>QAOC01012770.1:0-72447 GCA_003255005.1 Begonia fuchsioides | reverse complement strand
ATGAGACGATTAGTCTTAGTATTAACTCTTGCCAACCGATTTCTATTTAAAAAATTTCTCGAACGTGGACTTGTGTAACTCTAGGCAGGCGTTATGCGCGAGCACCCGGAAAGTTGAAAGGCGATATTACTAACGAATATAGTTTTAAGGACGAGTTTTGTGACAAAAGTAAATTTAGTTGTTATTTATTTATTGTTAATCTTTTTGTATAATAATAAGAAAATTAATTACTTTTCGTTTTAATATTCAAAAAAGAGAACACAAGTTGTCATCAATGACGTAGATTAGAAATGACCATTTTTTATTACCTGATAAAATAATTAAAAATCCATAAAATAAGTTTACTTAATGTGAGAAAATGGACATCACCTTACCAAAAATTGAAGAGAACACACGTCGGCCTTCTTTTGGCGGGACCAGGAAGGAAAACCCCTAGCGACATGTCGACGTGGAAGCCGAGCTTGCCTTGAAAGCCCCTTCACCAACACTTTTCCTTTTTCCCGCTGGTATGATAAGCGCCACCATGTTGACAGTTAAAAATGGTGCTCTCTGCCGCTGAAAAGCAGCTTCATTTATTATTTTATTTGGGTGGGGAACTGGAAAGGCAACTGATTTTAGTGGGTGGCGCTCTAAAATGCCTTCTTTTCTCTCTCTCTCTCTCTTTACCTTTTTCCATTGCCTTCCCACCTTTCTTCGATTTGAGCTCATTGTCGTCCTGGAAAAGCTTTGCTTTCCCCATCTGGGTCGGAGAAAATGGTGAAGGAAACTGAGTTTTATGATGTTCTTGGTGTTCTTTCGTCGGCTTCTGAGGATGAAATTCGCAAGGCTTATTACATTAAGGTTTGGATTGAGCTTTGAGCCGCAGAATCCTGTTTTCGTTATTTGTAATTTAAGCTGGTTTAATCAGTAATGCTTGTGTTGAATCCTATCATCATCCATTTGAATGATTTCCGCCGGTGATGCTCCTTTTTTGAATCGGGTTATGTTTTATTAATGTTATGAACAGACATTTAATCGGGTGATTTTTCTGATCAAACAGTGAAGTAATGTTGATCGAAAGAGTATTTTTTTCTTTTTATCTTATGCAGGCAAGACAATTTCATCCGGATAAGAATCCAAACGATCCAAATGCTGCTGAAAATTTTCAGGTTAAGTCGATCTTTATTTGTGATCAAACAGTCGATTTTTATCAATAGTTATATAAAAAAATCGGTACTCTTTGATCATTGTTACTGATAAATCATGCAATGGGCAGGTACTTGGGGAAGCTTATCAAGTTTTAAGCGACCCTGTTCAAAGAGACTCGTATGATAAAAATGGAAAACATTGCATCTCTAGGTGAGTTTAACCATTGAAACAGAGGAGGATATTTCAGTTTATAGATCAATAATCTGAAGTCATAGATTTTCCTTCGTCTTACTATGAAAATCGATATGATAAAGTTTATTTAGTTTCATCAAAGGAATGAGATTTTGTCTTAGATTAGTATATAGGTTTGCTTCTGAAATTTTATGATCATAACCTTTCAACTTCAGGGAAACCATGCTTGATCCAACTGCTGTCTTTGCACTGCTATTTGGAAGTGAATCATTCGAAGATTATATTGGACATTTAGCTGTCTCATCGCGGGCTTCTTCTGAATCGTCCGGTGAAAATGAAAATTTAGAGAAGCTACATGATAAGCTGAAGGCAAGTGTATTTCAAGGAGACATCTAAATTTACATATAATTTCATTATATCGACCAAGACGTCTTTAACTTACTAAAAACATTGTCATACAGCATAAGTGGATGGTTAAGGCTTTTCAAATTTCAAGAACTGTTAATTTTACTGAGTCGATTTCATCGAACTATATGTATTTAGTAGATCTTCATGCTGATTATGTTTCATAACATCGTTATGTATGCAGTTTTTACAACGATTATCTAGTTCTCATTCTCATTTGATCATAGCATAATATCTATTCGAACATTTTCAATGTTTATTTTTAAGTATAATATTATGCTACCTTGTTCGTTTCGCCATTTTGAACCTGTACTGGCACTACTTTGTTTTAAGCAGGCTGTCCAAAAAGAGAGGGAAGAAAAACTAGCAAGATTCCTAAAGGCTTTTCTTACTCAATATGTTCAAGGAGACAGAGAAGGGTTCTTACACCGCGGTGTATCTGAAGCAAGACGGCTTTCTAACACGAGTTAAGAAAGTTTCCATTTGCGTTATATCTCCTTATAAAAATTTAAAAATCGAGACAGATGCTCGAAGAATTGTATCATCAATTTTTATATTGGCACTGAAAGAACAAAAAGCTCAATAATTCATGTCTTGAAATGCAGCTTTTGGAGTCAACATACTAAACACGATTGGCCGTGTATATTCGAGACAGGCAGCTCAAGAGCTCGGAAAGAAAGCCATTTATCTTGGGGTCCCGTTCTTGGCGGAATGGGTTCGTAACAAGGGTCTTTTTTGGAAGTCACAGATATCAGCGTCGAAAGGCATGACGTTTATAGCATCTTCTGTCTAAATTTTTTCCAAATTTGGAAATGTTTGTTATCTAACCATTCTCAGAATTCAAATCCAGGTGCTTTTCAGCTGCTACAACTTCAAGAAGATATGCGCAAGCAATTTAAAAATGTGCCTGAAAACAATGCTGAGTCACACATACGCCAGAATAAAGACACAATGATGAACTCTTTGTGGAAATTAAATGTAGTGGACATAGAAATAACCCTTATACACGTGTGCCAAATGGTGAGTTCTCTCTCTGTTCATTTGGATAAACTGTTGTGAAATTCATGAATTTGAACCTTTATTAAGCTGAAATAGGAAATCTAGCTTCTTTATCTGCTTCGTAGAGTTTGGTTCATGGACGTTTCAATAAATTCCAGGTGCTGAGGGATAGCTCTGTAAGAAAGGAAGAGCTTAGAGCTCGCAGTTTGGCTCTGAAACTTCTGGGAATAATCTTTCAGGTTTTAGATGATGAATTCCTTGAATTATGAACAATAAATGTCCCAGCTGGATTGCAATTTCTGTTCAGATTTCATTCACTACTTATTTGTTGTGTTTTCAGCAGGATAAGCTTGGAAAAAATGGCGAAACGTCGAAAAGAAGAAGCGTCGAAGAAGAAGACGATGAAACCGGTTCTGATAGCAGCGACGAAGAGGAGTCGCCTAAAACGCTATCATATCGGACGCCATTTCTCACACAGGCAAGACAAATTGTTCTTTCATTGTTAGTTTTCATTATATTCCTGCAAACATACTCGGAAAAAAACTGATCCTCAATATCTCCAAATATCAGAAGGTGATTATTTTAACGATAATAGTTTATAGATCATGCCATTATTTAAGTAGATCCTTAAAAATTTCCTAGATTTACAAGGGTGATGATAATTGCGTTTCTGCAATTACGCAGGGTATTGGCAGACTCTTCAAATGCCTGTGCAACCCTGCATTTGATGTTGATGATGATGAAATTGTGTACAGAAGCAAATGATTCTGCTTTTGTTGTGTATTCATGTATAAATTCACCATCGTTTTCACCTTATTATTTGACACTGTTTCTTCAATATGAATGCTGTCTTTCTACCTATAATTTACCATTTAACACATGGGGATTTTACTTTTCTTCCAAAATTTATGACCTTTGATACAATTTTACCTTTCATAGAAATAATCTGACATCAATTTTAAAAAAGTTACCTGGGAGTTGAAAGTCAGAGAGCACCGACAGCTCTTCCTCGCTGATGATTCGGATCCTAGGTGGCGTTTTCTCAATCCAAAATATCCGTTGATTTACAGCGATCGAAACTTCAAGGTTTGCTACAGATTGGATGTTGAAAAATCTGCTGAAATATAGCAAAAATTCAGTGAAGATGAACTAAGATCGTGCACAGCCTTCTGCTGTGGTGACAACATGAAAAAAGAGGGCGACCTCACTTAAAATGCGAGTGACTGCATGGTCTTTAGAGGGCTATAAATTAATTATCTTTACTTGAGGGTACAAATGAGTCACATATAGAACAGTGTTAAATGTCCTAATATTGAATATAACTATTAATTTTTATGCAAGTCATTTCAATCATTCTCTTGGTCATTTGCTTCCTCAATTTCCCAATTTAGTAATCTCAAAACAAAAGCCAAATCCATGTCAATCTCTCCATGATACTGCAGTTGCCTATCCTTAAAAACACAGACAATGCTTTTCGTTCCGATCCCATTGCAGCCACTCGATTTCTCGCACGATTTATGTCTGACCGCATATATTGAACGGATCATTTTTAGCCACACACCTCTTGTCTGATAAGCTTGAGCCAACTCAAGGAGTGGAAGATCCGATCGGGGGGCAACTCTTTCGATGATTTTCCAATCCCCAAAGGCTGTACAAGCACGAAGAAAATAAGGCATTTTTGAGATGATATCCATGGCTTCTCCGAGTTTACCAGCTCGGCCTAATAAGTTCACTACACAAGCGTAATGTTCGTCAGCTGGCATGATTTCGTAATCCTTTTTCATTGCTGCGAAGGGTCAATCCTTCGTTGACGAAACCTCCATAGTTGCAGGCTAATAAAACTGCAGTTAGAGTTACACTATCGACTCGTAGGCTTTTCCGGACAGCTTCATTGAAAATTTGCAAGACCTCGTATTCTCTACCGTTGATCGTCAAACCAATAAGAAACGTATTCCAAGATATCAAGTCTTTCACTTTCATGTTCTTGAATAAGTTTATCGCACTTTCAATCAGTCCAAATTTTATCGATTAATGAACTGGCAACAATATGGTCATGATCAAATCCCGATTTTACGACAAAAGACTGGATTTGCATACACAATTCCACCGGCATAAAGGCCGAGACACAGCCCAACACACTTGTAAGCGTAAATTCACTTGGCCGGAGGTTGTTTCACAAGGCACTTACGAAAATCAGTAAGCCACTGTGGCCAAAACCATCCCGGGCA
Organism: Begonia fuchsioides; assembly: GCA_003255005.1. NCBI lineage: Eukaryota > Viridiplantae > Streptophyta > Magnoliopsida > Cucurbitales > Begoniaceae > Begonia > Begonia fuchsioides. The sequence continues at coordinate 67,495 of QAOC01012770.1, read as the reverse complement.
TAGCTCTAAATCATCCAATTACAAATGGCTAAATCCAGCTCATTTAGTTCATCAATCAGTCTCACTGTATCAGCCAAGCTGTTGCATTTGGAAAACATGTCAATAGTAGCACTCAAGACAATGCTATTTCAGAAACATCCTAGTTTGAAGCAAAAGACAAGGATTTGCTTACCCATTTCCAAATTCTGCAAGGAAGAACAACCACTAATCACCGTAGAGAACGTGAATTGATTGGTGAGTACCCCATAGATCTCATCAAACAAAGCTGTTCTAGTGCCAAATCTTTGAGGCCCGATCTATGGCAACTCAGAATCAAAAGGGTTCCAAGAGATAATATCCGCATTCCTCATCGTGTAAAATATGTTAAGCGCATAATCGATTAGGCCAAACCCTCCATAACTATCAATCAATGAATTTCCAATCACAACATTTTGCAAAATCATATCAATTCGTATGATACTGCCGTGAATCTCCTTCCCTTGACGAGTACACCGAGCTATTGAGATCAAAATCGAGTATGTATACCCACTTGGTCTAAAACCAGCTATTTGCAGTTCCATAAAAAGAGGAAAGTGCGTACTCATTAAATCCACACGACTTCAGGCCACAAATCATGGAGTTCCAACTAACAACATCTCTTTGAGGCATTTCATCAAACGGTATCCTTGCACGTTCGATATGGCCAAATCTCAACAAACCTTCAAGAGAATGTTCCGAGATATGGTATTCTTCTCCTTGATATCTTCGAAAACGTTCCATGCATCAACAACTGGACCAAAGTGAACGTACATCTCAAGGCAGCGATTACCCAAAAAAGTATCGACATTTAGTCCAAATTTGATCAACTGGGCATGAATAGAACAGGCAAAAGAGAAAGATCCGATTGATAAAGAGAGGTCTATGAGATTAGCGCAACGATGAAGAGAATTTCTGAGGGTATCATGAAGCGGCCTTAACAATGGGTACATACAATCTTAGTTCTTGCCAGTATGAACATGAACCCAGACAATTGCATTAGAACCTGCGTTCAATCTTAGTTCCCAAGTCCAGTGTCGAGTCTTTCTCCTTCCGTCGTCCACTCGAGTCTAGTATCAAACCAGAACTTTGGTTTCAGTAAAAATGGAGTCGACCAGTTCATCGATTTGGTGTCCAGTAGAATAACGAAGTAGTCGATTAGTAGAGGATTAAAGGCCTACGAATGTTTAATTGTTAAATGCCGTACGAGTTTGACTATTTTTCTTATAATCGAACCACATTTTTATATTGAATTAAAGATTGTATTTTGCCGATCAAAAGGCGATGATTAATGATTATTACACACAGAAAAGGGATTCCTTATTTAACTCGAAACAACATAAATCATGCATTCATGCACGTAGTACTATGGAACCTTTGGAAAATAAAGCTGTGTTTGAAACTAGCAGAAATGGGAAGCTGTCGTTCATGGCCAAAATGGAGACCAGACGTTACTGTTGTTTGCGTCTTCAAATGGAAGAATCATATCGTCAACGTTAAACCCCGGATCTTGGCTCGAGTTCATCGTCTCTGGATTCAATGGCTGAGATCCCTGGATTCCTTCCATTATCTCCGTGCTTTGACCTCCATATACCGGCGGTATTTCTTCCCCGCAATCCATTAATGGCGGTGGCATTACAGGCTGGGCTTGGTTTTCATTTTGAGCCAAGGCGTTTGTCAGAAAATCGTCTCTCCGTTCGATATCGTTCAAATGCTGATCAATCACCCAGCCTAAATCTTGCAAATCCAGCAACGTTAAACCATGGAGAGGGTTTCCGGTGAGGCAATCAAACATTACCCGAGTCATCTCCTTCTCTCTGTTCTCCTTTATCACCTTCTTCAGCTGATCGTTGGCTTTCGCAATCCTTTGCCGAATAAAGCTCTCCAAATTCACCATTTTCCTGCTCTGGTCCATTTCCGACAGCCCTCTGAACCTCGCCAGAACTCGGTGAACTCCGCTCGGCGACGGCCATGCCTGTTTAAAAACAACCCAATACCGGTGAATCCAAATAGAGCGATAAAGAACAATAGTTACCATCGTTTGACGGCGTTCGTGGCCGTACCTCCGGGAGAGTCTCGAACGGACTGTAAATCATGGCGCAGGCTTCGATTCCACAGAGAGTACTCAGCTCAGTCAGCTTCTTTATGAAACCTTTTTTCCTCTTCTTGAAGGTGGCTTTTCTTGAAGTATCATTGGCGATGAATGAAAGCGTCACCTTCTTCCTGGTCATTCTTTGAAACTCTTCTGCATGGAACTCTACCCCCATGTTATCTATTTATATCATTTTCAAGATGAACTACCACAAATTTAACTTTTCTTTTTCTTTTTTACAGCGATTTTTGTTCCTTCAAATGACAAAGTTATTAGCAACACGACACGAGATATAATTCCGCATTTAAACTCAACTAACGGAACTTCGTCTCATAACGAAAAGCTATTTGCCGTGACGCGAGTATACGTTGGAGGTTTGATTAGCGCTAAATTAAACCTTAAGGCCGAACCCGAACCGGATAGTAGTGTATGGAAGGTTTATAAATGGCAATGCATTAAAATGTAGTAGATTTTTGGAAAGAGGATTCAATATGGTGGTCTGTTGAGGGGGATTGTGTCTTGTGATGATCTTCTGGCTCTTGATTCCCCGCTGCCAACACAAAGCATTAATTGGACCGGACGGTGTCACCCAAACCCTTCAATGTTTTAAATTATTTATAGAATTCATCGATTCGTTCGTCAAAATCAAACTCTCCATCCATAATTCAAAGCCCGTAATCGAAGCCCGTTTTCTTGTACAGCTCCGCAGCTCTTTCTCCTTCCAATGCGATCTCTAACGGCGGTGCAACTTTCATCTTCCTGCCTTTCGCCATTTCTTTCAACGATACACTAGCAGTATCATGGGCTATGTTGAACTAGTCATTTTCACATTAATGGTGGGTAAAAAGAGACCGGATCTAGTAATTTAATAGCGACTCGTCATAAATAATCGACCCAACACTTGATTCGCATTATTGCCACTTGTTCATCATCCATCTAAGATTTGAAGAATTGCCTTCGAGAGCTCTCGGCGGAAAATGCCAACTATTTTGTCTAAATATCAATCAAACATGTCATTTTCTGAATCAAGCCTTCGTGATTTGGTTGCAGGGAATCGAATCCAGATCGAACTAGCTTGATCACAAATTCAGCAAAAGGGGAAAAGAAAAAAACGAATCGGGTATGCCGAAAACTAACCTAAAAGAGGGATCGTGGTATCGTCAATTTCAGGAAATTGAAAAGCCCCTTTTACATCGCCATTGCCATTTTCACGCTCATAATCAAACCTAATGAGCAGTAATTGATCTTCCAAATACCTCTGCAACAGACATGCTTCATCCTGCCTCTTCGCCTCCTCCTCCTCCTCCGCCCCTCCACGGCCTCCGTAGCGACCTTCCTCGCATCGGCTCAGCCCATCCTCGTCCAATAACGATTCCGGCAATTTCCGCCATCTCCGGCCGTAATATTTGAAGCAGAGCGCTCCGACGCAGATAATTGGGAAAATAGCAAGGAGTAAAGGAAGGAGGAGAGGCGAGCAGAGCAAGAGACAGACGCAGCGAGGTCGGCTGGAGCCAAGCCAGGTTGCTACTCCTCCGATCAGCATGACGTTGATTGTTGTCTCCGATGAAAAACACGATGAGGGATAGATCTCGGACGTCGAATGACGGCGACGGTCTTCATCTCAGCAAGTAGCTGACCAGAGAGCTTTTTCGTTTTGTGCTTTGCCAAATAAAACCTGCCATTTTCTCGACCCTATGTGCTTCTCACAATAGTCTATTGTGCTTCTCTCTCTCCCCCTCATTTTGATAAAAAAATTATAATTTTAGTCGTAAAATTAAATTAATTGAGCAACTAGGGTTAATTACAAATATTTGTCACTAATTAATTACAAATAAACTATACATAATTAATTTTACAAAAGTAATAGAATAATTATTTTTACCTCTTGACACGGCACACATTTTTATTGGCATGGCAATGGATGGTAAAAAGAGAAAATAAAAGTCAACAAATAATGCCACCTAATGGTCAAAATGTCGGTCAATAACCTCATAGTCAACGCATGTGGTCAAACATGGACACGTTAATCCTTCCTCAATCATCTCATGAAGAAATCAATGTTTAAGTGGATGTATCGTATATGGGCACATAATGGGTAAGTGCTCATTATCGTAGACCCTCGTTTTCAGTCAATATTCGAGTAGGTTCTAGCTATTCGAGTGCTGAATTTAAAGAGTTCGTTGAGCTTATTCGAACTGAGTCTCTTAAGTTTTTTTTCAAAAAATTTAGCTCGAACTTATTCGAGTCGAGCTCGAGCCGAGCTGATCAAGCTTAAACGTGTCAAGCCAAATGAGTTAAATATTTTTGAAGACACATACCTTGTATATATTTTTTAAGAAGTTATTTTTGTTTTTATAATATTAAAAATATGATAAATACTTGTACGTATATGAATAAATATGATCATATAATAAAACTTTTAAAATAGTTTTACTTTTTAAAAAATTAGATTAATTATTAAGTTTCAAAATAAGTTGATCACACAAATCATTTTTAAAGGTATATATTGTTAATAACATATTTATTAGGGTTAATTTTTACTCCTCTCTTTTCCCTCCCTCTTTCTCTCTTTTTAATTTTCCTGTTCAACCGGCAACTCTAATCCCAACCTCTCTCTATCTACACGCATGAACGGTGATGAGTCGATGATGAACGAGAGCAAAAACTCATAAATCAAAGGGTGACGAGACAACGGTGAAAGACGAAAGCCAAAGTTGAAGGAGATGTCCTGTAATAACACCAGAATCCAGAAGCCAAATGGAAGAGGCCGGCCTGGGCTTGCGAGCTCGGTAGATCTGAGCTTAGCGAGCCAGCTCGCGAGTTCAAATACCGAGTTCGAGCCTTGTTTGCCTACCGAACTCGAGCCAGCTCGCTCGGATGCCCATTAATCAAATTATAAACCATATCCATCTTCCAAATTGATGGTCAATCTAAATTACATATGATCAAAATGTAAATTATCTTAGGATAGTATAGATATTAGAATTTATGTCGATCTAAATTTTAATTTGATTAGGTTGAACTTATATTTAACGCTATAATTTTTATGCTACTTTCCATCCTTACTTCCGGTGTCACATATGATATTTTTCATCGTATTTTTTCGATCAATATACGATTTATGGAGCCATGCATGGTCTTATGATAAATTATCATAGTTGATCTACCAAATAAAATAATCACAGATCCAACTTTCTTAACGGTACGCTTTATAATACTAAATCAACCAGACGCTGGGAAGATTGTCTTTGCAGCTTTGGTAATGTTTCTTTCTAAAAGTAGAAACTTCTAAGGAGGGAAAAAAATCCTCCGTTGAAGCGCTAACAAGCTGGACCTGGAACTGATAAACCAGATGCAACCAACGCCTGCTAGTCGAATCAGGGGCAGTGGTGGCGTCGGAGGCGGAGGAGAATCGAGTTACGGGACCGGGCTCGCCCGATTTCGCTCAGCTCCGGCGTCCTGGTTAGAAGCGCTTTTAGACGAAGAAGAGGAAGACCTGTTAAAGCCTAATCAGTGCTTTACCCAACTTCTTTCTAATCACTTGGAAATACCCACTACTAAGAAGTCTGTGACTTTTAATTCATCGGCCGATCAGGGTTTGTTTCAGCTCGATTCGTCGGAGGGATTCGTGAGGCAGAATAGTTCTCCGGCCGATCTACTTGCCAACGCCGGAATCGGGTCCGCTGGGTTCTTCCTCGACTCAGAAATTTCAGCTTCCAACGACTTCCCATCGCCGGATTTGGAGGTGTCTCTGAAGACGTCGAAGCGTGCTAGGGATGGAAGCTTTCACCCTAGATTTTCTGCTCAGCTGGTAACTAAAGTTCGAACTCTTACTTGATTCATTGATCTTATTTATTCATCCACCGCTCTATCGTTCATCAGAAAGAGGAACAAAATGTTGAGATGCTCGGGATTTCAAGCTCCATTGACATGGAAATGGAAAAGCTTCTTGAGGATTCTGTACCCTGCCGAGTTCGTGCAAAGCGCGGTTGTGCTACTCACCCTCGGAGCATTGCAGAAAGGGTGAATCTTATCTAGAGTTCACACTATCTATTGATTTGCTTATAATAGCTTGTTCTTAGCTTTAACTACTGGGATTTTCTCTTGAATTTAAATTCATAATTACTTCGAATTAGCTTTCGAGATTGCAAATTTTAGTTTTCAGCTCACGAAATCCAGCTCTTTCTGCACATTCATTTGTAATACTGATGTTGCAATTGCACTGTAATACATTGAATTTTCCAAAGCAAATCTCTACAACTCTTGTAGTTTCATCGTAGAGGTAGTAAAGGAAGGGGTGTGGGAGGAGAAGACTTCAAACATAACTGCTTAGTTTTTCGATTAATTCCTTCGACTATTCAGTCTTTCGATTTTTCCATTGTTAGGTTCGAAGGACGCGCATCAGTGACAGGATAAGGAAGCTTCAGGAGTTGGTTCCTAACATGGACAAGGTAACGCCATTATTGCCATCATTCTTAATTACAGCATAGTTTTCCTCTAGTGAAATTCGATCCCCTTGTTCCTGCCATTAGCTCCACTTAATTATATCATTCTTAATGCAGCAAACGAACACTGCAGAGATGCTCGACGAGGCCGTAGAGTATGTCAAGTATCTTCAGAAGCAGATTCAGGTACCCCACACATCGTCTAAATCTTTTACATCATTTTTAAACTTGTTCGATATGTCACCAGGATCCTTTTCATCTTTTCGACAGGAACTCTCTGAACATCGAAGCAGATGCAAATGCGTGGGCAAAGAATAGGTTATGGAGGAGGTAACTGGAAGTTTTGGTCCCAGTTTTCTTCATTGATGTAATTGTAAGTTGAATAAGGTTAATAAAAGTCTGTTGGTCGTGGGTTCAGCGGTTCAGCAGACATCTAGTCCAAGAGTTAGGTTGTAATTGTCTTAGGTTGTCTCTGTTGTATCACATGGCATTGTTCTTGACTGGTTCAATCATTCTTAATTCTTAAATCCTTAATTGATTCGTTCTGTGTAATGAAGTTGTAATCGATCTTAACACCATAAAAACTCCACCACAGATCGTCATAAACATGTCCTATGTACGTCCTGACCAGTCAACACTAAACCGAGGCACAGAACTGACCGTCTCCGGGAATCAAACCGGCGGGCTAAGACGTTGGTTGAGATAAACAAGATGCCAACTCAAAGCCATCAGCGTGATGATGTTGAGAAAAGATGACGACGAATTTAGCTCCTTCAGCCTCCTGTTTAGCTCCTCCGGCGTCGCCACCCCTTGCCGCCTCACCGGGCCTATTAGAGGCTCTTCTCCTGCGGGTGTCTCGGGATGCACCGAATCGTTGATCTCTGCCGGCGTTTCTCCTCTTCCTCTCCCTTCTTCTTTATCCGCCTTTATCTTCTCAAACATCACCTGCAGAATAAAACAGTAAAATTGCAACTTCGAATCACTTTTTAGGAACATCATCAATGTTAGGAAAGTGGGGTTTTTCTTGGGTTGTTTACCTTTGTCGCGAGAGGCTCGACGTATAAGGCATTGATAAGAACGAGAACAAGGGCTGCAAAGAGATTATATCCTTGAAATACCTCGGCTGTATTCGACGATGGCCATCTAGTATGGCCAAGAACATGGCCCAGAAAAGCCATGGCGACGCTTGAAGTCATGGCTCTGAAATAAACAGCGTAGATTTTGCTCTGCACCACTGGAAATTGATGCCTAGGTATGACTTGGGTCAGTACGTGACTCGATATAAACGTTATCCACACGCTCATTCCGAACGCCATAGCAAAACCAAGAAGGCGCACTGCGCTCGCTAATGCTGGAAAAGCCATGAAAATGGACGAGCGAATTACAAGCGTTCTCACTCCACGAAACAGAGCTTTTGCTCCTCTGTGGCTCTCCTCCTTCACTGTATCTGCAACTTTCTTTACATCTTCCATGGCTTCTTTCCCTCTCGCTTTTACCTTTTCTTCTGATTCTTGTACCATCTCCGTCACGTTCTTTGCCGTTTCTTTGACGGACTCTTTCGCCTCTTCCGCTTTCTCTCTTCCCTTTTGCACAGCCTCTTTTGCTCCGTCTTTCAAATGGTGGGTTTGCTCGGAAACCTCGTCTTTCACTTTCCCCGCCGTCTCTTTCACCTTCTCCTCAACGTCGTGTACTTTCCCCACTGCAGCCTTCGCCGCCTGATGGGCCGTCTCCGACGCCGTTTCCTTCGCTTTTCCGATGACACTCGATATCTTATGCCTGCATTTACCAAAAGCGTCGCAGATTAGCTCTTTCGCCCCATGTCTGAGACCACCATCACCTTCAGCCCCATCTCTCACCGCCTCTTTCAGACCCTCGGAAGAAGAAGCACGCTCTTCTTCGTCCGAACCAGGCAGAGAGCCACGTCGGTCGCAGATTGAAACTTTTGTAGTGTGATCCCCTTGGTCGTCATATTCCACTACCACAACTCTGTGGCCTTCTTTAACAATCACATCTCGGCCTTCGTTCTGATTCTTTTCTGGGGTCGGAGACCAAACTCCGGAAGCTGTGAGAGACGACAGAACCAGACAAATTGCCACAAAATTCATCATTTCCTCCCTTCGGTTGATACGATCCTCTTCTTTCTTCTTCTCGAATGGATGGCGATTCTCTGAACTTCTGTTTACCGATACCCGGAATGGAAGCGGAGCGTAGTTGTCTGCACACGTAGCGTGATGCAGTTAGCCAGTTACGTGTCTGGCTGAGAGATACCCACGTCGTATGATACATGTCGAAACCTTGTCGGGGAAATTTCGAGCCGTCGATGAGTCCCACGTGGAAGTCAAACGCGAGTCTATAATACAGGAATAGGATTTAGGATTGGCCTTCTACTTTTCCCTTTATTTATATGCTTTTTAAATATAGCTACTTTTTAAATAGGGGATTTGGGCCTTTTAGGCCCACTACAATTCCATTTTAGCTCCACAACCTTTGAAATTTAACCGGGTCAGTTTGACAACAGTTAGGGATCTAGAAAAGTGACTAAAATAGCGCACATGAAGGAGTTGTTGTTTGGTGTTAATTTAGTGGAAAACGGTGGAGGAACAAAGACAAGAAGTGAAAGAGAAAGAGTTGCAGGCAGCCAAGCTGTATTTTTGGCTGCATTCAATATTTATTTATTGAGGAATATTTTTGCTTGGCCGTCCCCATCCACGTGCTTTGTTTTCTATTCTACCCTCTTGTCTTTCCAATGCTCACCTCTTAGGCATTCGACTAGTAAAACAAACACCCACCTTTTCAAGCATCTAGATCTATTTTGTATTTATAAGTTTTAATTGATTTATGACAAGATAATAAATCAATGTTTGGTGTTTTATAAAATAAGATAAATAAAGAGGCAATCTTGTGTTTATGTTAACTGTAAAGTAAACCACGTAGTTTTGAACCATCATCTGGTGGCTGTTTGACAGCGTTAGGTCCCCAATAATCGAGCAAATATTGAGTTATATGTGCGCATTGGATAGGGGCATCGAGAGTGACAATGTTCATTCATAGTAGAAGTATACTTGTAAATAAAGCAACTTTTTTTCTTACTTGCATTAATACGTATCGTTTACAATCCTCCTCCTGTCGCTTTCTCTTCCTAATTCCTGCTTTCATCACTAATTAATAACGCCAAATAATGATATTAAAGGTAAAATAAATATAAATGATTCAACCAATTAACCCTTCTAATTCGATTAACATACCTTATTATTACGTAAATTTTATTATAAATAATTATTTATTATATTTATGGTAATGAACTACGATCATCTAGTACTTCGAAGCCACACCCGCTTGAAATATATGAAATATATGTTCGAGAGTTAACAACATGGGAATCTAGCCATAGAAGAATGAACAAAATGGATGGTTGACGGTGCCGAGTATGCAGCTAAAATGTAGTCGTGCGGCATGTGCGCACTTGAAACCGGTGCAACATACCTTAGGCATTGGTGCGAATTTGGGTCATGTGAATTTCGCACACTTGTCTCAAAACAGTAAATCTACCCTACAAATGATGCGTGAAAGAAAGAGACAACTGCGAGAATCTCTCTCTATCTCTCTAGGAAGCAGATGTTTGGATCTTTCAGAGGGTTAAGATGACGCTGTCTCCACCATTCTTCCACCCATCTCTTCACCTTTAACTCTCTCTCTCTCTCTCTCTCTCTCTCTCTCCCCCCTTTCGTTCTTCAGCTCTTCATTGTCGGTGTTGAAAATTGCGAGCGCTGCAATGTCGAAGCTGGTCGTCGAAGTGGTGGACGCCGGCGACCTGATGCCCAAAGACGGGCATGGCTCTTCGAGTCCTTTCGTTGAAGTCAACTTCGACGACCAGCGCCAGCGCACTCAGACCAAAAACAACGACCTCAATCCCTACTGGAACGAGAAGCTCGTCTTCAACGTCGCCAACCCTTCTCATCTTCCCACCAAAACTATCGATTTAGCCGTCTACAATGACAGGAAATCCGATCACCGGAATTTCCTCGGCCGGGTCAGAATTTCCGGCGTCTCTGTCCCCTTTTCTGAGTCGGAATCTGTTGTCCAACGCTACCCCCTTGACAAACGGAATCCGTTTTCTCACATCAGAGGAGATATAGCGCTCAGAATTTATGCGGTTCATGGCATTTCCTCGTACCCACCTCCTCCTCTGCACTCCGTTAACGATGATTCAGAGGAAACGCCGTTGCAAGATACCAACGCCAACGAGTACGTCGATAAAAGCTACAGGAAGAAGACGAAGAAGAAAGAGGTGAGGACGTTCTTCTCCGTCGGAACCGCTCAAGCTAATCCTTCTCCTCAGCCTCCTCCTCCATTGTTTTCCGAGAAAGCTTCACAGCCTGCGACGGCGACAAGGGCGGATTTCGTTCAAAGAGGAATTCCCACTGCCACAGTTATGCGTATGCAGATTCCGAAGCAGAATCCAGAATTCGGATTGGTAGAGACGAGTCCGCCATTGGCAGCTCGGATGAGGTACAAAGGAGACAAAACAGCCAGCACATACGACCTGGTTGAGCAAATGCATTACTTGTACGTCAGCGTAGTCAAAGCTAAAGATCTACCCGCCATGGACGTATCAGGAAGCTTAGACCCATACGTGGAAGTGAAGCTGGGAAACTACAAAGGGGTGACGAAACAATTGGACAAGAATCAAAATCCAGTCTGGAAACAGATTTTCGCCTTCTCTAAAGAGAGAGTTCAATCAAATCTACTTGAAATCACAGTAAAAGACAAGGATATCGGGAAAGATGATTTCGTCGGAAGAGTTCTTTTCGATCTCTCCGAAGTTCCTCTCCGAGTTCCCCCCGACAGTCCCTTGGCTCCTCAGTGGTACAAATTGGAAGATAAGAAAGGGCAGAAGACGAAAGGGGAAATCATGCTCGCTGTCTGGATGGGAACTCAGGCCGACGAGTCGTTTCCGGAGGCGTGGCACTCAGATGCTCATAGTGTCAGCCATGGAAACCTCTCAAGCACCAGATCGAAGGTCTTCTTCTCCCCAAAACTCCATTACCTTCGAGTTGAAGTGATAGAAGCTCAGGATCTGGTCTCCTCTGAAAAGGGCCGTGCTCCAGTTGCATACGTGAAGATCCAGCTCGGAAATCAGTTGAGGGCCACAAAGCCTTCTCAAATGCGAGTAAGCAATCCGATTTGGAACGAGGAGCTTATGTTCGTCGCGTCGGAGCCATTCGAGGATTTCATCATTGTGTCGGTGGAGGACCGAATCGGCGCCGGGAAAGATGAGATATTAGGCAGAGTGATCGTACCAGTCAAAGACGTTTCCCAGAGACACGAGGTGAATAAATTTCACGACGCCCAATGGTTCAACCTCCAGAAACCGGCGACAGCCGCCGACGAGGAAACCGACAAGAAGAAAGACAAGTTCTCAAGCAAAATTCACCTCCGCCTCTGTCTAGACGCCGGATATCACGTTCTCGACGAGTCCACTCACTTCAGCAGCGATCTTCAGCCATCTTCCAAACACCTCAGAAAACCAAGCATCGGACTTCTCGAACTTGGCATTCTGAGCGCTCGAAATTTACTGCCCATGAAAAGCGGAGACGGTAGAATTACCGACGCTTACTGTGTGGCTAAATATGGCAACAAATGGGTTCGAACCAGAACTCTCCTCGACACCCTGGCTCCGAGATGGAACGAGCAGTATACCTGGGAAGTCTACGATCCATGCACTGTAATCACCATCGGAGTTTTCGACAATTGCCATATCCATGGCAGCAAAGAAGATACCAAAGATTCGAGAGTCGGAAAGGTTAGAATCCGGTTATCCACGCTGGAGATAAATCGAATTTATACCCATTACTACCCTCTGTTAGTTCTTCAACCTTCTGGGTTGAAGAAACACGGCGAGCTTCAGTTAGCTCTGAGATTCACCTGCACAGCTTGGGTAAACATGGTGACCCAGTACGGAAAGCCATTACTCCCCAAAATGCATTATGTTAACCCTATACAAGTCAGGCACATCGATTGGCTGCGCCACCAAGCGATCCAAATAGTGGCCACCCGCCTGACCAGAGCAGAGCCACCGCTCCGGCGAGAGGTGGTTGAGTACATGTTAGACGTAGATTCCCATATGTGGAGTCTACGAAGAAGCAAGGCCAATTTCCACCGGATAATGTCTGTTCTCTCCGGGATCACCGCCATTTGCGGGTGGTTCGATAGTGTCTGCACTTGGAGAAACCCATTGACAACTTGTCTCGTCCACGTTCTATTCTTCATCCTAATCTGCTACCCAGAAATGATCTTGCCCACGATCTTCCTCTACCTGTTCGTGATTGGAGTTTGGAACTACAGGTTCAGGTCGAGACACCCACCTCACATGGACGCAAGGCTTTCTCACGCAGAGTACGCTCATCCCGACGAGCTCGATGAGGAATTCGAGACTTTTCCGGCACAGAGACCGTCGGACATTGTGAGGATGAGGTACGATCGACTGAGAAGCATGGCCGGGAGGGTCCAGACGGTGGTTGGGGACCTGGCGACGCAAGGGGAAAGGGCCCATGCCATATTGAGCTGGAGGGACCCAAGGGCCACTACCATGTTTATTCTCGTTGCCTTAGCTTGCGCTGTGATCATTTACGTGACTCCATTTCAGGTGGTGGCATTGCTGGCCGGACTCTACTTGCTCCGGCATCCGAGGTTCAGAAGCAAAATGCCTTCCGTTCCGATCAATTTCTTCAAGAGATTACCGTCCAAATCTGACATGCTCCTATGACATCAAGGTTATCCACGCGGTTTCTTCATTTTGGAAGAATAAAAGAGTGCAGAAAAAAAGAATCACAGTAATGTGCTTTCTACTACAACCCATCAGACCCTCGATAGCTATATGCAATGATCCCGATCTATATGTGTATGACTCTACCTGATATATTGGCTATGATAATGGAATGGTCTTAGTAGATTGGCAGACAAATTGTTTAACTTGAGGTTCAGCAGAATGATGGCATAGCTTGTCCATACATTATAAGCAACTGAAAAGAGTGAAAATATTGCATTAAAACAGCATCAGAATGAAGGAAAATACTGATATACATTGCAGAGCCGCCGCAGGAAGATAGATAAGTAGGGATAAGGCTGTCCTGAAATGGAAAAATGAACCACATGGTATACTTACATAGCAGGTTATTATAGATGAAACATATTTACTAACCTTACACTTGCTGTCACATGAACTTGGGCGATATTCCGAAGGGACTTCTCATCCGCTTTTGATGTCCTCTAACCCAATGAGAGGACCCTGCATGTTTCTAAGTTTCATGAAACTCAAGCTATATGAGAAATATATGGTCTTAGCTATAAATATATATGCCTTCGGAATAGTGGTTATATATCTCACTGCTTTTATCTCGATCACCCAACAACGTTCCACCATACCAACCATTGGCTTCATTAACCAATGTCAATTCATGGTACCTTTAAGTCAAAGCAGCATATCAAACCAAGATAAATATCCAGAAAAGATAGAGCTTAATGTAGAAACTGATATGGTGCACAATATATAGTCTAAAGCTATCATGCATGTTCCAATCGAAAATTCCTGTTTGTAATAAACTCCACTTAGTTACCGAGTAATTTTTATTCCTATTTTATGAACAGACTAACCTACACTTATTCTTAACAAATTATTCAAGAGGCAAGATACCATCTGATGTGGAAAAACAAATTCTTAAGACATACCTTTGGAATGTATCCTCTTCATTTACACTGACAGAAAGCAAATTTAAGTTGCAGAGACTATCAACTCTGGTATCGTCATTTGGGTCTTGCCATTGCGGATTCACGAGTCATTTTAGGACCGCTAACACTTTCATCGCACTCTCTTTGGCCAAATTGGAACTTAAATTATCCAATGTATAAATAAAAGCCATTATTTCACCAATTAATGAAAGAACTATGTCACAGAGTAAAACAATAATAAAAATGTTAATAAAGCTTAAAATTATCTATTGGAAAATCGTGATGGGTACTGTGTTTAGGAATGTAGCTACGTTTATCATGGCAAAGGCTCCTGATTTACAGCTGGGGGTCCTCGCTATGTCGAGCTCAGAGGGTTCAGAGCGGTCCATCTTCAATACCCGATAATACATCTTGTTCCGATCACTTGCAACTAGATAAAACCTCTGTTTAACAATACCAGACCATAAATCATACACTGAACCGCAACCCTACTGTTTTAATCAGCTAAATTTAATCTTCTCCTCATGTTCTATAAATCAAAAATCAAATTTCCAGTTAATCTCAACATAATAACATTCTTTTAATACTCGATAGACAACCAGAATCATTTACCCAAAAAATCGAGCGAAGCGTCATACATCCCCGCGCGGTGTAATTCTACTCAATTTGTGGCCTAAAGACCCCTCAAACCAAAAAAAAAAAGAAACAGAAAAGAAGAGCAAGATAAATCCATTCCGCGCCAAGATGTGTATTTCCGAAAAGCATACAGAGATAGTGAGGGGAAAATCGAAGTGGTTACCGCTGTGTTTTAATAAAGGGTGACTTCCTCAGGGCAAGTTTTGTTGTTAGATCGATTTCAGGACCATTGCCAATTTTAATAGTCATCTCTACCATGTTTTAATTGATACTGTAATTAATTTCATAGCTTTTTTTTTGTTAATTTTAAAAATTCATCAATTTTATTAAGTTAACTACGTATATAGTCAATTTATATTTATATTTAATTTAATTAACCTCATAAAAAACATAATTTTTTTATTGAATTTAAAAATATCATTAAAATTAACAAAATATGATGACAAGATGTTTGTTAAATTATGATAAAATTTTCAATACGTGAATAAACGACTTTTAATATTCAAAGTAAATTAATATTATTATAAAAATAACTAACGATTTGAGTCGATGTTAATTAATTCTTCCTGCTCAAAGTCGTCAGTTTGAATTTAATTTTATTTATCCGAGGTTAAAACAAAATTGTTTCTTTAACTGCTATAGCCATTGTAATAATAATAAGGGTATATAACAAAAGTCTAGATTCGACATCTGCGCTGTCTTAGTGTGAGAGTTGTTACCCCCAATGTTGAGGTAGCTCCTTGAAATATCAAGTAAGGACCTCCTATTTCTCGGCTGCTGAGTCACCGTAATTTTTAATATAAGCTCTTTTGTCAATTCTATTACAATTTATTTATGTATAGATTGGGGTAGAATTTGAGCCAACTAGTGAGTATGCACGTGTGTGGATGGATTTTTAACCAATCAAAACTGATTTAGGTAATAAAAATTGCACCGTAAATTGCTTTTAAAAAGTAGGTTAACGCATTAATTATAAAATATAATTGGTAGTAAACTAAAATTGAATTAGTTCAAGGGCGAGTTTAAAAGGAGAAGAAGAGGTCAAACAGTGGTCGTCATCGGGACTCGGGAGGTTCCTTCCAAGATTCCTAGGGCTTCCAGATTCAATTTCGATTTCATTTCGTTTCCTTTTCTCAATCTCAAATGGTTCTTCATTCTTAGGACTTCGATTTTGTGTTCGTTTTACCATGAATAACTCCAGCAACGATAAAACTGGCGAAAGCCATAACTCCTCGAATCTCGAAGATCTTGGTTTGCACCTCCTCTCATCGACTCGTCTGGCATCTTCTAGAGGACCGTGCGATATGGACGAGGACGAGGCGTCGCCCACTGAACTTAACCCTATTAACAGCTCCGGCGGATTTTTGCTTGTGGCCGTTGATAAGCTGTCCATCAAGTATACTGGTGTGAATCTTCATGGTCATGACGTCGGCGTTATTCAATCCAACCATCCAGCTCCTGTGAAGCGCATCGTTTATTATTTCGAGATTTACGTGGAGAACGCGGGGGCTAAGGGCCAGATTGCCATTGGATTCACTACAGAAAGTTTCAAGATGCGTAGGCAGCCAGGGTGAGTGAGTTGAATTTGATTTTGTTTGCTTGAAGAATGATCTTGACTTGTTTTTTATTTTGTAAATGAATTGAATTCTCACTTGAAGCTACGTGCGTATGAACTTTGCTTGTTTTTTTTTTCGTGCATTTTAAGAATTAGATTTCCACTTATAACTTCTGGCGAATGACCTTCACTATTAATTCTTAGTGTACTGAGAAGTTGCTTCTCTCAAAAAGCTGTATAAGTAGAATTATAAAAAATGAACGAGAGAAGAACAATCTTGTTTCATCTTTTTAATAGTTTAATTTTCCTAATTAATTTAATACCATAATGATGCCGCAGGTGGGAAGCAAACAGCTGTGGTTATCATGGGGATGATGGACTGCTTTACCGTGGTCATGGTATAGGCGAGGCTTTTGGCCCCACTTATTCTTCTGGTGATATTGTTGGCGGCGGAATTAACTATGCTACTGAGGAATTTTTTTTCACGTAAGAGACCACTTTGCTTTGTATATTATTATTAAGATAGAAGTAATTTTGTATATTTATATGCTGTTTTAACTTTATTTAGTGTTAGCTTACAGAAATTTTCTGTGAGATTGATTAGTTTTTTCCTCACGAGATTCATAATTTCGTTTTTCTTTTATTTTGAGCCTAGAAAGAATGGTGCGGTTGTAGGAACAGTTCCCAAGGACATTAAGGGCCCTTTATTTCCAACTGTTGCAGTTCACAGTCAAAATGAAGAGTACGTCTCGTGGTGCCACTATATCGCTTGCACACTGTTTACTTATCATAATGCTGATACTACATTATTGTTAGCTATTCGTTGGTTGTCATCATCCCCTTGTCTTGTATATAGTTCTTGTGTATTGAATTGGCTTTAACATACATTTAGCCGATTGTTATGATTCAATTTTGTAGATATCTGTTCTTCTTTGTCTGAAAGACCTATTCTTCTTTTTTTGGGGATGAAAAACAAGTATTATTGATAAAATACAATAGAAATTGAAAGAGAAAGTGATAGTAGAAAAAAAGTATTGACAGTTTCTGATTATGAAATTTGTTAGCTACATGAATTTCACAACTCCACATATTTATTTGTCTTGTTTGAGATACTATGTTTTATCCGTTCAGTGATTCTTCATCATATTGTTTATTTTTGGTAAACTAACGAAGAAAAAAACACCACTCTTGCTTCTTTTTATGTGCTGGATGCTCACTCTTCTCGGATTAATAATGTCTAAACCAATGGATTTTATTTATGCACCTGATTTTACCTTTTAATCTTTCCTAGTTACATACTGTATGGCTACTTTTTTCTTGCTGATGCTTTTCTTTCAAAAGATTTTGTCATTGGAAGATATATATTTCATTGAAACATGGCAGGGTGCATGTCAACTTTGGCCAGAAACCATTCACCTTTGATTTGAAGGTAAGTTATGTTCTTAGACATTTGTACTATTTCTTCTGTGTATGTTGTATGACTCTTTTCTTTTAAAGAATAAAACAAATAAATGGTTGGTGAATATTCTTGATGAAG
This sequence comes from Begonia fuchsioides, assembly GCA_003255005.1. NCBI lineage: Eukaryota > Viridiplantae > Streptophyta > Magnoliopsida > Cucurbitales > Begoniaceae > Begonia > Begonia fuchsioides. The sequence goes on along the minus strand of QAOC01012770.1, from coordinate 49,487 downwards.
TAATTATATTTGACTAGTACCCTTGATGGGGTGATGTAATTTCCTGCGCTGATGATATTAATTCATGAAATTTTGAGGATGCCAGAATGAGTTCTTACTAATTTTGTTCTACTTTGCTACTTGCGTGTCACTGGCTTGTGATACTTGTCTTTATTTTGTTAACTATTGCATTTTTCTTCTTATTTGTAGGAATTTGAAGTACAGGAGAGGATGAAACAACAATCAGTTATTGAAAAGATATCTCTGCCATCAAATGTAAGTTACAGGTAAGTTGAAATCAACCCCCCCTATAATTCTAGGTTTATAAGGGTACAATGGTAATTTTGATTACTGTGTTGATGCATTCAATGTATCAGGATGTTTAAAAATTAAAAATATCATTTCTTTATTTTTTCTCCCCATTTTTAAGTTATAGTGTTTGTTGGAATAATTTAAATAATTGAAAACAGTTTCTATTATTTTAGTTTCAATCATTCTGTACAGAGTTGGGAGTTGGACGAGTAGTGATACCTTTAACTTTTTTTAGGCTATCGAAATAAGGTTTTACTTTCGTCCTTATTATCCTTTCGTTCATCAGAATGATTAGTTTTTGTAACTTTATTCAGCAACGAAAACTGTTTCTAATTTGATTGCAGAATTGTCCGTTCCTACTTATTACATTATGGATACGAAGATACACTCAACGCATTTGACATGGCTAGTAAAAGTACAGTTCCGCCCATCTATGTCGTGCAGGAAAATGGTTTTGATGAGCAGGAAATCATCTATGCTCTAAACGAAAGAAAGATTCTGCGTCAGGTATAGAATGTTGCTTCTATACTTTATATTTGATTTTTGTCTTAGGATTATCTCAAAAGTCCATTGCATTTTTAAAATTGCAACTCTATTTGGTAGTATTTTTATTTGTTGTAAACAATTTTGTTGAATTTTGTATACTGCTTGCTGAATCAAAAAACGTGATCGCTCATATCGAAGGCAATACCTTATATCCTGGTACTTTATTGTCTTCAATAAAGTAACGGCTCAGTATAGAATGATAGCTAATTCAAAACTAGTCATAGCTGTTTTGTCTCCTTTATCGTCCAAAAATAATGTGATAGCTGACAAAAAATTTGTTTGAATAAAGCTCATCAAGAATGGGGAGATTGATTCTGCAGTAGCCAGGATACGTGAATGGTACCCACAGATTCTTCAGGTATCTGTCTGTCTTCATAGTATTCATCTTGTCGATGTCCTTGGGCTTTCTTGTAGTACGTGCTCACTGTGGTGATTGACTAGAAAGATAACCAAGTCTCCACGTTGTAATGATGTAGCAGATTTTTTTAATACTACTATGATAAACCTTGTTGTCTTCTGCAATTCTTATTGAGCATAGTTTTGCATGTTTGACTTATTTTTCTTACTTTTGTCAGGTTTCTCCACGTGATAGCATGCCTTTTTATAATTAATGGCTTGATATAGCAATATATTCTTGCCTTCTCTTTTCATTCTTTCTTTACTTGTTTTCCCATCTTTCCTGCTGTAGGAAAAGCGAATATTACGATGCTATATATTATTTGAGCTGATATGTATAATTATGTAGAAGAAAACTTTGTCATTGGTAGCTTTTTACTGGCATGAACTCTTACATTAGGTTATATAGTTCGTATTGAGAAGGGTTATTCTTTTTGCAGGATGATAAATCATCTACTTGCCTCGCACTCCATTGTCAAAAGTTCATTGAATTAGTTCGGGTATGTTTTAATGAGATGGAAAAGAAAAGTTTTGGAGAAAATTTCCATTTGTTGGCCTTTAGGTTTTGCATCTTAAATCTAGGTCGGCTCATTAGAGGAAGCAGTGAAATTTGGCAGAGTTGAATTGGCTAAGTTCTTCGACCTTCCAAATTTTGAAAATCTGGTTCAGGTAACGGTACTGTATTCTGGTCAATAAAACAAATCATAATTCTGAATTGCACCAATGATAGTCTTTAAACCTTCTGCTGACTTATTTAAACTTCTAGAATAATTCTAACGTTTTATGACTAAAAAAGTTTTGAATGAAAGCTTGTTCAGGTAACGGTACTGTCTAGAATAATTAGACAGATGTTGAGATATATCTAACTGCCACTACTTTAAGGATTGTGTGCCTACTAGCAACGATTGATGAGAAATAAAGTACCATTGTCAAGAATGTCATCATAAAATCACCATGGTGTTGATTTAAATCTCGGAATCTTGAATCTATTAATTTAAAATTGTAATGACTTTCTGTTTTCGTTGTCCTCTTCAAATAAAATAGATTTTGAACAAATATGATTTAGTATCTTCAGATGTTATATTTCAGAGAGTATCGAATCAATTCATAGGCACTAGCATATGGCAATGGAGTCATTTTACTTGTTTGCTTGTCTTTGGAACTCTCGCCATATCTTTGAATGTTGTTTGAAAGAGGATAGATAAGCTATTTAAAAGACTCTTATTAGAAGAATGATTGATAATCGAGATATCATCATGTATAACTTTGTAGATGAATTCGAAAACCTGGGGCACAACATCCTTCATATGATCTTGCTCTAGCTTGATCCATGAAGAATAGGAAATTTTTTATCTTCAAATCAACTTGCATGTGATTGGTCTATACATCTGTCTTACTATGAGACTTGGATTTACGATATTTTGTGTTATTTGCTACGGAAATTCCGAGTTGGATAATCATATTCCTCTTTTTATTAGGACTGTGTTACTTTACTAGCGTATGAACAACCACAGGATTCTTCGGTTGGTTTTCTGCTTGAAGATTCACAGCGCGAACTTGTGGCCGACATTGTTAATGCCATGATCTTGTCCACTAATCCCAACATGAAAGATGCGCAAAGTTGTTTGCATTCCCATCTTGAAAGGTTTCTGAGACAGCTCACTACGTCCTGCTTGGAGAAAAGGTCTTTAAATGGAGATCAGGGGGAGGCATTCAATCTATGTAGAGTCCTGGACAGTGGTAAGAAGACCAAGTGTTAGTCACTTTTATCCCAAATCTATGAAAATTTGTTCTGGTTCAGAGATATCTCTATGTGCCTAACCAAGTCGTGCTATTCATTTGTGGGTGACTTTGTTCTTCCTCTTCGAGAGAGGGGGAGGTGGGGCTCTAACATGCCTGTTATGTTCATAAGAAGCTGTAATTGAACGGTTTTGTGATTCAATGTCAGACATTAGTGTTCTTTAAAATGCTGTTTCTGTTCTTTTTTTCTGTTTCTTTTGGAGGGTTTATACCATTTGAAGCATATTTACATGCCCAAGAGATGAAAATGTAATATTGGTCTAGTAATATGGTTCTTTGAAGAAGATTACATAGATAATGCAACAGATGGCGAAAATGATGATGAAGATATCAACGGTCAGAGCTGTGGCTGCCTGATCGCTGAGCTTCATATTCCGGCCACCCAGACGATCTACAACGGCGGTGGAGGGTTGGTAAGCGTCAAGTTCCTGCTGGTAAGGATCTTCCAACCTGACCCTCATCTTCTCCACTCGTCGGCTGGCCTCCTCCTGAGCCAGCGTCCAGTCATAGAATCTGCGGCTCTCTACGTCGCTCAGTACGTCGTACACTTGTTTCAGCTTCATGAACTTCTCTGACGCCGCTTTTAATGGAAGCGATGTGGTGTCCGGGTGATATTCCTTCGAGAGTCTCCTGTAAGCTGCCTTTATTTCCTCCATTTCTGCTCCGGCTGCTATTCCCAAGAACCTGTTCATTTCATTGTTAATATCCAGAGACAGATGGAAGGGGAGAGAGTAGGGTGTTTTTAGAGACTGACTGGTAATGAGAATCAGACGAGCTGTTTAACAAGTCGGTGAAGTCTTCGCCTAGGAAATCCTTCTCCGACTGGGTAGTCTCCGACGAAGCAGATGAGGTGTTATTACTGTCTACTCCAATCCAGCCGTCGTCTTCGTTCTCCCAGTGGATTCTGGTGTCGACTCCGGGAGGTGCTTTTGGGGGCTTCCGTGGAGCTTCGGACGCGCTTACAACACGGAATCCGGCATGGCTGCTCCAGTCTGATCTTCTTGTCTGCGTTAATACGAATCCCTGCTTTGTTAGTTTGAGTCTGTGGTGTCGTTTAATCACAGAGCACGACGGCGGATGCGCCGTCGCGTAAGCCATTGGGAACAGAATTCTACGGAGCCGCGGCAAACTACATACACTTCGGGGAAGATGACCTCTCCCGCTGACCTCTAGTTTTGTGTGGCTAAAAGCGTTTTACTATAAAGAGACTCATACCTTATCACATAACTACGTAATAATTTTGTGTATCGGGCTTGGCGCGACCCGGGATTAATTTGGAGCATGAACCATTGAAGGTTCACAATTTTCATGTTTTAAATTAATTAAATTAAGATTGGAACCACGATTAAGGGAGCTAATTCGTCAGTTAATCACCAACCTAATTATAGTTTAGTTGGTGTATAAACAGACAGCGGGAATGCAAATACAAATTAAGAAAAATAAGCAGTAGTTTAAGCTCCAATAAGCTCCGGCGGAGGTTGCGGTGGCGATGGAGAGTGGCGTTGAGCGATGGGTTGTGGTTCTAGACGGCGATGGGCGCTTTTGTTATTGTGCATCCAGACTTTGAGGACGTTGCGCTGCACCCCGACCTCTGCGCAGAACTGGTTGAGCGCCACGTCGTCGTTCCTCTGCATCCTCCACCCGATGCTCTCAGCAAAAGCCCGCATTCTGTCTTTCTGCTCCGGCGTGAACTTGGTCCTGAATCTCTTCCCCCTCGCCGAGGATCCCATGTGCACCTCTCCTCTCTCGTCCGGTGTCTCTGACCGTCGATCGTAGTCGTTCATCTCTTGATACTGATCTCTCAGATCGCCGCTTCCCATTGGCCTTCCACCCCCGTTTCGAAAATGCGGCGACAGGCCGACGTGGCTCCCGATAATTTGGTTCTTTGCGTGTCCGGGGGCGTAGAGCAACAATGACGGGGGAGAGTGCAGTGGATAGTGATGCGGCAGTTGGTCACCGCCGGGAACTTCTCTCCGGTGAAAATTGCGGTGACATCCACAAGCAGCACAAGTGAAGGAGTCGCCACTACGAGGCATGAACTCACCACAACCATCACTTGCGTGTCCCCCAATGGACGCCGCGTGGTTCCGCATGCACTCTCCGTACCTCAGGCTCAACTGGGACGTCGATTTCTTCCTGGGATTCATCACCACGGGCTCTGCAGCCGGCTCGCAAAGGTGCCTGGGCTCGACTATGTCTCCGTCTTCGTCGAGCTCGTTCTCCGGCTTCAGTGTTTGATCAAACGGAATGACGCTCAAGTCCATGAGAGAAAGCCTTCCAACTTCCGAGATAGTGGAATGGCAGTATTGGCGTAAAGAGCGTCAAAAGGGAGCAGCACAGAACTTAACAGAGTTACAGCTATGGCCGAAGAAGATAGCGAAACGAAGACACAAGGTCAAACGTCGTCGTTTAAAGTAGTTTCAACTAACCAAAACGTGCTGATGAAATTATACTAAAAATAGAATGTTTATTAATTTAATTAACGAATTATTGTTGAATTTTACGTGGGTAACGTTATCCGATTATCCATACTTACGTAATTACATTAAGATAATACAAAGACCCAATCCTTCAAGAATAAAGACGTAGTCGGGCACTACGTGTCAAGCTCCTAATGGCGTATATGGTATGCAGGAGCAGAGCGAGGGAACACGTGTGAAAATAAGATTGGAGGAGAGACTGGTAAGAAAGTCAGTGAAGTGGGACCCACCACGTGGGGGCGGAGGAGAGGGGGAGTGACTGACACTGCTCCATTCTTGATCGTGCGCGATTTTTCTCCGCACGTCACGCTTTTCCCGCCATACTCTGTGGGCCCAACTATCAGGCTCACTCGCCATCGGAGCGTGGCTTCCACGTTAGTCGAGGCCCGGCCCATGTCTATTTTTCCTGCAAGTGCAGTTGGGGCTTCTATCCAAACTCCAAAGACGCTCAACTATATGGGCCTTTAATGGGCTTGATGATATTACATGCAAAGATTAGCAAAAAAGTGAGTGGTGGCTTCCACGTTCAGTGTTAACGTTTTAATTCCCTCTTTATAACTAAAAGCCGATCGGTTTGCTTCAAGTAAACTCTAAATCCCGATCGATTTGGGCATCGATTACTCGTTATGTTAACAGGCGTTTGCCCTTCCACGGCACTCGTGGTGGGTTTTGACAATAATTATAAAACAATTAGCAAAGAAATTATAAATTAACATAAAATTAACTAAAAATGAATAAAAAGGCAAAGAATAACGATTGACGTGACAACCTGGTTTATTCATATTATGGGACCATTGAAGATTCAAGGATCAATCCGCAGACATGGTTTTGTCAGCATTTACGTAATTATTCACAATAATTAGAGACTGATGATGCTTAAAATTAATTAATCGCATTGCTGGAGCAATTCAATGCACAAAACAAGTGGGGTCCACTTCCATTGCACCATAATTATAAATAATAAATCATTTATATTCTAATTTGATTAGCAATATTTAAAGAGTGGTATTTAATAAATTACGGTCAAAGACGAGATAGCAACCATAAAAGTGTCGGTCGCTTCGACAGCCACTAAGAGTAAATTTGTTTGTTTAATGCCCCACTTGCGTCGCCACCCTTTCAATTACGCTACTTTGGACTTTATTATTTATATTTCAATTATTTTAAAAAGTTATTATGAATTTTATTTTAAAATTAAATTTTATTTATTTGTATTATATTTAAATTAAATTTTAAATAATAATTAGGCGTTTGTGATGATGACGAAAATATAATAATCAAGTTTCTCATTTCAAGCGTCATCGCGGACGTGAGTGAGGGGTGGGCACGGTTGAATATTTTACTTCAAATTTCCGATTTGCAGGGCAACTCCTCTCTAGACATCTACGATCTGCTAAATGAAATCTATAAATATGCAACTGGGTTTTCGTTCCTCCGTGTTAGCTTCTGTCACTGAAAATGGCCGCCCAAGAGATGGCGAAACTAGCGGAGGAAAACGACGGGGACGATTCTCTGCCCAGTTCTCCGATTCCGCTTCTCACTCCATACAAAATGGGAAACTTCAATCTTTCTCACAGGTTTTCCACTTTCAAGCACTCTTCGTGAAAAAAATGCCCGGTTTAATCATCGTTCTTGGCTGCGCATAAGCTGTTTGTGAAAAGTCCTTATGGTTATCACTTTTTTGTATCTCTGCTGATTTCGTTATGTCTGCAGTTAGTTTGATCTGCTTCCATGTAGACTCGGATTTTTAACCGAGTAATCGATCAGATCCTATGATTTTTTTTCAAAAAAACGTGATTAAAAACTCGAATCTTCTTAGTTAACTAGAGTTAAAATAAGATTTTGAATCATCTTGTCGTAATATGGCGAGAGGAAACATTATTGGAGTAGAAGAAACAGGAAAAAAGGTAGTCTGGATGAGATCGAGCAAAGCATCCTCGAGGGAATCCATGGATGATTGTGGCGTTAGGATCTAGTCTATGTTCTTGGGGCTTATTTTTTGTCTAATATTTCTCGGCTGTTATTTTTTAACGAGCTCAACAAGTTTGACTTTCATATTATCTTTGCCTGATTGTTGTTTTTTTTTATTCCAGAATTGTGTTGGCGCCGTTGACTAGACAGAGATCCTACAACAATGTTCCTCAGCCCCATGCCATCTTATATTATTCTCAGAGAACCTCCAAAGGAGGGTTTCTTTTAACTGAGGCCACTGGCGTTTCAGACACTGCTCAAGGGTGATTTTTTTCGTCCCAAGAATTGATAATTATCTCCTGATTGGAAATCAATGTTTGCGTGTCTGATGGATTTATGATTTGAAGATATCCGTACACCCCTGGCATATGGACGAAGGAGCAAGTTGAAGCATGGAAGCCCATTGTGGACGCCGTTCATCAGAAAGGCGGTATCTTCTTCTGTCAGATTTGGCACGTTGGGAGGGTCTCAAATTCTGGTCTGTTTTCTTCTCTTGAATTGGATTTAAAAGACATAACTGAACCATTTTAGATCATCAAGTTTATGCTTGTTCCATTTTCCATGTGAGTTTTTCTCATCGTTCGTGTTGGGAAATGCCCGAAGGCAGAATGATAAATTGCCTTGTTTTTGTTTTGAAAACTCCATGCTTTTTGCTCAAGAGTTTGCAGATTGTTGCAGAAAAAGATGTAGAATTTGTACAAACTAAGTCTTGTTTTGGTCTCATTAGGCTTTCAGCCAGATGGGCGAGCTCCAATCTCTTGTACAGACAAGCCTATAACCATGGAAAAACAAGGTAGCGCCTTTGATGTGCCCGAGTTCACTCCTCCGAGACGTTTAAGAACTGAAGAAATCCCTCACATCATTAATGATTTCAGACTCGCAGCGAGAAATGCCATGGAAGCTGGTATTTTCCATTTTTTCAAATAGATTTACACAGAATATTTCTCGAACTGGGCTGGAGCTGAAATTTTCATCTGATTGATTTATGCAGGTTTTGATGGGGTTGAAATCCATGGCGCTCATGGTTACCTAATCGAACAGTTCATGAAAGACGAAGTGAACGACAGAACCGACGAATATGGTGGTTCCCTGGAAAACCGATGCAGATTTGCCCTAGAAATTGTGGAAGCCATATCGGACGAGATTGGAGCACACAGACTCGGAATAAGGCTCTCTCCCTTCACAGATTACATGCAATCCAAAGACTCAAATCCACTCGCATTGAGTGTTCATATGGCGAAATCGTTGAACAAGTACGAAATTCTCTACTTGCACGCAGTTGAGCCGCGGATGAAGACCACCGGAATCGAGCCAAACTCTGCGGAGAGTCTTCTACCCATGAAGCAAGCATTCAATGGCACTTTCATCGCCGCTGGAGGTTACAATCGGGAGGAGGGAATCAAAGCCATTGCTGAAAACAAGGCCAATCTGATCACTTATGGTAGATGGTTCTTGGCCAATCCGGATTTGCCGAAGAGGTTCGAGCTCGATGCTCCTCTTAACAAGTACGATAGAGAAACTTTCTACACAGCTGATCCTGTGATTGGGTATACAGATTACCCATTTCTGGAGGAAACTACCTCTGCTTAAATCTATCGTTTCTTCATGATTCTACTGCAAAAAAAGGAAATTATGTAGCCTTCTGGCATTCTACATTCTGCAATTTACTAGTTTCTATATGCGATTTTGGTCATGGGACGAACTTGTTTTGCTTAGAGGAACAGATCCCGGTTCCGAGATATTCAATCTCTTAAATTTGTCACATTTTTTCAGTCTAAGATTATATAATTAATCGTGGTCTATTCTGTGAAGGTAGTAATCTCAAGATCGGAATTAGATTAGACCAAAATGCGTTTTTGAAAAGTTTGATTTTTTATTAACGAATGGAAGCGTTAACGGGTGATGATGGTTGGGGCTGGAATAGATAATGATCAGAAACATAGACAAGGAAATGTAGGCGCCATTGGAGTTGCAGAAGGTAGTAGACGAGGGAGTTATAGAGCGGCCAATTGCTGTATGTTGATGGGATAAACGTAAGACTGTGAGTCGCTACTGAAAGCAGTCTTGGCCAGAATAACATTTGCGCTGTCCGTCGGATGAAATGCGTCCCAGAACAGGTATTTCCGGCGATCTTGACACGCTTGCTGCAGCGGCAGGCAAGTTATTTGGCCGTTGTTCCGTCCAACTCCGCAGCATCCCTTGTCCGCCACCTCGAATCCTTTAATCCGTAAAATTAATGGCAGAATTCATTAAAAGAAATGCAGGGGATGGAGATCGATTACCGAAAGTGCTTGCATTTGCATATAGATCTCTGCTGGCTTGGTATAAATCGAGGTAAACGAATTTGGATCCCGGAAGTTGGCCGGCGTTGAACCGATCGACTAATCTTTTCAGGCCGGAGTTGAACAGTAAGATAGCTTGGTTGATGTTTTCGTTGCATCGGCTGCTGTTCCCGTTATATCTCGCCAGCTGATACGGTATGCACCCGATTTGGCCGACCGCCGTCACGACCACCTTCCTCGCCCCCAGCCCGTACAATTGCTGACCAACCCACAAAAAAAAGTCGAAATCCCCACATCGGTGTTAAAAAAAATTAGAGAAAAATGAAAACTGATATCTTACAGTCAGTTGGCGGGTATAGTCTTGAAGAAGTGCAGCAGCGTATGCTCGAGTAGTGTACTGTGTTCTAGTTGGGTAAAAATCAGTCATGAAATAGTTGTTTAGATAGTCGTTGCTTCCCATCCCGGAGAAGAAGATGCATTTTCTCAGATAGCTTCCAAGAGCGGTGGTGTCTCCCCGGAAAATTCGTCTCAGTTCGACCACTGTGTCGCTGAAATCGGAGACCTGCTCGTTCATCGGAATGTGACCGCCCTGCCGGAAAATGCGTCGAAACACCGTCACTCACCGGCGTAAAATTAGAAATAGGAACCAGAATGTACAAGAACGTGAGCATGATTTTATACCAGATTGTTTCCCGTCTCGTCTCTGATCCCAGCTGCCCCCGACGCATAGTTCGCTCCTCTCATCAGAGCCCGCCCGGTGGTTCTAGCGTACGGTGGAATATAAAATGGGAAGCCGAGAAGTTGGGCTGCAGTTCAATCCACACCCAAGAAAGTAAATCAAGTTCTTGAAAACTGTTTTCCGGCGAAAATGGCGGAAACAGAGGAGACTTACCGAGAACGTCAACCAAAGTTCTGCCATTGGTGAAGCGTCCAGTTGTACCTTGAGGAAAATCAATGCCGTAGGGCCTGTAGTTGGCCCTGGCCAGGCTAAGCATTCGATTGTTATTTCCATTATCGACCAAAGAATCACCGAAAATAAAGAAGCCGGGCACTTGAACGCCGTCATTTCTCTGCGACCAAGCCTTCCGGGCACTCAAAAACAGAGCAATCAAAACGGGTAGCCAAACCAGGTGGCCAAAATGCCTCATTTTTAGAGCTCAAAATGGAAAAAAACACTGCTCATTTGAAGGAAATTCCATATGGGTATTGATTTATAGGCTCGATGCTGGGTTTGGCAAGGTGGATAAACGTAATGGAGTTCATATGCTCTGCAAACTTTTTAAGCGCCTGTCATGTTCTTCTGCTTCAAATCAAAGCAGCGGTGAATTGATCAAGGTCTCCGTGACCTACAACAATCTACAATCCTTTAGAGTTCACAGGAGATCGCTTAGATTCTGGGATAAAGCCCGAATTCTAAATAGTTCTTGTCGGGTCAATACCTAAACTTGAAAGACGGAATTTTGCCCGAGGTTTTTTTTATTTTCCATGATGTTCTTCGATTATTAAAATTTCCCACGAGTCTTCCTAGTTTGAAGATCAAATTCACATTTTGCAATTTTCAAGGAAACCCTTGAAAGATCATAGGAAAAAGATAAGAAAATAAGAAAACTAACAAACGTTTGATCTCCAAATCCAGCTGTTGGACAGTCAGTCAAATCATCTGTAAAAAGAAAAACAGGTGAAAAGGGGTCGTCTATGGGCAAAAGGATTGGCTCAGGCGAGGCCTGTGACTTGGAACAGTGAAGTGTCTAATCTTCCCCTCTTGCTCCTTCGTATACCCTTCACACAGAAATGCCATCGAAAATTTGTCCTCCATGACCCGATCGACGTCGTGCACGAAAATATCTGTTTCGCCGGACGCTCTGTTTCTCGCCATCAAAGCGGCGGTGTAAATGGCCGTCATCCGTCGAAGTACCCAGTTGGGGCGTCGACCATTATCAAATCCCATTCGATGTCGTAAACTTCTTTTGGAAATCTTTTGTGAGCCAATGGACACTTGGAAAAACGTGGGTCTTCCACGGTTTTGCAGTCCTGTTCTTGTCCGACCCTTAAAAGTTGATCCGCTTGGGGAAGTTTTGTGTCATAAAGCACGTGGTAAGATTCCAACGCGGGGAGACGGGTCCGTATTTCACGGATCCAATCCCGTTTTCCTCGAGGAACACTGTCCGGCAGCCGTGGTTCAGAGACGGCACATGAAGCTATCGTGGCCGAGCCCGAAGATCAGGAAATTGCACGGCGATCTTCGGGCGAGGACTCTGGCCGAGACTGAAATTTCCTTGATGGTTTGCTGAGGGGTGATGTTAGCGGTGGCGTAGTGGATGATCGCATTGGCCAAGGACTGGAGTTTTGCTGCATGTCGGATCGACGGTCGGGCACGGTGTTCTTACATCCGACTCCGGCGATTCTTTGGTTGAAACAGAGATGTGGGTCGATGACTCCGGCCATGAATCACTCTGAGACGATGAAGTATTCGACCTGAATATCAAAAAGAAGATCGAAAAGACGAAAAATAGAACGAGGATGAACTTGAAGTTGCCGGAACTCTGACATTTTGACCTCATTTCCGGCAGTAACAGAGGACAACAAACCGGATCAAGAAACAGCTCTTTCAAGCTCGACTGATCATACTTTCTCTCAGACAAGCTCTATCCATTCTGTGTTTTTGGAACTGACTTTAAACCAAGCAAATCAGAGGAGAGAGAGAGAGATTCATCCTATATAAATAATATATATAACACACGTTTATGCCGCTGGACTAAAAAAGGAAGAAAGTTGATGGAGTTATGAAAAATGACTAATACAATACCCTGTACCTAAGGCGAAATTACTCGCGTCACACTCGGCCTAACAATTTGTGAAAATGTTAAATCACGGTGATTCAACAGTCAAAAAATAAGAGTCCTTTAACTGATATTCCAAGGAGCTATCCCAATATTAAGGATAACAACTCTCACACTATGACAACACAAGAGTCGAACTTAAGTTATTGTACCTAATCTATCATCTCTGAGCCAACTGAACTATGTCCGTACTTAGTTGCGCTTAAGATATGCCAACCTATTTTTGGCCAAACCTTCTCAATTTTTTTAATTTTATAGATTAACATCTCAAAGTTCAAAAATCATTATAAGAAGAGATTAATCAATTAACGAACATTTAACTATCAATAAAAATTTAAATTTGTTGAATCATACCGACTATTTATCTGTTAAATTTATCGAGTATTACTGTATTTTACATTTGATCATGTTCATTTCTAGCGAAGATAATATCGATTTCTTACTCTCCATCTCATTTTCAAAAATTTCAAATTACTTCTTGTCTTTGAGTTGCAGTGCAGGTTTGATTAAGAAAACAAGGAAACAGATTGAAAATTAATTTCTTAATTCATTTTTGTTTAAATTTGTATTTAATGGGTCATGGGTTGACTTTCCGGTTCGTTTGTTTATGTTCCAAGGGTTTTGACCAACTCGTCGGGCTCCGGAGGATGTCTTCCGCAAGCTTTGTGGGGGAGAGGATGAAGTTTTCGGTGAAGGCATTTAGCAACGGGAAGGCAAGGCTGGGGCTTCTCTGTTGCAGCAACGGTGCGGCGTCGTTTGAGACTCCGGCGTTGCTTCTCTCTACGCGTAAAGGACTCCCCCATTTCATCTCCCCTGACCTTCTTTCCTCTCTCCCTTCTCCTGATTCCCATCTCCTTCAGTTTAGTCCTCTTCACTTGTGAGTCAATCCAGAAATACTCTTTTACTACTCTCTGCATTTGAAGTTTTTAATGAACTTTGAGGCTGTTTCTTGCGATGTGTTTGTGGGGTTTTCTGTCCTTCTTTTTTTTTTTTTGCCTTATCACTGTGTTTTTTGGTGTTCTACCTCAGGAACTTCGTTAAATCACTTGATAACGCTTGGAAACGAAAAAAGTAAAGAAAATAGTTTAAATTTCCATTCTATTGGTGGAATGAGCTACTGAAAAACATAAGAAATTTGCAGAAAATAGGGAGAATGCTGTATTTATTGCCTCTCCCTCTCACTAATACTGCTGTTTAGTTTAGCAAACACACAATTAAAGAGATAGATTTTTCCTTTTGAAAATATTGGTTGATAACAGTGTAATTTTGAACACAACACTTGAACATCTGTGATCAATTTTCTGTTTGTAATTTTTCTTTTGCTTCGTGTAATAAATTAGAATATTTCTGTTGTCAATCTTTTATTCTAGCTTGGAAGGTCCTTCATCGAAAACAATATCTAGTCTTGGTGGACTACACCAGTTGCTTGGTTTACATGAGTATACATTAGCAGCAGTACCGCGGGACTCCATTCAGTGCCTTCCAGAGTTCAACAGCGCTAATAAAACTGGTGCATCTTTTGAGACTACCTGCGGTCGTCGATTGGTAATGGGCATGTCTTACTCGTATTGTGTTTTTTGCCTTCCTATTTTATCCCTTTTACATCTCAATTTGAAAAAAAAACCTGATTTTATTGTATATTTCTAGATCAAACCTATTAAATACGTTGAAATGATTTCGTCCATGAAACCTGAACTCTGGGCTTCGTTGGCTGATGAGGTGCCTGCATGGGTTTCAGATAAAAGAAACAAAGCATCAGTTGACCGAACTTTGAGCTGGCTCGATGAATGCATCAAGTTAGACTCAGTAAGAAGCCGGATTGCCTATCATTTTTTTCAAACTTATTGACATTTGAAATAAAAAGGATAAATTATGATGAGACGTTAATGATAGTTTTTGCAAAGCAGTGAAATTCAATAGCCATTGTATTGGTTCTACTGAATAAAAGAAAACAATCCCAATACTTTCTTCATGCAAATTTCTGGAATAGTTTTGACATTGACGTAGATTCGATGTTTTCACTTTTCTGATCATTACTAATTTAAAATATTGAAATTTCCATAGTTTGCAAGTAATTTTGATTGGTATCCATGTGTATTGGAGACTTAATTATTCAAAATAAAATGTGATTTTTATATATGATATTTTAAACGTCATAATATGCTGGAGATAGCAAACAACATAAGATTCCTTAGATTTCATATGCTTATGTCTGTATTCCACTAATTTGAATTGGAAGATTGGTTGAAAGAACAATGGCGAAATAATTGTACATTACTGAATTGTTCAAGACAGGTGGAGCAATTTTTGGAGCAGTTGTTGGAGGGTCATCATTGGAAGAACGTAGAAGGTGTGCTGAAGAAGTTGTCAAGCGTGATGTATCAGGTTCAATGCATTTTTTTGCTTTGTTCCATTAATATTCTTCTATATTCTAGGAACAACGTTGTTTATATGATTTAATTTTCTAGCCCATCATCCTTTTCTTGTTTCCCTTGTTTCTTCCTTCCCTTAACATGAAGATTTACTACAAATATGGTGTTGGAGTTAGGTGACCCACAATGGCCTAAATGTTTTTGGGTCACACAATGATTCACATTCATTAAAAACTCATTTTTATTTTTCTCTATAATCAATACATGTTTATATTTCAATATTCTTAGTGCATATTATCATTTGTCCTTAGTTTTTCTTGAATTTTTTTTTCCATGTAAATCTGTGTCAATATATCCCGCTTTCATCTTTTTGTTTTTTTGTTTGTTTTTTGTTCGATTCTCTTACATGATGCAATATTCTGATTTTCCTTATTCCGATATAGTCTCTATGAATCCAATCAATTCTTTTTCGTTAACGAAATGCAAAGTTCAGCTAAATCTAGAAATATGCATACACATTATCGTACCTGAATTCCATGTGTTATTTTACCTAAATTTTGTTTGAATAAAAACAGGTTATTGGATAGGAGGTTTTGGGCTTGGAGAGAGCATAGATGAGCGTCCTACTCTCCTTAATGCTGTTACAGTATGTGCCTTGCTACTTTTACAGCTTCTTTCTCCTTTTATCCTTTTTATATTTTATTAATTCAAGAAAGATAATGAAATCTACCAAAAAGATATATTAGAAATATTTCTCCTCATGTTATCCATTGTTATCAAATTGTTCAGGATATCTTACCAGAGACAAAACCACGCATGATTTGCGAGCTTGGACTTCCAGGTACCCGAATTTAAGATGTTGCATTTCACCTGTTGTGATTTTGAACGTGGTGAAGTAATAAAATTCTATATTTGATCCACAACTGATGGAAAATGATCCAATACCAACTTATGATGGAATTTACGTTATTTCTAGTTTTTAAACTGGCATAAGATTCAATATAGTAGGTGTAGAAAATTAGTTCTATGCCTGGCCTCCGAGTTCCTAAAATTTAGAACAGGGAACTGAACCTGTTCTTACAATTAGTTTCCGAATTATGAGTTATTTTCTGCTTTTGGGCTTGTTTTAAATCAGAATTTGTTCATATTTTCCTATTTCAAATTGTGCAACAAACGGCAGACCACGGTCCCCTGCATCCAAAACCATATTTAGGTTACACAGCAGTGAGATCCTGTCTGAACCAGACTGAACCACCCGAATGGGTCATAAATCACGGGTTTGAATCGGTTATGCTTGGCCATAGGTCTATTGTAAGGGGAAATCTGGGTCTTTGTACTTAAACCTGAGAAGGAATTTATGTTTGTTTTTGGATTGGAAACAAATGGATCTGGTTTTACACAAATATTGTGAGATCTTTAATTTATCATCATTCATTATGTGTTTAGATCTTATGAATCTACTCAACAAGGTACATCTCTTGTTGTTGATATCCAGACTTCTTCACATTATCACCCTACCAATTCACCTGTTAGAACTACTGTGTTTTTTTCATCTTGCAGAGGAGGTCTTGCAGGGCATTGCTGCTGGTGTTGACCTTTTCGATTCATCGTATGATTCCTTACTTTTTCTGCATAAATGTCTAAACTCATTCATCTTGTTACGATTTACTTGTAAACTTCCAATTTAATGCCACAATTGTACAGGTACATATACCATCTTACACTTGGAGGGTTTGCTCTAGTCTTTCCACTGGATAGTGCAGAGATGAATCTTTCCAATTTGCCGCTGAACGACACCGGGAATGACTTGACAAAAATTAACATGAGAGCAACCGTATATAGGTTTCATAAACATTCTACTTTTGACTTTTTCTTGGTGAAGTTCGTATATTTTCCTTTGTTTCTTGATGAAAAGCTTTCAAAAGTTTGATCAATTATTCAATAATCCCTGCCTACCTTTATATTTTCTCTGTTTAATAAATTATATATATATTTTTTGAAAATTGACACGTTATTTCTCTAGTTTCGATGTTACTTCATAGATAATTTATTGTGGTGCAATTAAGATTTTAATGTTTGAGGTCAATTAAATCGAACTCAATTCAAATATTGTTTCATGTAGGAAAGATTCTTCGAGGATCGTGGATGGCTGTAGGTGCTATACTTGCCAGAATCATACAAAGGCTTATATCAATCATTTGCTCAATGTTCACGAGATGCTGGCTCAGATACTTTTGGAAATGTAGAATTTTTCTGCACTCAATGATTTCTTTCTAAAATTCGAGTTGTTAATGATCTGTTTATTGATTTTGTTGGTGCAGACATAATACCCATCATTATTTGGGTTTCTTTCGATCGATAAGAGAAGCGATGAAGGCAGGAGATTTTCAGCAATTTCATCGAAATTTCATCGAGAGGAGGCGTGGTCATTTGGCGTTGTCAGCTATGTGTTCATGATAGTTTTGGAGAAATAGTTGTGGTTGAATCAGGATGAGAAAGACTCAAGGGAAATGACTTTTATTAGTGTCTGATACTGGTCTCACACGGACTAATTTTCATGGTCTAAGTTTGGGAGTTTGTTTTTCTCCTAAAAGACTAGCTTTCATTGTTGGACCGTGCCTGCCCCGACTCCCTAAAATTCGGTGGCACCGACGGGACACCACCGTGATGCCACTGTGCAAGGTTAATCTGGCCGGTTCAGGCGAAACCCAACAGATTGCAAGCCTGCCCAGACCGGATAGCAGCTGAAAATGGATTTTTACAGCGCCACGGCCACTTCATGCAGGAAAATACTGAAGGGTCTCGTCCATCTGTCATGGCAAAAGCTCACCCACCGTGACGTGTGCTAGCCCTGCAACTTTGATGCATGAAAAGACGAAGGCGATTTTCCCCATCTCTCCCTCCATCCCTAATCTTTCTGTTGCTCTCCTCCCCATTTTCATAGTTCTCCGCGTCCAGGCGACATCATGAGACTGTTAAACTCTATCATGAACTTGGTGGTGCCGCCGGCCACTATGGTGATGGTGGCGTTTGCATGGCCGGCGCTGTGCTTCATCAACGCCTGGGAGTGACTTTACAACTCCTTCTACAGCGAGAATATGGAGGACAAAGTGGTTATAATCACCGGTGCTTCTTCCGCCATCGGAGAGGTAAGCTTCGTCCGACGCTCTCTCCGTTAAAAACAATCGTCGTTCTAGTGAGAGAAATAAGGAGATAAAAAGGGCGGCTGGGTGTGCAGCAAATCGTGTACGAGTATGGGCGGAGGCGAGCCGATCTGGTGCTGGTGGCGAGAAGAGAGCAGAGGCTGAGGGGGATCAGCGAGAAGGCAAGAAGAATGGGGGCTAAGGATGTCTTGACGGTGGCCGCCGACGCGTCAAAGAAGACGATTGTAGAAGATTTGTCAATCAGGCCGTCAACTTCTACCGTTCTACGGGCGACGTAACCATTATTTATTATTTATTTTTTAATTATTTAAATTCTATTATTTAAAAAAGTAACGCTAGAAGGAGGGCTTGAACCTCCGACCTTGTGGTTAACAGCCACACGCTCTAACCAACTGAGCTATTCCAGCTTTACGACTTATGAAGTTTTTGAGTTCCACTAGATCATCTGGTGAATACAGCAAGTCTGGGCCATGGATTTTACTCTGAGGAGGTTACAGACACATCAGTGTTTCCCCGTTTGATGGTAACGGCTGTTTATCTTCTGTTTGAAGAAATCTGTCATCTTTTTGACCTATACCCAGTTAATCGAACACGATCTGTAAAACCCATGTCGATGCGTTGATTTTGTTTCCAAGGACATCAACTTCTGGGGAAATGTTTATCCGACCCTCGCCGCTCTTCCTTATCTTCATCAAAGCAATGGTCGGATCGTCGTGAATGCATCTGTTGAGAATTGGTTGCCTTTGACCAGAATGAGTTTATATTCGGTGAGAATTAGCTAACACGGTCCTCTCTGAATGATTGCTGTTTTGGGTGATGATTGGTTTGGAAATGCAATCAGGCGGCCAAGGCTGCGTTAGTGAACTTCTCGAAACGCTGAGATTCGAAGTGAAAGGCGAAGACGTCGGAATAACGATCGCAACTCATGCAGGAAGAAGGTGCAGAAATGCAATGGAAGGAGGAAAGAGAAGTAAATGATCTTTTTGTACGGTCATCGGCGCCGTTGTTTTAGCTTCTGTTTTTTATCTGAGATCTACTGTGTAATGGCGGCGCAGGTGAACGGAGGAGGAAGGTCGATTGAGGAATATGCGAGGGTTATAGTAAAACGGGAGTGCAGAGGAGAAGAAGCCTACGTCGAGTATCCAAGCTGGTACCGTGTATTTCTTCTGTACTGAGCGTTTTCACCAAATCTTGTCAACTGGACTCTGCGTTTGCTTCTTTCTTCCCACGCCGCCAGAACGGCTCCGCCGCTCGTCTCCGTCGAACCCACTTCTCCCTCCTGCTCGTCTGTTTCTTCCGAGGGTGGGCCTCTCTCAGATCAGTCCTCCGCGGCATTGAAATCGACAACACTGTAATTCGAGATGGAAGTTTTGTATTTGGTTTTGATTGATCAGCTGGTTTATGTGCGTGGATTGGTGTTAAGTCTTGAAAATTTTTTAATTATGTTCATTAAAGTTATGAAAATTGTTAAGCCTTAAGTGATAAATGGATGAATTTTACGCTGAAAGCTGTATTTGATGCTGTAGCGTGTAGCGGGCAACAATGAATTTATGTTAATTTCGGTAATTTTGAGAATATCTTTATATGCCCGATTGGTTACCTATTTTGCAGAGATTATACTGGATAAAGATGGAAGACATTGAAGTGAAAAAAGATAAAATTGGAGAAATTTAAATACAAAAATTGACGGATTGGAGAGAGAAGAAAATCCCCACAAATCTAGGGATTCTGAATTTAGTTAAATCTCCACAAATCAAGGGATTCCGAATTAAGTTTTGGAAAGAGAAGATAGCTGCCACAATTTTAAATAGAGGAGCACGATTCAGATCTAAGAACGTTGAAATATACGCAGAGGGGGATAAACGAAAGACAGAAGAAACGCAGTCACGCCGTGCGAATTGAAACGAAAACCGGAGCTGATTCAAGAACTTGCGGGACGCCACTGAGGTTTTGAAGAAAGCGACGGTAAATCCGTTTATATCTTTTTAGCGTGTTGTAATTATGTTTACCGAACATATTTACATTGTTTTTAATTCAAACATGAACTAAGTTTTTATTAGGTTGGATTTGGGAAGTATCCGTTTACGATTTCTCAGTTTTTAGCATTTGATTAATTTAACTAGATCTTTTATATTTTATCGTGTATAATCTGGACGCCACAGTTGTAACGAAATTAGTGAGATCTAAAACGCCATTAGAAATCACATAGAAATTGATTAAATTACTCAGGTTGTTAATATTTGTTTTGAATTTTAACAAAATCGTTTTTGTTTAACTTAAACGATAGCTTGGGGGTAAATAATTAGGATCTGCAATTTAAGTGTTTGGATCTCATTGTTCTTGCTATAATATTGAAAGAAAGTGAGAGAAAAAAACCGAATCGATAGGCGACGCCAGCCATCGATTATTTCGAATTTCTTTCCGTCAAACGTGCTGCAGCACAACTACAGCCGTGAATGAATAAATGGAGAAACCCGAATCTAACCTTTATTTTTACTGAAGTTTGACTATCTTTCCTTATTTATTTTAATTACATTTATTTATATTATTATCCAGAAAACCATCAAACTATTTTATCTATTTTTAATTAACTATTTTACATCTTATTCAGAAAACATTAGATTTCATTATCCTCGTGGGATCGATATCTTTTATATTACTTGACTGTGCACTTACGGTTTTTAACTTCGTATTCGCACTCAACAATTGAATAAGAGTTTGGGGAAAGATTGTCTTTATTTTGATTTTTGATCCAGG
The DNA here is from genome assembly GCA_003255005.1 of Begonia fuchsioides. Lineage (NCBI taxonomy): Eukaryota > Viridiplantae > Streptophyta > Magnoliopsida > Cucurbitales > Begoniaceae > Begonia > Begonia fuchsioides. Next base: position 28,588 of record QAOC01012770.1, on the reverse strand, counting down.
ATTATGACTTCGATTCAGGAGGATCTCTCTCCAACACCCACCCTCAGGCGACCATGGCAAACTCCTGTATCGCTTCTCCGACGGACTATATTCTCCGATCAAGAAACTCACAGCTAACCTCATTGCTAATACAAATAAAATCACATTTTAGAAGCATGGTGATCGATTAATAGAAGAACAGAGATTACCTCATATGTGAGTACAGCTTTACATGCTAGATACGAACTATCCTCACGCCAGCCAACCGATAACTCTTCTCCTCTCCGGCATGAATAAATCATAGAGAATTCGCTAGCCCCGGAAAGCATTCGAAAAGCCAAGTCACGCCTCGAATAACAATCTGCCATCAAACATTAGTTTCCGAATGTTTATTTTTTTCTGCTGAAATTGAAATTCAATACTCAAAGTCAAGTAATACCATGTACTAGTATGAACCCAATTATGACATGAACATAAAGGGAACGAAAACAATTGAAATGATAAAGCTAGGTTGGGTTTAGATGTAATGCTGCGATGCTTACTAAAGCTATCTCCCCTGGTTTGATTGCAGGCTCGACAATGTCTCGTGCATAGCTGTTACACGGCAAAGTTAGTATGCAAAACAACAAACATCACATTAACTCTAACAAGAGTTCTAGGTATTGCTAAACTGAAAGTTGTTTCATCGATTTCTCTAAAATACAAAATTTAAGGAAATTCACCGACATGATTTGTCTCTTGCCATTAGACACATCTAAGCGATAGAAGCTGCATCCTTTGCTGAACGGAAATGGCTTTCCTTTCCATTCTGCAATGATTTCTCACGTTAACGAGGTTGTCGCCTAGAATATCTGATAAAAACTTTAGAAAGGGGTTCAGTTTCATAAAACCTAAATGCCAAGTCACCCCAACTGCAGACGGATCATCAGAGGATAAATCATCAATTACAAACTGGAGATCCGAACTGATGGAATCAGTGAAGCTCTTAAAAAATCGAAGTATTTCCTGTATGTTAAAAAAACCTTCACGGACCTATAACTCAACATAGAAAGAGAGACGGAGAAGCGCCGAAGATACCTGGCGGCCGACGAAAGGGCGGGAAAAGACAAGGTCCTCGTAGACGCAATCATTAGCGATTAGGTCCTCAACAGAAGAAAGATCACGAACGTTGATTCCTCCATAGAAGCTCCTAACGACGTCGGAAGCTGAGCGCAAAAGCTCCTGAGGAGCATCGGGAGCTGCCGGAGATGAAACGGAGACCGTTTGATTGTCCACCGAAGAAAAGCGAGCGAGAGGAAGCGGATTATTACACGTCGATTTCCGAGGGAAAGGAAGGCGGAAAGAGGAGGAAGAAGGAAGAATAGAAGGGCGGAGATGGAGGCAAGGAGTGGCCGGAGAGAGTGGGGAGACGGCAGTACTAATCGCCTTCATTTATCAGCCACTTGTTAGTCTCGCTCATCCAAGCCGGAAGACCATGTTTTATGACACGAACATGTGTCTCACTTTGGCTCTCGACTGTCTATTGGATACAATTATTACACCAATTAATTCATTTTATTTATAAATTAAATCAAATAAAACTTCAATTTTCTTCTTTCTAAGATTTTATTATAAATGTATCTTCAGTCCAATGTTGGACAATTCTAATCGACGTGTTGGACAATTCTAATCGACATGTTGGACAGCTTCCTCCAATGCTATTTCCGAGAAGTTGTTGAACAGCTTGTTGGAAGAGGAGATCCAATTTGATCACTTTTCTCTTCTTGATTCTTTCAATCGGTTAAAGTTACTCAGTTTTCCCAAGACTAAGTGACATTTACAAGACATGGACAGATACATTTAGCATTACAGAAATACAAGGATTCAGTTTCGAGATTATTAATCAATATTCATATACATGGCAATGACATTCTTTCATCTCCTGTTTTCCACTTTTCTTCCTTTTTCGTTTTCTGGGTAAGTCACACTGCCACCAGTAAATAATTGTTCTTCCGAAATCCATACCCAATTTTTAGTCAAATGGGGAAAAGGGGCCACCGGGTGTCTATTCGATATCTTTGATGGCATCCTACATCAATCAAGATAGTAGTTAGATTGCGACAAACCAGCCAACATGAATAATCACACATGGTGTTCCCAAAGAGGAGAAAAACAGCTTCAAATGAAGCCAACTCAGCTAATAAATCTGAGTAACTGACCAGTTTAGGAAGGTTGAGAGCTGTGACTAACTTTTACATTCCAACCATACTCGGAGAGTTTTGGATATTCATGTATCCTAATGTAGACTTCTTTTCGATAAAACTAGTATATATATCCAATTTAGTGTTGGTGTATAAACAAGAAAGATTTGGTATCAGGGCAGTAATGCGAATGACCCAGAAAATGGTGTATATACACGATCAAAAACTCTTACAGAACCATCAGAAAATAAAAAAGAACATAGCAAAGCAGGAAGAAGAACGTTGTTTAAAAAGGAACCAGATTCTCGAAGCGAATCAAGTACGCTAGCTGTATTTTCACCAAAACAAGTGCTATACAAGACCGATCTGGCCTTGGCGTGTGACCGAGAAAGATTTATTCCAGGACTAAACTTTTCTAGAGTCTAGGCACATCCTTATTACAATCCTAACTTCTTTAAGAAATTCGTCCTATGCTCCTTCCTTGTATTTATAAATGACAAGAATGGGAATGTACAGTTGAACTTGAGAAGTATTAACTAACTTCTTAACCTTCTTAAGACTCATCCGTATTAGCTGAGTCAACATCCTTCTCCCCAAACCTTCTGGGAGGTGGCGTATCACATCAACACCACCATCCCCACTTATCACAGGTATCTTCGCATCATACTTGGATGTAATCTCTCACTTAAAATTAGAAGACAACACTATTGCGGTTGCTTTTACTTGTTGTCCTTAAGGTGCAAAAATTATTGTAGTCTTTATACTATCACAGATTATGAAAAAAATACGGATACCATGATGGATAGTCAACGCCAGTGAAAGATTACCTTTGCAAGTCTCGTGACATATCCTGCAGCCAATGCAGTGGCCAGCAGGCCTAGCCCAAGAGTCAATAGCTGTCCATTTCCCCCAATTCCACCTACACTTGATTCCTCTTGCTGTAAATCCCCCAAAAATATGAATGATTAGAACATTCATAAACAATCTTGCCTAGAATGCTAAAGAAAACGTTGGTCTAATATTAGCAGTTACACCTCAAGGACTAGATGTTGGAATGCATTAGGATAGAGTAGCAGTTTCATGCTTTTATCTATGAAATAATAGTAGAATATTACGGGAAGTATGAAAAAGAGTTCAGCTCACACAATCTCAGATTTATTGGTTTACTTGATGGTGAGAAAGTGGTTTGGGAATGGTTCTACACATTCAAAGGGAAAAAATCAAGTAAACAATATCCAGCGCAGTTATTCATACTCTCTAATTGACTGTCATTCCAAAATCATTTCTCCTCATTTTGGAAAGTATATGAGAAATACATGTCAGGGAGACATCTATGAATAGTTATTTAGAGGTAAGATAGAAACTCACAATTATTGCTCTCCCAAAGGCACCAGCACTTACATAAGCCCACGTTCCTGGAAGCATCCCAAGCCAGCTGCAAGGAAATCATTCACAACTTTTCTGAAAAGAACATTCACTAGGAGCTGTCAATACACTCAGACTGAGTTATTAAATCAACTTCACCATTAACTAGTCATTCCAATCATCTCTGTTCCAATAATTTGATTCATAAATGGAAAAGTTAGACCTTGTGGTCAGATACCTTTGAACTAAATTGAATTATTGATCACACCACAGACGCTTTTCAGCTATTTAAGCAACAAAAATTACCGTTTCTAATAAAGCATTAGAAAGAGTTAAAAAAATCCAGCCCCATACAACAGTGGCATTGTAGAAGTTCAACAACTAGAATATGCTCTCTAGTGCGAAAACACTATATTTTTATAACATTTTTTCAAAGTTTTAAGAATCCTTCTGGCCAGTTTTAAGAAAACAATTAGAGCAAATGGGATAAGCAGGTTCCAGAATATTGATTTTAATAAAAAAAATTTAGGTTGTATAATAAAATATTTAGGCTGAAAGAATGAGAGACACATCAGGATGTCAATAATATCAGTACTATCATACACGGAGAAGTTAGCCAAGGAACAGGAAGCAGACCTTCCCAAGACATAAGGAGCAAACTTTACAGACGTCAATCCATATAAATAATTCCCTAGAGAGAACGGAAGCAAGGGGCTCAACCGAAGGAGGGTAACTACTTTGAAACCATTTTCTCCAATGGCCTTATCAATTGCAAGAAATTTCTTGTTCCCTTTGACAAGTTTAAGAATCCGATCCCTAGCAAAATATCTAGCAATAAGGAAGGCAACACTTGCAGCTACCTGAAACAGTAGGGAAATATTAGAAAATAGATCAGAAAGTAAACATCAATTCTTGTTTATTTTCATTCTTAAGTAGCTGACTTACCGTTCCACTAATGGAGACTATGACAGTACCAATTAAAGAACCAAAAATAAGGCCAGCTGACATTGTCAGTGGAATGGCTGGAATTGCAAGAATCTGGAACAAATCAATTGCCAAATGTTAATTGTAGAATGGCTAGCATCATTTAAACAGTTTTGATAATATCTTACAAAATAGAGTCCTATTGATCTCAAAATGACTTTAAAAGACATGATAAGACACAAACTATTCAAATCAACTAACAAATCCAACTTTTCCAGTGGTGCAACCTTAAATGTGGAAACTTAGTAGAATACTTAATCATTATTCGCTTTTTTTTCTATTACGTTAAATACTTGAAAACATGGAGGTCCATTGCTCGTTTCCCATAAGAAACAGAAACCCAAGTCAATGGAAATTATAGCAATGCTGACTAAGAAGTATTCCAATGATAAGAAAAGCAAAAGGCCATAAAGAAAAGAATGAATAGTAAATGCATACTTCCAATCCTGCATAAACTGCTACAAATATCGCATAACCAACAGGACCATAACCTGCTTACAAAAGGTCATAAGGATTTGTTAAAATCTAAATATACTTTCAAAGCAAACGATAAATTTCGCACAAAATCTTTCAGAAAATGATGTATGAGCTGGAGACAGGAGCTGTAGAAGTTTAGTCGCTGAAAATTAAAAGGCCATAATCGCCATTACTTAAGAGCCAGGAACAGATTACACCCTTGAGGGCACAAATTCATGATGAAAATAGCCAATCGAGTCTATCACTCCACGAAGATCCAAATTCACACACTGAAAATCCCAAATTTCACTGAAACCCTACGCACATGGATAATACTAACTCCTAAAGAAGCAGCTAATTACGATAAAATTACCTTCAATGAACGTAGAAAGCTCATTCAAAAATGAGTTGATTTGATCCCTATAAACATAGCCAAAAGCAGCAAATCCACCAACAGCCCCCACCAGTAAAAGACCCGCCAAAAGCGTTCCCTTTTTCACGGCGGTCTCACCTTCCAATATCTCACCCTCCTCTCCGCCACTTGTGGCATCTCCATCCCCCTCACTATTCGCGCCGCCGCCGCTTTCGCCATCACTCTTCGGATTAAACAACCACCTCAAGCTCTGAGGAGGGCTGTTCGGAACCTTCTGAAGAGACCGTTTCTTTGATTGCTTCAGAGATGAACATGGCTTGAAGAAATGGAATCGCCCGATGGGTCTAAAGCCAAAAAGGAAAGAAGGAGAAGATGAGGAATGGGCTGAAGCGAGGCATGCAGCTGTCGAAGGTATGATAGGATGTCTTAGAGACGAGAGTGCGCGCATTTTAAGCAGATTGATGGGTGAAGGATAAGGGAAGTGAATTGATGGTGGTTTACTGGAATTTCCATGCGAATAAGAGACCGAAATCTGCAACGCCTGTGTGAGGCTGCTTGGAGTTTGGTGCTGATAAGAGGAGAAATGATTCGGTGAGGTCGGATGTAGAAACTTGTGAAAAGGCTCGTTTGTTTAAAGATGCCACGTGTCTCATTCTGGGGGGCAAGATTAGTATAAATGATTTGTTGTTGTGCCACGTCTTTCATTCCGGTCTGGGGCGGTTTTGCAAGGGCAGTGAACCGGCCCAAGAGTCGCAAATCGAGTTTCACAGTGTGTCGAAAAGAGACGGTCAAAGAGGGGATATTCCTTCAAATAATACTTCCGAGTTTCCCTTTCAGTCTCCAACCCGGCAACCCCATACTCATCACTTCTGCCATCAGCTTTCCCCTTTCTCTGTTCCCTGAATTTGCCATCAGCTTTCAGTCTTGTAAACTTTAAGCAAAGTGTAGGAAGGCTGTGGGCAGAGGCTCACCCTGCTCCTCGCAAAGACTTCTGGAAGTTTTATTTGGTATGCAGCTTGGGATACGGTTGCTGTATTTTCCTTTCCTCCTATCCAATAAATTCGAAACGATCTTTGTACCAAATTCAGGGAAGAGATGAAAGATTAAAAATTTTGATCTTTCTTCACTTCACATGCTCATGGCTCTTGATGAAAGATCCGATTCACTCTCGGGAAATTCCCTACTAGCAACATCTTTGTCATCCTGTTATATGTGATTGCTGGTCAATCTAAAAGTTTCAGATGATTTATCCGTTCTAACAACTCAGTTTCTTAATGTGCTTAAATTGTTGGTAGAAAGATATGTAGTATAAAATCAAATCAATTGGGTGCATACAACCTATTGTTATGATAAAAAATTATGTCGAGAAAGTAGAGTTCATCGTGATCTTACCATCGAAGTGAATTCATCGAGGTATCGCTCCAATCCTTTATCCCCGAGGAGCATTTTGCCTCCACAGCCAGTGGCATTCACTGAACCAACTGGCTCCTAGGGCTGGGCGCGGGTCAATTCGAGTCGGGTCAGGGAAAATCTTGACCCGACCCGAACCCGATAGGGGAAAAAAAGTTGACCCGATAACGACCCGACTCGATAAGAGAAAATCTTAACCCGACTCACTCCTTATCGGGTATTTATCGGGTCCTTATCGGGTCAACGACCGTTAAAAAAAATTCAAGTGGTCATGGCCGTTATCGGCGGCGAGGGAATAAGCCGTCTTTTCGTCTTCGTTCAGAGCGTATTTTACCTGGGAGCATTTCTTGAACCCTCTTGGGTGATTATTTCAGAGCAATTGGGTCGTCCTTTTTCAAAATGGAGATTGGATTNGAAACGATCTTTGTACCAAATTCAGGGAAGAGATGAAAGATTAAAAATTTTGATCTTTCTTCACTTCACATGCTCATGGCTCTTGATGAAAGATCCGATTCACTCGCGGGAAATTCCCTACTAGCAACATCTTTGTCATCCTGTTATATGTGATTGCTGGTCAATCTAAAAGTTTCAGATGATTTATCCGTTCCAACAACTCAGTTTCTTAATGTGCTTAAATTGTTGGTAGAAAAATATGTAGTATAAAATCAAATCAATTGGGTGCATACAACTTATTGTTATGATAAAAAATTATGTCGAGAAAGTAGAGTTCATCGTGATCTTACCATCGAAGTGAATTCATCGAGGTATCGCTCCAATCCTTTATCCCCGAGGAGCATTTTGCCTCCACAGCCAGTGGCATTCACTGAACCAACTGGCTCCTCATCAACCACAACAGCATCCACTCTGTTGCTTCCAGTTTTAACATGTATTTGAAAACGATAAGAGTCTTATCAGTAAAAAATACTACCAAATTTGTCCGAGTAAATAAGGGAAGAGGAGATTGTATTATTGACACGTGGATCCGTAAAATATTTGTGAAAAGATATTGACGAGTCTATTTTTGCACTGATAATGAGGATAGTTATTTTTGAACTAGCTTAGAAGAGTATTGGAGTTGAGCTTCCTAAGCATGAGGAGATTGTACATGAGCACATGGATCAGCAGAGTAAATCTGTCAGGTATATTATTCACAAAAAATTATGCAAATAAAAATCAAATTCAAACAATTTTGACAGGATAAGAAGTTGATCGTAGAGATGAAAAATGAAGATCAGCTGTATGGATCTCTTGCCTCAGGAAAAACTGTTATTCAACCATACTGTAATGGGAAAGAAGACAATAAATTACCCACAAGTGAGGATCTAAATTTATAAGCAAATTCTTTCTCATAAAAGAGATTGATGCCCAGATTTAAACAGTTACTGAGAGAGGCAGTCAGGATTAATCATCCTATGAGAAGGGTATTTTTCTCTTGAATGGAGGACAACAATTAAGGTAGATCATATATCTTAATTTACCATGTTCACTCTTTTGGGTTGAACTCAAGCATGAACTCCTAACTTCCCTCTTTAAGGACTTCAATTGTAACATAAGAACTACTTTTTAAGAGAATTCATGAATATAATTCTCTCAATAGATTAAAATAATGTTTCAGTTAGATGAGATCTTAAAATCCTTTTTCACTCCAAGCTATAATCATGCTTAGTATGCAAAAAAAACATAAAAGAATATATAGGACGAGCATACTTAACTGAAAAATATGAAGGAGATATACAATACTACTGATTCGTCAGAACATGCAACAATAAGATCTAAGATTATTGACATGACAATGCACTTTGCATGTCTTACCTGAAGGAGTTGGTCCTCAGTCAAAGCTGACAAGCTGACTAGAATGGGAAAGCGTCCAACAAACTCTGGAATTAGACCAAAAGCTATAAGATCAGCACTTTCAACCTGATAAAGGAACCAAAGCGAAATGAACTATATTTCTTTAAAGGAGTTGCTATTATTCATTTCATTTTCTTAATGTTAATACCTTTAATAGAAATAAATTGCTTTAAATAAAGTATAAGGGTTCTCTTCTATCCATCTATTGTATTTTCTTCCTACTAACATATTTAGTCTCTTCTAAGAAGAAACTCATCTGCTCTCATAGACATTTTGACCATCATGTGTATTGTAAAATGAAGTGCCACGATACTTTCTTCTTACCGTTTCAAGTAAAGATGAAGTCACTGCAGCGCTGGTAAATCCACTGTTTCTCATATTAGCACGTATAGATGCTCCAAAACCAATAGAAGAATCTTGTCGTCTGACTTGGACAGTCAAGTTGTTCTAAATCAGTTTACAACAAAAGAGACAAATAGTAAAACAGTTCAGATAGGAATTATAAGGATTTACCTCTCCGAAATGGTTTTTTCGAGATCTAAAAAAGCTCCACCACATATAAACAGGATGTCTTTGGTGTCAATCTACCGATCATTTCCCCAGAAAACAAAATTTCATGCAAAAGTAAAAATAACCCAAACAAATGTAAATGGCAGGTCTTCAAAGCTTACCTGGATATTATCACCTCGAGGATGTTTCCTAGCTCCCTTCTCAGGAACATTGACCACCTAAAAAGGATAACTGAACTTTAAACTTCTAGCTAGGCGAAAATGCATAAATATGGAAATTTTGTATCTAAACCAACGATTAGATAAATAAAAGCAAACTACATATAGAGAAAAGCTGAGATAAAACTAATTTCAAGACTATTTCACAAGTTACACCAATGATAAAAGATCAAGGGATGCAAGAACTCAGATTGGTATTGTAACCTTTTTGTGCCCCCAGCTCAACTTTCCCATTCAGTTGCACCAATTAGTAACCAAAGTTTTTTGAGAAAATTATAACTGTAAGTAAAAAAGCTAGTACTAGTGGCTTCATGCAACTATTTCCAAATCATATGAAAGAGAATTCAAACATACTAACAATCTCTTTTAAATTTTAAAGGATTTTCTAATTCTCAAGATTTCAGACAGATTACTAAAAGAAAACCAGATCACGTAAAACTCCCAACGGAAATATTGTTCAAGAGGATTGAACTTGGTGGAGAAAATTTATTTACAAGGAACTGAATGACTTACGGTACCCTCCAGCATCTTCAATAGTGCCTGCTGAACGCCTTCACCCGATACATCTCTGCTAATATTCAAACTCTCAGACTGCAAATAACAATATATGATGAAGCTTTGTCTATTTATAAAAGATGATCAAAGTTATGATGTGGAACCTTCTTGGTTATTTTGTCAACTTCATCAATGTAAACCATTCCTTGTTGAGCGGCTTGAACATTGAACTCCGCTGCCTAATAAAGAAATGACTACAAATGTCAATACAGCCAAAAACATGGATTCAATTACATAAATGAGGAAGATATGTATAGCTACAATAGTTGTCCTTTTAAATTACGACTTTTTTCTTTAAAATTTTGGAATGATCTATGAACTTTGTTTTGAAATCTTTTGCATTAAAAAACAGATGGACAACAAATTTTCGTAGAAGAAGCCCTCAGAAGTCTAAACCTTCACACGTTTTCTTCAATTAGAAGGGCGCCAAACTAGAAAAAAATTACGAAAATAAACAAAACTAAAATCTTATGCACTTCCCAAAAAACCTCTCATACACTCTAACAGTTCTAAGCAGAACAAAAATACTATCATTCAAAGATCGCAGACACTACACCCAACTTCCACAAGTCTGGAAATGTTAGGGTTTATTTCTGGAGGTTTGTCTTTGGATCGGGTAACTACCCCTCGTCCTGCCATCAGAACTATGTAGAAGAGAAGAACACGAAAAAGAAGGAATAACTAAACTTGATTCCGGAACTTAGGGTTAACACCCTTTTAAAGAGACTTACTTGACCTAATTTGAATACGAAAAGACGTAACTGACCATAGACTTACTTGACCTAATTTGAATACGAAAAGACCTAACTGACCCTTATCATAATTAAATAACAATTGACGAAAAATAACGATGAAAACTAGACTCGACGAGAATACTGTTTTCTGATAAAAGCATCATGTGGACTTAGGTTCGTAACATCACTCCCCTTCGCGAGAAACAGCTTGTCCTCAAGCTGGAAGGATGGAAACTCGTCGCGGAAGACTAAAAGGGCTTCCCAAGATGAGTCTTCGGTTGGAAGGCCCGCCCACTGCACTAGAAGTTCCCAATTGCCTCTGTTAAGTCGAGAACGGAGAATAGCAGCTGGTGTTAAAACAGTCTGACCATCACGAATCGGTGGAAGGTCGGCAGGCATGGCAGGAGATTCGCTGTGGAATGGTTTCAATAAACTGACGTGAAACACATTGTGAATGCGACAACTGTCCGGAAGTTGTAGGCGATAGGCGACCTCACCAATTCGTTCAATGACTTGGAATAGCCCATAAAACTTAGGCAAAAGCTTGTGGAGAGATTTCTTATTGAAGGTGCGTCGGCGAAAAGGGTGCATGCGAAGCCAAACCCAATCATGCAATTGAAAGAGAACCTCGCGGTGAGATTTGTCATACTGTGTCTTCATGCGATTCCGAGCTTGGGTCAGCTTCTCATGAATATGAATCAAGGCTTGATCACGTTCCTGTAAAGCCTCATCAACTGCAGCAACTGTGGCCAGGCCTGGCTCATAAGTAAGCAAAGTTGGCGGAGAGCGCCCATATACTACCTGAAAAGGAGAAGTCTGGAGTGCAGAGTGGAAGGAAGTGTTGTAGCAATATTCTGCCCATGGAAGCCAACGTATCCAAGATTTAGGTTGTTCACCAACCAAGCAACGAAGATACATCTCCATAGTGCGATTAACCACCTCGGTCTGCCCATCGCTCTGAGGATGAAAAGCAGAAGAAAGTGCTAGTTTAGAACCAGTGCATTTGAACAGCTCCTGCCAAAATTTGCTGGTGAAGACTGGGTCACGGTCACTCACAATCGACTCCGGGACGCCATGGAGACGTACAATGTTATCAAAGAATAGTCGCGCCACAAAAATCGCCGAATAAGGATGGGCCAATGCCAGAAAATGAGCATACTTCGAGAAACGGTCCACCACGACAAGAATCACCGACTTACCCTCAACTCGTGGTAAAGCGTCGACGAAGTCCATTGATATATCTGCCCAAACCGTATTCGGAAGACCAAGGGGTTGCAGTAGACCGGCGGGTTGGAGGTGTTCAGACTTGTGGCGCTGACAAACCAAGCAAGCAGATACATAAGAAGCAACAGATGCGCGCATACCGGGCCAATAAAAATCATTGCGAAGACGAGCAAGTGTCTTCTGGATACCCTCATGGCCGGAATCGTGGATATCAGAAAGTATAGCAGATATCAGTGGGGAATCCGGTCTGATATAGATGCGCCGCTTATAAAAAAGAAGACCATCGGAAAATACCCAATTTGGGGATAATTCTCCCGAAGAAACCCGCTGAATCAAGAGCTTCGCGGATTCAGAGGCAGCTGTGTCGCGGCGAATATCAGTCACAATGGAAGTCAGAGGTCGTGAGATGGCGAGTAATTGAGGAGACGGCTCATCGCGGCGTGAGAGGGCATCAGCAGCTGTGTTAAGTCGACCCGGCTTATATTCCACGGAAAAGTCGTAGCCGATTAATTTGCTGATCCAATGTTGTTGAGGGGAAGTGGAAATCTTTTGTTCCAAAAGAAACTTCAAACTGTAGTGATCAGTACGGACGATGAACTTTCGACCCCATAAGTAAGGTCGCCAATGGCGTATGGCCTGTGCAAGACCAATCAGCTCGCGCTCATAAGCAGCTAGAGAACCATGGCGGGTTGCAAGAAGTCGGCTAAAATAAGCAATGGGATGACCCTCCTGGTGGAGTACCGCGCCTATACAGGAACCAGATGCGTCGCACTCAATAATGAAATCCTTAGAGAAGTCTGGCATGCATAAAACTGGTGCGGTAGATAAAGATGCCTTGAGGGTCAGGAAGGCAGTCTGAGCTTCGTCCGTCCACGTGAAATTACCGCGGCGTAATAATGTGGTCAAGGGAGCTGCAATAATGCCAAAGTCCTTGATAAATTTTCGATAATAACCGGCGAGACCGAGGAATCCACGGAGGGCTGTGACGGACGTCGGAACGGGCCAAGAAGATACACTCTTGACCTTGTCGGAATCTACGGCGACACCGGCAGCCGAGATCAAGTGTCCCAAATACGCGACCTGTGAAATGGCAAAAGAACACTTGGATGGTTTTAGAATCAAACAGTGTTGTTGTAAGAGGCCCAAGGCGATGCGAAGGTGCTGTAAATGTGCCTCGGCCGTGGGACTGTATACCAAAATATCGTCAAAGAATACTAGGATAAATCGGCGAAGATGGGCTGCAAACACCTCATTCATAAGGGCCTGGAAAGTGGAAGGGGCGTTGGCGAGCCCAAACGGCATAACCAAGAACTCAAAGTGGCCATGATGAGTGCGAAATGCAGTTTTCTCAATGTCGGCGGGGTCCATACGGATCTGGTGATATCCGGAACGAAGGTCCAGCTTAGAAAAAATTGTCGCTCCATGGAGTTCATCAAGAAGTTCATCGACCACCGGAATTGGAAATTTATCTTTAATAGTGCGGGTATTAAGTTCCCGATAATCCACACAAAACCGCCAGGATTGGTCCTGCTTTCGAACCAAGAGTACCGGTGATGAATATGGCGAGCGGCTGAGGCGAATAAGGCCTTGGCTGAGCATTGTAGTGCACTGGCGCTCGATCTCATCCTTCTGAAGGTGAGCATATCGATACGGGCGAACCACAACCGGGTCGGAGCCTTGCGTGAGGCATATACGATGATCACAATGGCGAATAGGGGGAAGGCCAACAGACTCCTTAAAGAGATCGCCAAATTCCTGCAAGAGAGAAGAAAGCCCTGCTAGAGTAACTGTGGTGTCGATCTGCTGTAACTGGGGGCTGGTTCGTGATGATAGAGCCGAGAGGACCGTCGTACTATTGCGGTGAGTGAACTGAATAGTCAAGGAATCAAAGTCCCACATCACGGGTCCCAATGTCCGCAGCCATTGAACACCTAATACCGCGTCAAGAGATGGCAGAGGAATAACATAAAAGTCGGCTGTGAAGGAAATTCCTGAAATCGAGAATGGAACAGCATTACAAGCCCCCAAACAACGGACACGTGCACCGTTTGCCACAGACACAGAAAAACTATCTTCCGGTACAGGCGTTAGTCCTAATCGCGAGGCCGCACAAACGCTAAGGAAGTTGTGAGTGCTCCCTGTGTCTGAAAGACTGCGTAGGATCTGGGAAGCAAAGGAAGCTGCAAAAGTTAGAGTGGAGGTTGCAGTAGACCCAGATAGGGCATTTAATGAAATAGTTGGTTCGGAGAGCACGTCCACATGTGTTTCTTCCTCCGGCTCGATGTCTGACTCTTCCTCGTCCTCACAATAAATCAGGAATAAACTCTTACAGGAATGCCCCTTAGTAAAGAGTTCATCACAGTTGTAACAAAGGCCCCGAGACCGGCGATCTGCCATCTCTGCACGGGTCAAGCGGCGAAATGTGTGTTGTACTGACGGTGGTTGGCCAAGCGGTCGGGCCACCGGTTTGATTAAGGCCGGTTGAACTGGTGTTACGCCACGAAAGGCTCGCCGAAAAGCTGAGGAAGTGGCGCTTGATGTGACGGTGTTTCGACGCTCAAAGGCTCGTGCTAAGGACATGGCCCTCTCTAATGTCGGGGGGGCCTGCATCTCAACCTCAATTCGTAACGAATCAATAAGCCCAGCAGTGAATAAATTTACCGCCTGATCTGGGGTGACAGAAAGAGCCCTGGTGACTAGGCTTTGGAACTGCTTCTGATATTGGGCCACCGTTCCTGTCTGTTTTAAATCCACAAGTTCACCCAATAAATTTTGGTTGGCAGTCGTACCAAAACGTTCAATGCAAGAGGCCCGAAAACGATTCCAAGATAAATCTGGTTGAATGCGTCGGAAACGTTCGTGTCAGTCGTCGGCTTCTTCTTTCAAATGATAAGCTGCCAGACCTACCCATCCATGTGGAGGAATGTGTTGGCTCTGGAAATAACTCTCGCATCGGTTAAGCCAACAACATGGATCACTAGTGCCGTCATATATAGGAAACTCCAAACGGGCACGTATGGTCGGTCGAGTACCTTCATTGGGATACGTGACATATGGTCCAGCTGCCTCGGGGTCAGTGAATGGTTGGTCGAATCTTGGGCCCTGAGGATGTGGACAGCTAGGCATAAATTGCTGGGGCGGAAGGTGCGAGTGACCATGAGTCATGCCGTGGGAACCGGTCATCCAACCACCGAAGACTGGTGGTGGACCCTCGTTCTGTGGCCAGAAAGCTCCGGTTTGTGGAATCGTATTGTAGCCGGTGGTTACGAGATCTGGAGTCCAAGTTGTGGGAAGGAAACTCGATGCAGGAGGCAGCCCAATTTCGAACGGAGGGGTGGCTGGCTGGGAATGACCGAACAAGGGCGGCGCTGGCGGAGGAAACGACGCTGGTGTCGGCGCCGATGGCGCTCGCAGCGGCGGGCAGTGGGGCGCGGGACAGACGGCTCGGGCCGAGTGGCGCGCGGTGCTGGAGAAGCCGTAGAGGGGGCTGAGCTTGGGTCTGCGCGCCGGGGAAACGCATGGACGGCGTCGGTCGGGTCTTGCAGCAGCGACGCACGGGCGGGCGTCGGCTGTGGTGTCGGCGACCGAAGTTGCACGCCGGTGACTGCTGGCTGCGTAGGCGGGAGACGTCCGGTTTGCAAATATTGAAGTTGTTGCATTAAGGCTTCGTGATTTGCCTGCGCCCGATTTTCTTGTGATTCCATGAACAACAACAGGCGATGCAGCAAGGAATCTGAACCCGAACATTCATCTTTCTTAACTGAGATGATAGGCGAGTTTTCATCCGATTCAGAAGAGGGGTTTGGCTCTGATACCAAATTGTTAGGGTTTATTTCTGGAGGTTTGTCTTTGGATCGGGTAACTACCCCTCGTCCTGCCATCAGAACTATGTAGAAGAGAAGAACACGAAAAAGAAGGAATAACTAAACTTGATTCCGGAACTTAGGGTTAACACCCTTTTAAAGAGACTTACTTGACCTAATTTGAATACGAAAAGACGTAACTGACCATAGACTTACTTGACCTAATTTGAATACGAAAAGACCTAACTGACCTTTATCATAATTAAATAACAATTGACGAAAAATAACGATGAAAACTAGACTCGACGAGAATACTGTTTTCCGATAAAAGCATCATGTGGACTTAGGTTCGTAACAGGAAACCACAGACTACTCTTAACAACGATAACAGTTTACAACAGACAAATAGGTTTCTTGCCCCTCCAAGCAATTCCTCTCCTTCTAATAAACTGTCTTCTATTAAAAACCATACAACTTTTCTTTATTTTATCAGAATAACTAACTCTTATTAGTAATTAAACATGCTCTGAAACAAATATATACTTAAACTGCCACACAATTCTTCCTTAATACGCCTTTTTAAGCAATTCTATCGCATCAACTCATCTTCTCCATATTATTATCCTAAAAATTCTATGATTAAAATGAGCTGGAAGCTAGTTTGAGATTACAATTAAGTTTTATGTGAAAGAGAAAGAATGGAGAGAGCTTGTGAAGATTTAAAGAAAGAGAGAAACTAAAAAAAATCAGCAAAAGAGATTGTAAGGTATAGCAATGATTAAAAACCATAAAATTGCTAAAATCAAGAAACATCTGGAAAGAAAATGTAAAATTTTATTTGACTAAAACAGTTAACTAGTAAATCCTCCATCCTCTCACAGCATGACCTCGAAAAACACTCAACCCAATCTTTTGTGTATAACCTATAGCTTTACTCCATCGAGAGGGTTTTGACAAAAATAAAGTTAAAAAACTGATATGAACCCTTTCCCGCCGGTGTACTCACGGAGGAAATGGCAGCAGAAACTGGGTCAGTAAGTTAGTTCAATAGATGTAATATTTTGTGCGTTGAGCCGGATTGTGGAACCAGTTATGTTTTGGGCTTGTATTAGGGTGATTTGGTTTTTGAAGGCCGGTCCAGTGAACCGGTAATTTGCTGTAAAATGGGGACGGAGTTTCCAAAAGGAGGATCGTGAAAATTAGGGTTGAAACCTTAGGGGAGAGGGAGCCTCTCATACGTGCTCGCCGGGTTCTTAGTAAAGATCGAGCTTTTCGTTTTCGTTTCTCTTGTTATAGTGCTGTGTGGTTCGGATTTCTGGTTTACAAGGAGGGGAGCTTATCAAAAACCCACATATATATAACTTCTTCTCACTAGATCTAATACAATTTTTAACATTCCAGCTGCACAAAAAGAGAAAACGAGACACCGTATTACAGAAAAGAACCTAAATTACATACTAACACCAAACTCCTTACCCTTTTTTTTTGCATAAAGCTATAAAATCCCAAGTTATCCCCAAACCGACGTCCACGAGACTAGTGTGCAACATAACAAAATATGGTTAAGCCTCTCTTTCAAACACTTGAGGCATCGATTTGGAAACCTCTTTTAAGATATCAGTTTGCAAGGTAAATTTGTAAAACTAAATTTTACAGCAAGTAATTCAACATTTTCTCCAACTTTACGAGCCTACAATAATAATTAACCATCGAATTAAAACACAACAGTTCACCGGCATCTGTATTTTCTACTTACTCCTACATACCATGCATCAATACGACAGCATCTGATCACAAAGGAAAGGCATATGCATTAACCTGAGTTAAAGTTGTTGCATCGGCAATGACAAAAGGCACATTCACAATCGAGCAAGTGTCTTAGCAAGGAATGTCTTACCTATATAGTAACATGCATGTTAGAACAAACTCAAGATATCAAGAAATAGATAACCGTATTATCGAAACCAAGAAAAGCGAACAAAGGATTCTGAATGCATGAAGTAGAAGAGATATGCCTTCAAGTACAAACGGTCATACCAGAGCCTGTTGGACCCATCAAAAGAACATTGCTTTTCTCTATCTCTACATTGTCGTCGTCATCTATAGAACCTGGTTTTCCAGATTCTGTTGCTGACCTGGAATTTAACGATTCAGCTTCCTTGCGATAGTACAATTCTTGACTGGAACTTTCTAACACACATTATATAACCGATGGATCATTATGGCCAAACAGACCATTTCTAAAGCATTATCATAAAGAAATTTTAGCTCTCAGTAATGCAACAGCATCAATCAAAATTGAAAATGAAAACAAGGAGCGCATAGAAACGACCCCTTTTTGCAAGGAAGCATGGTATACTCTTTTATAGTGATTATAGACAGCCACAGAAAGTACCTACATAATATAAGAAAACAGAAACAGATGAGCCATAGTTATCCAAATTAAAGAAAGAGTTTGGATATAACATAGATTAAGCTCTAGCTCTACTATAATATGTAATCTTTCTATTATAAGTTATGCAAGGTTTCACCAAAATCGGCTCCGCATTCCTACCCATCTCCATTCCCAGGCACTTCTACTCTCGATAATAAGCAGATCAGAAAACTCAAAACGAATGGCGAAGTTTATCACAATAAACCTGAACAAAGAAGGTGGGGAAAAACCTTTTTTGCTTTCTCCTGGCCTATAACAAACTTATCTAGACCCTTACAAATCTCTTTTGGGGTCGGAAAATCCTTCCCCAAGTTGGAACCGCCCCAGCTGGTCTTCTCCCTGCTGCCTTCTCCACTTCCATTACCTGAGAGAGCACCCGTTTGACCAGCAGCTCGGATAATATTGACCCCTGGCGCAAATGGCGGTCCTGGGGGAGTATGCACGGTCAACCCATTGCCAGGATGCAGCCCGGGAGGCCAATTTTCAGGTGGTTTGCCGCCGTTTGACCTCAAAATTTCCCAAAATGACATCTTAAACATATTCCTACCGAAATCATCTTCGGTTACAGGGTCACTGTTAGTATTATCGTGGTTATTAGTGTTTTTTCTGTCAGAGGAACGACTGGATTTGGAAGTAGGCTAACCGATTTGAACAAAGCTCCCTCGGATAGGTTCGGTCTTGTTAGGGCGAAAGTGGAAGGCAGACTTGCAATTGGGACAGAAATTGACAGTTTGGTAAGGATCTCCAGGTCCGGCGCCATCAATGTCAACATAATTACCAGGAGGAGACAGATTGGAAGAGGACGACAGGGCGGGGATGTGATATTTGAAGAAAATGTCCATCTGTTTAGAGCAGCGAGGACAACTAGCATCTGCCCTAATCTTACTAGGAGAATTTGAGCGGGAATCGTCAGAACCAGAGCCAACGCGATCCCATTTGAATCTCTCCTGAATGCCAATCATAGACTCTCGACGCCGATAAGCAGCGACGTGAGGGTGATTGATCCGAGTTGGAACCAACCCACTCTGGGCAAATCGATGGTGGCGACGGTAAAACAGTTGGTTCGGCACCATATTCTTGAATCTCTTCCATCCAAAGAGGATATACCCACCATTTCCAGGCATATAGATCACAAAAGAAAGACCCGAATTGCTTCGAAACACGAACAAAGAACAGAGAGCCAGCAAGAGGAGAGACAACTCTCAACCTTTTTGTGCTTGGCCTGCATGGATACAACGTTGCCGGGGCAGTAGCAATGGCAGGTGCCCGCACGGCTTAGCTCAGGCCAAATTGTGGTAAATTTGGTATAAGGATCACGATTCGAAGCCTCGCCGCCACCGCGGGAGTATAATCCTCCACGGTTGAGGTTACTTTTGGTGATGTCAGGTACGAGCCTCCCATCTCTTAGCACTGAATCACCTTAATTTAACTCCTCGTAAACTGTTGAACCACGACGTGAGGCTTGGGAGCGAGTGTTTCGCCTTTTAGTACAAGTAGCAATGACAGGTGATGCGAGAGGCAAGAGAGAGAAAATCACCGGCTCTGCAATCGATGAATTCATGGCCAATCAGAAGCGTCATCTGCTACCGGCTCTAAACTCACTTCCTTGGGGAAACCCATCAAAGAAATGGCTGCAACTTAGGATGGCTTAGAGTACCAACCCATACACCTCTCCTCCACTTACCAATCGGCAGTAATGATCTTCACAGTGTAGATCAACTTCAAAGCAGCAAGAGTATATATAATCTTCACAGTGAAGAAAGAGGAGAGACAGCCTAGGATAGAATGAGGTGCTGGTTGGAGTGTGCGACTGAAAAACAAATATATTTAAATATTTGAATAATTTAATAATTATTATTATTATATTTTGTATATTTAATTATATTTTTATAAAATTCATTAAAAAATTCTTTGATTATTTATGCAAATTTTATATTAACATATATATATTGTAGATACGTGTGGATAAAATATAAAGAGAAATAATCAAAACAAGTCCATGACTTATATTTAAAGTACAAGATTTTCAAGTTATACACAATCATAAACATATTTTATCTAATTGAGAATGTATAATCTTATCCCGACTATATATGTATCACGATAAATATGTTTTATATAATTTAATTATATAGGACTAGACCAGATGAAATTATATTGTTCATATAATTTCTGTTAAATATAGAACAATTAATTTCATCATAATGATGATCATATATGTATGATTTTAATTCATTGTATTTAGTAAAATTCTATTTTGTTTTAATTTATTCTTTGATTAACTCGGTACAGTTTTGTATGTAATACAATTCTCAAACCTTGTATTTTGAGAATGAATTGAACTAAATAGCTGAGAATGCTAACATGGATACAATGAAATTCATTTTATAGATTCATTTATTTGTTAGTTTATAAATCGAATAATTAGCGCCAATTCATAATTGTTATGAAGTAATTATTCAATTAAAAACTAATGGTAGTCAAGAATAAAGATGTAATATGAGAGATTGATAGATATAACTCAGCTCTATTATAAATTTAAATAGAGGTCAATACATATGTAATGACTATAACAATTGACATTATATTTGTGTAAATATACTCTGTAGTTTTTAAGAGTGCAACTCTAAGTATTTAGTAGAATTGTTTTAGAGTTAATAATTATATTAATTGATATAAAGAGTTTATATTAATTAATAAAAAATTATTAGAGCTTAAAACTATAGGTCCATCGGTCCCTCTAACACTTTCTATCACTGTTCGAATAATAGAAAAATGAACAAATAAGATTTAATATTTAATTATTTAATACACTCAATAATAAGTTTGTTATTTCATTTGATGAAATAATTGCATAATTGGTTATTCAATTAATTAACAAACTTATAAAGTTTTTTTTAAAAACTGTTTTCAAAAATATTTATTTTAGTTGATTACATGTATTAAATAGTTGATTGAGTATTTGTAATTTATTTTGAATTTTGTAATAACCTTTTAAATGTTAAAATGAGGTTACGAAATGAAATTTCAATTTTAAAGTCAGTTTGGATTTCAAAAATATTTTAAATGTTAAAATATTTTACGAAATAAAATTCAATTTTAATTTTGAAAGTCAATATATATTTTGATAATATTTTAAATGTTGAAATATATCATGAATTCAACTTTATTTTGATTTGGAAAATCAATTTTAAATTTCGTAAGTATTTTAAACGTTAATATATTTTATAAAATTAGATTTTAAATTTTAAATGAGAGAGATTTCTGTAACTGTTACGAAAATAATCCTTTTAAAATCCAATCTGGCAATTGACAAGTTGAGGTGAATTGAAAAACTCTCTTGAGTGAAAATTAATTTTTTAATGTTCTTGAAATCTCTCTATTTAATTTTAAAAAAAAGTTTTCTAAATTCAAATAGATCATCTCAAATATTGAGAACACTATCTACCCTAAATTGAGTAAATCGATTTGTTAATCACGCTCACACGTGATTATTTAAGGTGTGAAAGATTGATAGAGAAGATCGAATGTTTCAAAAGTCAAAGGAAAAATCAATTATCATTTCTAAAGTTTCTGAAGCGTTGAAGAATTGTATTTTTTAGTAAATCCTCTAGATCTATTTTGAAATTAAAAATATAATTTTTATAGTATACAATTATTAACGTATCATAACAACAATATTTTATGTTAATAATAAAATATTTTCACACTGTTATTCTATTATCTTACAAGTGAGTTCGGATCAGGTAACTTTTAGCAGGATGATTGATCATCTTTGGATAATTTATAGATTTCGAGAAGACAGCTCAATCGCCGACGTATTATTCGGGGAAGCTCCGCCACGGTGGCTCAGTTCTCCACCTTCATAAAAGGTTCTTTTTTGCTCTATGAAGAACTGATTAGTCTTGTCACAACTAGAAACCGGGCCTAGACAGACGCCAGACCCAATGACCCGATTCTCGAAGGAACCTGACCACTAAGCCTAAATTAAATTATAATAATCGATCGAGTAACGATTATTTTCTGACTTTATCTTTCGATTCTCCGGTCAATTATCCAAATCGACTAGGTGTCCATCTAATCAGAAAAATTGACTTAATCTACAACGTCCAAAATTTACGAAACGAAAATGAACGGTAATGTCGAAATTCAAAACTTTGACCGAGAATACCAGTAATACACGTAACGAACCACGCCAATTACTAGTAAAAAATTTGACAATGGACTTGTCAACACGAAAAAAATATAATACAAATTTTACATTAATTCAGTGTTTAAAAGTCCACTCGGTATCAACTGAATACTCTGACGGACTTTGGGTGAAATTGGATTCTGGTGACCCTACCTCAAAAATTTGTAAACCGTTACCGGGTCTAATCCCCCTCTGTTCGCTTATATCCCTTTTTTTGAAAGTATGAGAGGTCAGATCTCTCTGGTTGTATACTCTTATCACTGTCTTGATTCTGTTCCAGATCGACGCATTTGAGTCCACACGGAGGAGAAGATGCCTTTGCTTGTAAAGAAAGCTTATGGCGAATGAAATTAGGGCCAACCCCGAAGCTGTTCCCGCAATGAGAAAAAGGCCCCAAAAGCTACTGAGATTGAGGCTCGTAGAGCTAGCATCGGGGCTGGAAGATGAACAGGAGGTCGTTTGGTCGAGCCATTTCTTTTCGATCTGGTTCATCTTGTCTCCTTCTATTACCTTCAGTATTCCCCTTGATACATCAGCCACGAGTGGGGAGCCTAGAGGAAATGCCTGTAATTCACTCGCCGAATTCAATGAAGCTCGAATATAGAGAGAGTTGGACAGAAGATTGGACTTACGAATCCGAACCCGTCTGCTTTGAAAGAAGGATTGCCGGTGGTGTATTTGGAGCAGTATTTAGAAAGAAAAAGCTTCAGGTAAGGAATTTCGTCAAACGCTGCTGCAATACCGCCATTGGCGCTACCTTTTGAGAGTAATTTTTCTAATTCTTCTGGACTGCCATAGCTTACAAGCTTGCCAGGGTCAAATTTCAACGAGATTAAAATTTCCCTCACAAAAGAACCCTCTAGGTAGCCGACGCTTTCCTTGTTCTTCAAAAGCTGATCCACATCTTTTACACTAGGTTGCTGCTGTTGGACAAGAAGCGAGGTTAAACTGGCTGTATAGCTCTGGGTCAGAATGAGCACGACGAAGAACCATATCACTACCACGAATCTAGCCAAATTGCTAACCACTGTCTCCCCTGCAAATCACGTTCAAGAGGGTCGATATCGAAACGAGAAAACTCCATGATTGATCATTTGACCTAAAAAACGAACTTACTCTGTGCAAAAACCATGGTGGAGAAAGAGAACCAGAGACTAGTGCCCAGCTGATGAGTCCAGGGCCCCCTGAAATCTTCGTTTATTCTGTGCTCTAAAACCCAAACCACAAAGCCGACGAAGACAAAGAAACAACCGCTTGTCACCCACAAATCCCACGACAGAGGCCGCAAGAACACCCATGCATTCTTCTTCGAGTCGTCTTTCATGGGTACCACCATTACCACGCCTGATTCGGTGAATGGCAACGTAAAATCTACGTTCTGAGATCTATTCCAAGTGATCGTCACGTCCCCCACTACAGCGTCGAAGATCTGCCCATCCAAAGACAACAGTTATAGTTAAACTCAACAAGATCTGGTGAAGCTTAATGAACAAAGAAAAATCCCACCCCAAGTTTGACTTGCTTGATCAAATCATCGTATGTATAATTAGGGGGGTTATACGGGATGAATTCTGGAACAATGGCGTAAGGCAACTCCTCAAGAACTGCATTGAAGATATCTATGCAGTAGCCCGTAATGGTTGTGACATTTGAGACGGAATCATATGTTATCTCAACAAATTCGCCGAGTCCGTCCGGGTAAGGAACTCCGACTCTCAGTTTCTTCCCATTTGTTGGAATCACCCACCCCTTTGGAACCGAAGTAGAATCTCCTGGCCATATTATTGTCCCTAAAGTTGCTCCAGCCGCAGAAGATGGATTAAAACTTCTGAAAAGACCTATTTCCGGTGTCCAATAGCCAATGGGTTTCCCTATATTACCATAAATATTCACTATTTCAAATGTTGGGGACTGCAATTGACCGTCGACAAGGCTAAAATTCCCGCTAAGCCCTTTAAATGTTATCTTGGACAGCTCGTCACGAATTCTAGGGCCGTCAAGAGAAACCCCGATATCCTCGCGATTAGTTCCATTGGTTGAGCTATTGGATTTTTGATAGCCAAGATTTGAAGTGGAAAGGGCTGCCTCGACAGCCATGGCTAGTGCCCAAGCCGCATCATGACCCCACAGTCCAAAAACATTCAGTTGAGCATTAAGATCGGTCGGATTATCTTGCCGGAACTTCCTTGTCCATCTCAATTTGAAATTATCTAGCTTGGTCGATCTTGGAATGTAAGTCTTAACGCCCAACACCCCTTGCATCGAATCAAAAACCGACTCGTCTATTTGAGACAAAAGATCAGTGATGGAATCGGTCATGATCCAAACATAGCCTTGGCTCATCATCCCAATATCTTTTGCCATTTTAAAAATCCTGGAAGCCAGACTAGGTAGCATATGGACAACGAAAACCCTAGTTTGCATGCTCATCAACTTGTAAAGCTCTGCTGCAATTTTCTCATCGGCGGTTGACGAATGAATGACACTTCTATAAGGCACGAAAGCGCCGACTCCCTGCAATGCATCAACCAAATAGGGTATGATTCCCCGCCCAAACTCATTATCTACGTAGATTGGCACGACCTCTCTCCACCCAAAAGCTTTGAGAATTGCACAAATGGGTTGAACTTGAGCTGAGTCGTTTCGCGCGATTCGGAAGAAATAGGAACTCCCGAGAGATGTAAGCCAAGAGCTGGTGGCCGAAAATGAGATAATGGGAACCTGAGCTTTATCTCCGAGCTCAATCAAGAAGTTAGCCTGCATTGAACTCACCGGTCCGATTATAGCTTCCACCTTGGCATTTTTCATAAGATCTAGGCCTGTTTGGAGGAAGAGAGAGTGAGAAATAAGGTCTCACGAAGTAGATAAAAATACTTCTCTTTCTAATATCCAATGTGCGATTGATTAAAAAAAGACTTGCACATATTTGGAAGAAAATAAAACTATAATTCTGAGTTTTTACTGGTTCGTGCGTGGGCACGTCGCTAACCTAAGACTGATCTCTCTTCAAAGTCAACTGTTTCGAAAGATTGAAGAGTCTGATACGAGGATGAAGTCTTGGAACTGTTTTTTAATAAAAAAAAATCTAACTTATTGCAGAAGATGAACTTCCATGGCAGATAGGTCCCCTTTTGCGACTTGAAGCACGTAAAATAGTTCAGGGAGAGAGGGAGAGAGAGAGAATGGATAATGAAGAAGCACCTGCTGCTGCGGCTCCGACAACGTCGTTCATGGAGTCTCTGGTATTAAGCACGAGCCTGGTCTTGAAGCCACCGTGGGAAGAATAGAAGTCGGACAGAGAAACTTGGATACAGCTCAGCGCCACCCTCCCAAATTCACCATCTAAGTCAAGCACCAACCCCACATTCACCGGCCTCGCCGTGTTCTCCGACTTCGCCAACAAAAACCCAGAAAGAAGAACGACCAAAACCTCCCAGAAAATAAAAGAATTCATCTTGGCCATTGATGGACATCAACAAAACCCCTCTCAAAACTCAAACTCCCCGGCAGAACGAACGGTAGAGAAAGACAGAGTATGGAGACAGATTTTGCTTACTATGAAACTATATGATATGTAAATAAAACGAGTGACGCTTTTAACGCTTGAGTTGTATGCAGAAAAATGGATTTTCTCAATATGTAAGCTGATGGTAGATCCAAATCAAGCGTAAACTCCTCAAGTCAAGCCAATTGAGAGATAGAGCTTGACTTTGAAGGAAATAACGAAGCTCCAACGAAACTTCGGGATATTATTGAATTAATAAATATTTCAAACCAACGCGTAAAGTATTTATCTTTTGAAAAAGTCACTAAAAATATACTTCTCTTTTGTTTGAAATTCTAAGTACCGGTAGCTTTAATTGTTTAGCAAATCAAAATGTGCATAAATTGCCATTCCTAATTGTAGTTACATCCGTGAACGTGTGCTCGACGCATGTACATTACTTCATCTAGGATTTTAATATACATTTTGTGTTACAAACTCAATGAAACTACGAGATGAGATGGATCGTATGACTCTTCCTGTTCGTCTGCCCCTCAAGTTAAGAAAACAAATAGAATAAGCAGTGCATCAAGGTCCTATTTTTAAGGGGCCGTGCGACACCCACTTTTACTTTCAAGTATTCATTATATGTTAAGCGGCCGACTGTTACGCTTCTATCTACAAAGACTTCTTCCATCTCCTTCTTCTAGGACTTGTTGTTTGTGATATTGAGTATGGTGATGACATTCTTTTTCGCTTGGGTGATCATGAACAACATGCTTTGGACCAGCCTAGACCTTGACGTAGAGCTTTGAAAATTATATAAGGAAGTGTTAAGCAATTTCAGTTGTACTAGTTTTTTCTATCTTTGAATCATTCTTCCCTTTGAATGTCTTAGTGCAGTTGATTTCCTAGGATCGGACCATTTCAACCTTCTTCTTCTTCTTTTATTTCTTCATTTTCTATTTGATTTTCATTATTCCTGTAATTTATTGTTCATGTTTCTTCCACGGTTCCAGGCAGGAAAAGCGGACTATATTATATATAATTGACTTGCAAGATAAACATTAGAGTATCTTTGGTCACCTGATTGCGGGTTTTTGCCCCATGCTTTTAGCATTCACGAGTCTCGGGCGATCAGGAGGGTAGTAATGCATTAGAATGTGAATATTGAAAGACAATGTCCTTTTGAATCCATGTTCAACGGAGTATGAGCTCTTCGAGGTCGATAGTCAATTGCCATTCATTTTACTTCCATTTCTCCATTCCAAGGGTTCTCCTACGAACCGACATGGAGGCAATGTTCGAGTGGAGGGATCCGAAGAGTAGCGAATCGGTTTTATATTTATAGTTACTCTGTGCCTGTTCAAATGATCTACGGCTAAGACTAGAATGAGAATTACGTTTTCTATCATCTACCACTTTTGAGTTCTGTGTTTTTTGGTATTAGAGGCTGTACAATTACTAAACTGGCCTGGCGTCGAAAGAGAAATCACGAAAAAGATCACCACTAGTTTTACAAACGATTTGATAAATACGAAAATATGATTTGATTATTTTGAAAAAAAAGACGTGCTATTCTACAATGGCATTAGAAATTCCAGCCATCAAATTAATTATCGGCGAAATTTCGCCGCTGTGGCTGGATTTGCCGGCCTTGTACGAAATTGTTTCTTGCTCTGTGAAGAACTGAGCATTCCCCTCTGTATTGACTGAATACTTCGATGGGCTTTGGGTGGAATTGAATTCTGGTGACCCTACTGTTGGGTCAAGCCTATTTCGTGGGCTTGACCACTTAAGCCCATTAGGGCATCTTAACCTAATTAAAAGGAAGGGGCTGTTAGGTTAAGATAGGAGGGAGAGTAGCCTTGAAGAAAAATAGGGAGAAGAGAGAAATAGGAAAAGNCATCATATCGCGGAGGAAACCAAAGCAAATATTTTGTGGAAAAAGTTAGAGGCATTGTATGAGAAAAACACGTTTAGAAACAAAGCGTTGTTGATTAGAAGACTTGTGAATTTGAAGTTCAAGGAGTATGACTGAGCATACAAGCGACTTTGTGGGATTAGTAAATCAATTGGCCGGAATGAAATTGAATCTTGAGGATGAGTTACAAGCTCTATTACTTCTGGGTAGTCTTCCGGACAGTTGGGAAACTTTAGTTGTCTCATTGAGTACTTCAGCACCAGGTGGAACATTGACCATGAAGATGGTTAAAGATAGCTTACTCAATGAAGAAGTAAGAAGAAAAGAAAAATGTGAATCTTCTTCAGATGTACTAGTTTCTCAAAAGCCTGCGAGACGTGGAAGAAGTAAGAGTAGGCAACCACAGTGACATGGTAAACATGAAGAATTCAGGGGGAAGTCTAAAAACAGAAAAGACTTCAAATGTTTTCACTGCGACAAGCCAGGTCACATGAAGAAAGATTGTAGAATTTTAAAGAGAGAACTTGCAGAAGCAAAGAAAGAGGAAGCAGAGACTAATGCAGTCAGTCATGGGAGTGAAGCTGGTATCGTTTCTGACGACAGTTGTGTTAATCTGGTTTGTCAGGATACTGACTAGGTGATTGATTCCGGTGCATCGTTTCATGTTACTCCTCACCATGATTTCTTTAGTACATACTCTTCAGGTGATTTTGGTAATGTCAAGATGGGCAATAGCAATGCTTCAAAGATTATGGGTATTGGTGATATTTGCTTGGAGACTAACCTTGGAAATAAGTTAGTTCTCAGAGATGTAAGACATGTCCCGGATATTCGGCTTAATTTGATTTCTACTGGAAAACTTGATGATGATGGGTTTGGCAATCATTTTGGTGAAAGTAAATGGAAGCTCAC
>QAOC01012758.1:0-32537 GCA_003255005.1 Begonia fuchsioides | reverse complement strand
CTTAAAAGCCGAATAGATAACCCGAAAAGAACCATCTTGGAATAATTTTTTGAAAATAATTGAACCGAACCACCCTGCAAAGCCCGAGTTGATTCGGGATCCACGAGTCGGTTAAGTATGTTGGAGTCACTCCATATCAGATAACATCGTGGATTCGAATGAAATACCGACAAATGTTGACCTAGTCCAATCGACAAGCAAACGAGCAAGTCTTTTCATTTTTGTTCTTGTCGAAACCGTGGGAGGGATGTCAATGATATTTCAGAATTCAAAATTGAAATACTTTCAATTATTAGATATAACGTCTTAAAATTTATATTTATTTTCGACAAGCAGAGAAAACATCGTATTCGAACACGTTGCCTTGAGCATTCATGAAACCCTAAATTCAAAAAATTTACATGCAAAATTAATTTAAATCAAATTAAATGCGTGGATTCTGATTTGATCTTTTTATAAATAAACGTATATTATATTACATTGATACATTATTGGTAATAGAAGATAGAGTCTTTCGCCCGCACGGGCATAACTCAGTTGACTCAGAGATGATAGATTAGGTACAAGAGCTTTGGTTCGACGCCTGTGCTGTCCTAGTGTGAGAGTTGTTACCCCCAGTGCTAGTCTGATAGTCACCGTGATTTAACCTCCTCACAAACTGTCGGGCTGGGGTGTAGGGGCTCTAGGAGCGAGAAATTTTGCCTTTTTGGGTACAAGATAGAGTCTTTCGTTCTGTCCTCTTCGAAAGAGTGGAGTCTAGGACATTTATCCATGATATTTCTATTTAATTTATTAATGGGTCCATTTAATTTATTAGTTGGTCCATTTAATTTGTTAATAGGTCCAATTTATTTATTAATGAGTCGATTGTAAATTAGACACTTAAGTTGATTATTCAAACCAAAAAAAAATCCTGGATTTTAGAATCGAAGAAATAAGTCTTGTATTATTATTTTTTTACAATTTTGAAGTTTTTTCGTATTTTTTAAAGACAACTATCAATCAAAATAATCTAAAATTGTTACCACAATTTTTTACTGTTCATAAATTTTTAATATTCTATAATAATTTTTTACTAATGAATGATCTGACTAGCTCTTTCATAATTATTGATGATGTTTTAGATGTCAAATTGCTTGAATATTAGATAGAGTTTGCAGGTCAGACCACCGATTAGTAGAGATGGGTAAAATCAGACTAGCATTGCAGTTCAGACCAGAGTTGTCGATGTTGGTCTGGTTCCAATCTCGATTTTTAAAAAACCATGATTCATGATCCAATTTTAATCTTCTTAAAGTGAAAAAGATATTTAAATTAGTAGTTTGAATTTGGACAAGAATTGTGAGTTTCTTCTTCAATTCTTCTTTACCTAAGCTTGTGCTTAGAAAAGAAAGGATCGGCTTGGGAAATTGCAGGTTCTTCGTCTGTCGCCGTCAATTCATTGCGACGAAAATACAAAATTAGATATGAAGGCCATTGTCATGAGTTGAGCTCGAGAAACTGCAAATATCAGCTTGAGAAATGGTCAAATGGGCCTCGATTTTGTTTTTCTTTTGCTCAATTTTTAATACTTGTTCGATTGTTTTACCTCTCACTCTCTTTNCGTGGCCGTGGCAACAGTTGCGGCCTTCGTCGGGCAACACTTGGTGAGAAAGTTGGTAATTATACTGGGAAGAGCTTCCTTGATCATCTTCATTCGCTCTTTAACCATATTTATAAGTGCAATTTCGTTCGATGAGTATGCCTTCTTTCGTCAATTCATTCAATTCAAGCTTTGAAATTGTTATGATTCGATCGATTAAACTTATCAGGTGGGGTCGGAATATCGAGAATGATCGATAAAATCCAGGAAAATGCGTATATGGGGTTGGAGAATCTCTGCAAGTACAGTACTTAGAGGATGAATCATTTAGTTCACTCGTTCTCTCTTCCAAATTGTTCTGTTTTATGTAATAATCCCATTCATTTGACATTCTGGTTTCCTCTCTTCTCCAAATAAATGCTATTTTCGGCTTGCAATTTTTTTCGGTTTCGATGTTAAAAGATTGTTGTCCTATTTATTCGTCCATAATATATCGTTTATAAATGAAAGCACGCTAGTCGGTAAGACTTATGTATGTCTATTGATTTTGCTGCTTCATATCGATGATTTACCAACTATCGGGGTTGAGAATTCTTCCATCATTTATAATTGTCCTTTTTCTTTTGTTGGTTCTTACTGATGGATCTTTTAATGGCGTTAATTTTGACTTCGTCGATATGTGAACTCGGGATCGTTTTTTCGATCATATTTAATGCAGTTGTACCAATCTGCAGGAAACAGTCCAATGCCGCTGCATTGGGCAACACGTGCCAGGATTGCTGCCGGTGCTGCTCGGGGGATTGCTTACCTACATGAAGACTGTAAGTTCCTTCTTCTCCTGTGCTGGGTTTGAATTATATTCATCCAATTATAGATAGGTTGAAGCATAGCGGCCACTCATACACTTAACTCTGTATCGGCGCTCATCTAACTCGAGATGCACGATATGCAGATTTTATCCTGTATAATATACAAATATACGAATATATATTTCCCATGTCCTAAATCCTGTGCGAGTTTCATGAGAGATATTTGAAAACTAGTGCAAATGCGTCGAATCTCGTGCTCCAATCCGTTCATCAAGCTCGATTTTTAGCCATGAGAGCTCTTCGCTCTGTAGTTTTATGTTTGTTTATGCTATGTTGCCAGGCCATCCACGGATATCCACAGGGATATAAAATCATCGAACATCCTGCCCGATATCAACTTTGAAGCTCAGGCAATCTCTTACTTCAGCTGAATTTATTTCCTTTTCGCTTTGAAATATAATTGGTGGACTGTTTGAACATTTGCTCATATTTTCTGCAGGTTGCAGATTTCGGACTCGCAAAATTAACCCTGGATACTCATACACACGTTAGTACTCGTGTCATGGGAACCTTCGGGTACGTTAATTTCCCTCCAACCTTAAATTAATTTATTTGTCGTTTACAACTGAATGATTTTTCTATCTTTTTGGGTCGTTTATTCAAATTTTTATCGAAAACTATGAACAATAATCATGTAGTTGTGTTTTAAAACGTGTAAATGGACATATAACATCAATTTTGCCTCATAGTTTACATTCTGATTCCTACAACTTACAATGTGTATATGCGTATAAATATATATACATATATTTTCAGCTACATGGCCCCTGAATATGCAACAAGTGGAAAATTGACCGATAAATCTGATGTTTTCTCATTTGGAGTTGTGCTTTTGGAGCTAATTACCGGACGAAAACCGGTAGACGACTCTCAGCCATCCGGCGATGAAAGCCTAGTTGAATGGGTAAGTT
Organism: Begonia fuchsioides; assembly: GCA_003255005.1. Classification (NCBI taxonomy): domain Eukaryota; kingdom Viridiplantae; phylum Streptophyta; class Magnoliopsida; order Cucurbitales; family Begoniaceae; genus Begonia; species Begonia fuchsioides. The sequence goes on along the minus strand of QAOC01012758.1, from coordinate 29,175 downwards.
CTTTTTTTGGCCTCAAAACTTGTTTATAAATAGATGCTGAAATTCTTTTCAACCCAACAGCATATGCTTCGAGTTGATTGCATTTAAACGCTGATAAAATTAATCACACGTGTTGGAAACTGTAAAAGCAAAAGAATAAGAAAGTTTTGAATAATGAAAGTTTATTTTCCTCGACGTAATATCGTTGACGGGTAATGTTTCGGTACATTTTTTCAGGCTCGTCCGCTCCTTTCACAAGCGCTCGATAATGAAAGTTTCGAAGAACTCGTAGATGCAAGGCTTGAGAAGAACTATGTTCCGAGTGAGATGTTTCGAATGATCGAGGCGGCGGCCGCATGTGTTCGTCACTCTGCCGTTAAAAGGCCGCGAATGAGTCAAGTAAATTTATTTTTCCGAAATAATATTTTCAATTCTTGAAAGTAATCTTATCCGATACAAGTTAAAATTCGATGAAATATGCATATTTTTTCTCGCAGGTGGTACGAGCGTTAGACACATTAGATGAACTGTCAGATCTTGCAAACGGTGTAAAACCCGGGCAAAGTGGGGTTTTTGATTCGGCCCAACATTCCGCTCAAATAAGAATGTTTCAAAGAATGGCATTTCGAAGTCAAGATTCGAGCACCGAAAACTTCGACCGAGATCGAAGTCGGCGAAGCCAAAGCAGCTGGATGAGTAGAGACGACGATGACAATCTGAGTTCATCGGTGCCTTTTAATCGCTCCCGGCTGTTGTAACGACGACGACGATAGCGAGCTCGAGCCCAGGAAGGCCGGCTCGTCGAGCCTGGCGAGCCAAACGAGCCGAGCCTGTCGAGCCTATTCGAGCCGAGCCTGTCGATCTTTTTTTCCAAAAATTTTGGCTCGAGCGAGCTATCGAGCCTCGAGCTATTCGAGCCGAGCCTCGAGCCGAGCGAGCCCAACTCCCGAGCCTAATCGAGCCGAAAATAATTTATAGTTTCATATGCTAAAAGATTAAAAAAAAAAGTGATAAACGCATAATAATGATATAGAACTTATATTAGCTTATTTTACAAGAAAAATAAATATACTTTCATATGCTGAAAACTATTTTTAGTTAATTTCGATAACTAAATCAAACTTTTGACGGTCGATTATTGTTATTTTTTGCTACAGTGCCGAGCTTACGAGCCTGGTTCACGAGCCTGGCTCGAGCTCGCTACAGTGTCGAGCGAGCCGAGCGAGCCAGCGAGCCGGCTCGCTCGTTTGCCAGCTGTAATAATTAGGAGTGTTTTTAATGATATTATAAATTTTTAATTTATTAATTGACAACTCAAAATTTAGAATCTCGTCAAATATTAATCGACACGTCATTTAAATTTAAGTTAATTTAACGCATTCTAACAATTTAATTTCGACTCTTTTCAATATATCTATCACTCTCTCTACTACAATAATTGAATGCTAGAGAACAAATCACAAAAAAATTTAAATTGAATAGTAAGAAGGCATGTAATAATTGAAAATTAATCGATAAATTTAAAATACACTCATATTACAATGCGTCAGTTCATNATAGTTATACTTTCATGTGTTAATTAATTAAAATATCACTCGAGACGCGAAATGTAAGTTAACTTGTTATATTTGAGAGACAATGAATATTGATGTAACCGTTCTTATACAAAAGAAAGTAGGATCGCGACACTATGTCGGCCTAAGTGCTTGACTTAGTAGTCAATATGAATCTTCTTCCTTCTTTCTTTTTTTCCAGGTATAGGTTATATGTCACACTCTCTCTCTCCTCTTGCTCTTCTTTCTCTCTCTAAAATGGGGCTATAAATAGGAAGAAATAGAAGAGTAAAAAGGGAGCTAAAGTAGAGCAAGAATGAAGGTGTTTGCTGTAGTGGTCTTGCTCTTAGCTTCCATCATCTTCCTTCCATCTTCAATGGAAGCTCGGCTCCTTGGAAGCTTGGTAACTCCTGGAACAGGAAGTAAGAAGCATGTTTGTTTATAACTGTGTTTGCCTTTTTTTCTTCATGTTTGTAATGTTCCAGATAAGAACAAGCCCGTCGTCGATTGCCCGAGAGGAAAGCCGTATAGCCGGTGTCTTCTCCCATGGAACGATCCACCCGGAAATTCCTGCGGTCCATTCAATCGTAATTGCTAGTCTTTCTACCAAAATATCAAAGCTATTTCGGGATGCTTTGCTCGAGGAAAATGAACCCGAAATTCGAGTGATATTTGGTGCCAAAGTGTCAAAATCTAATAAATGGTGCCATGTAATGTGATGTAATGCAAGATGAGACTTGTGAACAATAATATGTGCTATGGAAGATTATAATAATCGTAATTCTTGAGAATTCTCGGTTCTTCTAACGTCGATTAGAAATGATCGTTAAGATTTAATTCTTTTTCGACTTATGTTGACGTTTCATAAAATTAGAATTAAGTATGAACACAGTTTGGTTCGGGTCAATTTAGAGTTGACCTAACCTGAATCAATCAACTCAGGTTCTAAAAACAGAATCAAGAACTAACCACTCACAACTAAACATTAATTGCATGAATCAAACCAAGATTTTTGGTTCGGTTTGAGTTTGCTAGTTCGGTTTTTGTTTGTTTTAAATATTTTTATGTCAAATTGGTTGGACTTTTAACCAAATCTTAATCTTATTTAGATTAAAATAAATATTGACTTTTGGTTTTTGGGTTGTTCTAAGAACTTAAAAGCCGAATAGATAACCCGAAAAGAACCATCTTGAACTAATTTTTTGAAAAATAATTGAACCGACCCACCGTGCGAAGCCCGAGTTGATTCGGGATCCACGAGTCGGTTAAGCATGTTCGAGTCACTCCATATCAGATAACATTGTGGATTCGAATGATATACCGACAAATGTTGACCTAGTCCAATCGACAAGCAAACGAGCAAGTCTTTTCATTTTTGTCCTTGTCGAAACCGTGGGAGGGATGACAATGATATTTCAGGATTCAAAATTGAAATACTTTCAATTATTAGATATTTCTATGTAACTTTTCATTAATTCTTTTATTATAACGTCTTAAAATTCATATTTATTTTCGACAAGCAGAGAAAACATCTTATTCGAACACGTTGCCTTGAGCATTCATGAAACCCTAAATTCAAAAAATTTACATGCAAAATTAATTTAAATCAAATTAAATGCGTGGATTCTGATTTGATCTTTTTATAAATAAACGTATATTATATTACATTGATACATCATTGGTAATAGAAGATAGAGTCTTTCGTTCTGTCCTCTTCGAAGCGGTGGAGTCTAGGACAATTATCCATGATATTTCTATTTAATTTATTAATGGGTCCATTTAATTTGTTAATAGGTCCAATTTATTTATTAATGAGTTGATTGTAAATTAGACACTTAAGTCGATTATTTAAACAAAAGAAAAATCCTGGATTTTAATATTTGTAGGATTTATAATAAATTTTTATTTTAAAAAAAAGAAATAAGTCATTAAAAATACGTACATCATTTAAAAAAATTCAGATAAACTCCTACAACATTAAAACTTAAACTAATGAAATTATTTTGAAAAATAAATCCAAAATTTTCTAACAAATTGAATTCTTATTTGTATAACATGGCTTATTTGCCCAACCCAAATAAAAAATGTCTAATTTTGGACATTAATTTATGTCATCAAAATTTAGTTGAAACTAATGAATGGTATGATTAGCTCTTTCATAATTATTGATGATTTTTTAGATGTCAAATTGCTTGAGTATTAGATAGAGTTTGCAGGCCATGCCACATATTAGTAGAGATGAGTAAAATCAGACTAGCACTGCAGTTCAGACCAGAGTTGTCGATGTTGGTCTGGTTCCAATCTCGATTTTTGAAAGACCATGATTCAAGATCCAATTTTAATCTTCTTAAAGTAAAAAAGCTACGAAAATTAGTAGTTTGAATTTGGATAAGACCTGTGAGTTTCTTCTTCAATTCTTCTTTACCTAAGCTTGTGCTTAGAAAAGAAAGGATCTAATTCAGATTGGATGCTGTGGCTGGGGAAATTGCAGGTTCTTCGTCTGCCGCCGCCGATTCTTGCGATGAAAATATGAAATTAGATATGAAGGCCATTGTCATGAGTTGAGCTCAAGAAAATGCAAACATCAGCTTGAGAAATGGTCAAATGGGCCTCGATTTTGTTTTTCTTTTACTCGATTTTTAATACTTGTTCGATTGTTTTACCTCTCACTCTCTTTAATTTATTGGTTTCTTGGCTAGTTCCGATTTCTCAGCACACAACCTTTCTCTATTTGTTCCGTTTGCCTCAAAGAACACTTTTGCGATCGGTTTATGTAGGCTTTGTTCGAGGGAGATCGTTTTATTCATCGAATATTTGGATACATTTTATTCGAAGGAACAATCTTTTTTCAGAATTTTTCGCCCCCATAATGCAAAAAGTTTCCAGCTCGTTGAATTAATTTGTGGTGAATCTCTCTAGCATGCATAACGCTTGTTGTGACCATGATTTTCTGCATGCAATTTTTGAAAGTAAAAATCAGCATAATACAATAAAGCCAAAAAAAACGGTCTCGACTCTGCCTGATAAAAATTGTACGTTTAAGGCCGGCCGAAGCACCGCATGCCATTAGTCGAACCAAATCAATTTTATCACTTTGATACTTTCAAACCGAACTGCAGAACCATTCAGTTTTAGTTCTGTTTCGGGTTGCTTTTTGGTTCAGATAGGCCCCAAACCAACCCAAACTGAAAAGCATACACCTCTATTCCAAGATTGTTGGCCACAAATTTACTTTGTTAGGCCCCTGTAGTGGAATCAAGGAATGGTGTTTCTAGGGCTACTAAACCAGAGCATATGACTTATGAATTCGATCATTTAGTCTAACAAAGCATTATCACAAATCAGGAGTTCGAGTCAGGGGCAGGTTCGCACCGTAAAATCTTTTGGAGAGGCAGATTAAATGCACTCTTCACTGAGTCCGCCAACCTGGCTCACCTCAACGTGCGAAACTCCGATGTTCTACGAACAAAAAAAAAAGCGAAATGAGTCTGCTTTATTACCGCTTTGGTGTTGCCACATGTTCGAGTTGGTCAAATTTTTTTCAAATCTTGGTTGTTTCAAGAAATCTATATCAATAGTTGTTCCCGTCGATGTTCTCGTACAATGGCAGGCACGCTAGTCGGTGGAACCTGAAAGCACGGAAAATGAAGGCGCCGATTGATTAGCACTTGCGCCGAAAAATAATTTTAACATCAGTAGAAAAAAACTGACCATGCCATAGTCTGTGATTATCATCGAGATGTAATCCGATGGCATCACATCGTAACTGGGAGTCAAGGTAAGGAAAAGCAACATCAGCGAAGAATTTTTTTTCCAAACAGTTGACAGATGTATATATTGAGCTAAGGTAAGAGAATTTACATCAGATTGAGAAGCTGTAAACCGTCGGTGTCAGCCGATTCGGACAAAGAATTGATTTCCTCTCTCCCCGAAACTTTTGAAATCGCATCTGGGTTACCTATTATAAGGACATAATTCAATCATCAATTCATTCAATGAGAGATTAGATCGGTGTAAAAAAAGGATGAATATAGAAATTGCATACCGAGTTCGTTGCTGCATATAGAATCGAGCTGAACCCTTTTGTGAAACTTATATGCCTCGCAACAAACTAAGACCGGTACACGAAATGCATTAGCTACCATAGCAACACATGCCGAGCCAACTCTCGAGTAAACCGTTCCATTAGATAAAACCGACGAAGCACCAAGAAAGACTCGGGTAACTTCGTGCATGACATAAGAAATGGCGTTTATGTGTGTGTAAGTACATGTAATGCCTTTCCCTACCAACCTTCGAAGTAAGAGCTTCCCTTCGAGCTTTGGACGAGAGTCCACAACGACGACTCGAAAGTGTCTGCCGAGCTCGTGAGCTTCTAATAGCAATAGTTCGACCGCACAAGATGAGCCGAAGGTGAGAAGTACGTCCCCGTCGCGAATTTTCGACACAGCGTGTTTGACTATCACCTTGTCAGCGATAATGATCTTCTCGTTTATAAAACGATCGATATCTGTCTGGAGAGAAACTTTTGCCTCAGATTCGGACAAATTCAAAGGTAGACTGGCAATTCTACTTTTGAGAAATCTAATTGCATTCCCCATACTGATTGAAAGAGGCCTGCACTCGGTGAAAAATGAGACATAGCTACTTATTTTGGCAGTTAGGTCTCTGTTGAGAGTTTTTTCGGGTGGTGTCTCGTAGTCTTTGATTGCTTCTTGAAATGCTTTGAGCATTGCGATACATCGAGCATTGCCACCNAATTCATTAAAAATACATAAATCATTTAAAATTTTCAGATAAACTCTGACAACATCGAATGAAATTATTTTGAATTGAATAGTAGGAAGGCATGTAATAACTGAAAATTTATCGATGAATCTCTGTTTTAAAACTCCAAGGTAAGAGATGTCAATTTAAAATACACTCAAATTACAATGTGACAATTTATAGAATTAAAAATTTAAAATATTAATTAAAAAATAGTTATACTTTAATGTGTTAATTAATTAAAATATCACTAGAAAATATCTATAACTAAAGTTAAAAATTAAAAATATTAATTAAAAAATAGTTATATTTTAATGTGTTAATTAATTAAAATATCAGTCGAAAAATATCTATAACTATTAATATAATTAGATAATTATCTTTTTTGATTAATTGAACTTGGTTAGTGCTCATTATTTTAGTAAAAAAATCCATGCTCGAGCATCGAGACGTGAAATGTAAGTTAACTTGTTATATTTGAGAGACAATGAATGTTGGTGTAACCGTTCTTATCCGATAGACACTATGTCGGCCCAAGTGCTTGACTTAGTAGTCAATATGAATCTTCTTCCTTCTTTCTTTTTTTCCAAGTATAGGTTATATGTCACACACTCTCTCTCCTCTTGCTCTTCTTTCTCTCTCTAAAATGGGGCTATAAATAGGAAGAAATAGAAGAGTAAAAAGGGAGCTAAAGTAGAGCAAGAATGAAGGTGTTTGCTGTAGTGGTCTTGCTCTTAGCTTCCATCATCTTCCTTCCATCTTCAATGGAAGCTCGGCTCCTTGGAAGCTTGGTAACTCCTGGAACAGGAAGTAAGAAGCATGTTTGTTTATAACTGTGTTTGCCTTTTTTTCTTCATGTTTGTAATGTTGCAGATAAGAACAAGCCCGCCGTCGATTGCCCAAGAGGAAAGCCGTATAGATTGTGTCTTCCCCCACGGAACGATCCACGTCCACCTTGCAGTCCATTCAAACGTAATTGCTAGTCTTTCTACCAAAAAATCAAAGCTATTTCGGGATGCTTTGCTCGATGAGATGAACCCGAAATTAGAGTGATATTTGGTGCCAAAGCGTCAATAAATGGTGCCATGTAATGTTATGTAATGCAAGATGAGACTTGTGAACAATAATATGTGCAATGTTAGATTATAATAATCGTAGTTCTTGAGAATGCTCGGCTCTTCTAACGTTGATTAGAAATGATCGTTAAAATTTAATTTTTTTCGACTTACGTTCATGTTTCATAAAGTGAGAATTAAGTATGAACGCAGTTTGGTTCGAATCAGTTTAGAGTTGACCTAAACGGAATCAATCAACTTAAGCTCTAAAACCAGAATCAAGAACTAACAACTCACAACTAAACATTAATTGCCAGAATCAAATCAAGATTTTTGGTTCGGTTTGGGTTTGCTAGTTCGGTTTTTGTTTGTTTTAAATAATTTTATGTCAAATTGGTCGGACTTTTAACCAAATCTTAATCTTATTTAGATTAAAATAAATATTGACTTTTGGTTTTTGGGTTGTTCTAAGAACCTAAAAGCCGAATAGATAACCCGAAAAAAATCATCTTGAAATAATTTTTTGAAAAATAATTGAACCGAACGACCCTGCGAAGCCCGAGTTGATTCGGGATCCACGAGTCGGTTTCGTTTTTGCTCGCCCATAACCAAAATTAAGTATGTTCGAGTCACTCCATATCAGAAAACATTGTGGATTCTAATGATATACCGACAAATGTTGACCTAGTCCAATCGACAAGCAAACGAGCAAGTCTTTTCATTTTTGTCCTTGTCGAAACCGTGGGAGGGATGACAATGATATTTCAGGATTCAAAATTGAAATACTTTCAATTATTAGATATTTCTATGTAACTTTTCATTAATTCTTTTATTATAACGTCTTAAAATTCATATTTATTTTCGACAAGCAGAGAAAACATCTTATTCGAACACGTTGCCTTGAGCATTCATGAAACCCTAAATTCAAAAATTTTACATGCAAAATTAATTTAAATCAAATTAAATGTGTGGATGCTGATTTGATCTTTTTATAAATAAACGTATATTATATTACATTGATACATTATTGGTAATAGAAGATAGAGTCTTTCGTTCTGTCCTCTTCGAAGCGGTGGAGTCTAGGACAATTATCCATGATATTTCTATTTAATTTATTAATGGGTCCATTTAATTTGTTAATAGGTCCAATTTATTTATTAATGAGTCGATTGTAAATTAGACACTTAAGTCGATTATTTAGACAAAAAAAATCCTGGATTTTAATATTCGTAGGATTTATAATAAATTTTTATTTCAAAAAAAGAAATAAGTCATTAAAAATACGTACATCATTTAAAAAAATTCAGATAAACTCCTACAACATTAAAACTTAAACTAATGAAATTAATTTGAAAAATAAATCCAAAATTTTCTAACAAATTGAATTCTTATTTGTATAACATGGCTTATTTGCCCGACCCAAATCGAAAATGTCTATTTTGGACATTAATTTATATCATCAAAATTTAGTTGAAACTAATGAATTGATAGAGTTTGCAGGTCAGACCACCGATTAGTAGAGATGGGTAAAATCGGACTAACACTGCAGTTTAGACCAGAGTTGTTGACGATGGTCTTGTTCCAATCTCGATTTTTAAAAGACCATGATTCATGATCCAATTTTAATCTTCTTAAAGTAAAAAAGCAATGAAAATTAGTAATTTGAATTTGGACAAGAACTGTGAGTTATTTCTTCAATTCTTCTTTATCTAAGCTTGTGTTTAGATAAAGAAAGGATCTAATTCAGATTGGATGCTGTGGCTGGGGAAATTGCAGGTTCTTCGTCTGTCGCCGCCAATTCTTGCGATGAAAATAGAAAATTAGATATGAAGGCCATTGTCATGAGTTGAGCTCAAGAAAATGCAAATATCAGCTTGAGAAATGGTCAAATGGGCCTCGATTTTGTTTTTCTTTTGCTCAATTTTTAATACTTGTTCGATTCTTTTACCTCTCACTCTCTTTAATTTATTGGTTTCTTGGCTGGTTCCGATTTCTCAGCACACAATCTTTCTCTATTTGTTCCATTCGTCTCAAAGAACACTTTTGCGATCGGTTTATGGAGGGTTTGTTCGAGGGAGATCGTTTTATTCATCGAATATTTGGATACATTTTATTCGAAGGAACGCTCTTTTTTATGCTTTTTTCAGAATTTTTCGCCCCCATAATGCGAAAAGTTTTCAGCTTGTTGAATTAATTTGTCGTGAATCTTTCTAGCATGCATAACGCTCATTGTGACCATGATTTTCTGCAGGCGATTTTTGAAAGTAAAAATCAGCCATAGTAAACTAGAGCCCAAAAAAAAGGGTCTCGATTCTGCCTCATAAAAATTGTACGTTTAAGGCCGGCCGAAGCACCGCATGCCATTAGTCGAACCGAATCAATTTTATCACTTTGATACTTTCAAACCGAACTGCAGAACCATTCGGTTTTAATTCTGTTTCGGGTTCAGATAGGCCCCAAGCCAACCCAAACTGAAATGCACACACCTCTATTCCAAGATTATTGGCCACAAATTTACTTTGTTAGGCCACTGCAGACTGCAGTGGAATCAAGGAATGGTGTTTCTAGGGCTACTAAACCAGATCATATGACTTGTGAATTCGAAAATTTAGTCTAACAAAGCATTACCACAAATCAGGAAGTTCGAGTTAGGGGCAGGTTCGCACCGTAAAATCTTTCGGAGAGGCAGATTAAATGCACTCTTCACTGAGTCCGCCAACCTGGCTCACCTCAACGTGCGAAACTCCGATGTTCTACGAACAAAAAAAAAAGTGAAATGAGTCTGCTTTATTACCGCTTTGGTGTTGCCCCATGTTCGAGTTGGTCAAAATTTATCAAATCTTGGTTGTTTCAAGAAATCTATATCAATAGTTGTTCCCGTCGATGTTCTCGTACAATGGCAGGCACCTTCATGGTGTCTATTGCAACTATTTTTTTAGTTTTTATCATATTAACAAAATGTCTTATTTCGATATATCGTTGTTGATTCCAGGTCTCGAATGCGACTGCGACATTTGCGATGACGTTCTCGTCGTCCATGTTAGTCGTGGAGTACTACCTTCTCAAACGATTTCCCGTTCCTTATGGTATAAAATTTTTAGTTTTTCTGTCATCTTTTCTTGACAAGAAAAAATCGAGTCACACGAGCTAACCTCTAAATATCCGATAATTTCTTTTCATCTCTCAGCTCTTTATTCCGTGGCCGTGGCAACAGTTGCGGCCTTCGTCGGGCAACACTTGGTGAGAAAGTTGATAATTATACTGGGAAGAGCTTCCTTGATCATCTTCATTCGCTCTTTAACCATATTTGTAAGTGCAATTTCGTTCGATGAGTATGCCTTCTTTCGTCAATTCATTCAATTCAAGCTTTGAAATTGTTATGATTCGATCGATTAAACTTATCAGGTGGGGTCGGAATATCGAGAATGATCGATAAAATCCAGGAAAATGCGTATATGGGGTTGGAGAATCTCTGCAAGTACAGTACTTAGAGGATGAATCATTTAGTTCACTCGTTCTCTCTTCCAAATTGTTCTGTTTTATGTAATAATCCCATTCATTTGACATTCTGGTTTCCTCTCTTCTCCAAATAAATGCTATTTTCGGCTTGCAATTTTTTTCGGTTTCGATGTTAAAAGATTGTTGTCCTATTTATTCGTCCATAATATATCGTTTATAAATGAAAGCACGCTAGTCGGTAAGACTTATGTATGTCTATTGATTTTGCTGCTTCATATCGATGATTTACCAACTATCGGGGTTGAGAATTCTTCCATCATTTATAATTGTCCTTTTTCTTTTGTTGGTTCTTACTGATGGATCTTTTAATGGCGTTAATTTTGACTTCGTCGATATGTGAACTCGGGATCGTTTTTTCGATCATATTTAATGCAGTTGTACCAATCTGCAGGAAACAGTCCNCTCAAATAAGAATGTTTCAAAGAATGGCATTTGGAAGTCAAGATTTGAGCACCGAAAACTTCGACCGAGATCGAAGTTGAAGAAGCCAAAGCAGCTGGATGAGTAGAGACGACAGTGACAATCTGAGTTCATCGGTGCCTTTTAATCGATCCCGGCTGTTGTAACAATTGAGTCAATTGTTTTGGCAGGGTAATTGTTTTTTTTTTGTTCCTCGGGTTTTGAGAATTTGAACCAATTGATGTTGTTATTTGTTGTAAATTTTTTTACAAATAATTGATATAAATTTCATTTTATCTATGAATATATAATTTTTAAAAAAAATTATTGATGGATGCTATATAATTAGAAGTGTTTTTAGTGATATTAAAAAATTTTAATTTATTAATTGACAACTCAAAGTTTAAAATCTTGTCGAATATCTTCAATTAGGGGTGGGCAGATCCGATTCAATCTGAAAATCCGATCCAATCCGATCGGATTCGGTCGGATTGGACCAGGTATTCGATAGAATAATATGTAATTTGATCCGACGTTCAGATCGGATTGGCTATCAGATTCGAAGCCAATCCGATCCAATCCAAACGTCGGATTCTCCAAATCCGATTAAATATCCCCAAAATTTTGAATTGGGTTTCAAGCTTTCAATCGTGTATTCGTGTTTGCGCAATCCCGTCCCCTCATTCGCGACGACGAACAACCGACGACGAATAACCTCCTTCGACGAACTCCGACGACAAACAACCGGGCGTATCGACGACTTACCCAGACTCTGAACCCCGTCGACGACGAACAACCGGCGCACTCCAAAAAAGTCAGAACAACGAACACCCGAGGCCCTCCGCTGCTTCTGGCTCCGCTGCATCCTCTGCCTCCGGCCCTCATCCGCTGCATCCTCTGCCTCCAGGCCTCCGGCCCTCCACTGCTTCTGCTTCAACGACACTCTCGGAATTATTGAATTTAGGTATAAAATATTTTTGTTTCATAATTGTTGAATTACATTTGATTGAGATTTGAGAATGTATTATACAAATGTTCGAATTTTGATTGAATTATACAATTTTGTTAATTGTGATTGAATCCGGTTCGTGATTGATGGTTGAATCCGTGTTTCAACTTTTTTAATTGAGAATGTATTATTTGATTCAATCATTTTAAAACATAAGAATTTAGAAAGTACAGCTTCTGCAACTACAACTATTGACACAACGATACAACCAACATCAACAACTCCTACGACAACTACGAATCCTATTGAGCCTAGCCCTAATCCAAGAAAAAGAGCGTTGATGGCTGCATGTTGGGATCATTTTACATTAGTTGAAGGATGTGATCAGAAGGATCCGAGAGCTAGCTGCAACCATTGTGGCAAAAAATACGCTTGTCATACAAAGAAGGCGGGAAGTTCAAATATGACAGCATTTGAAGAGTTGCAACAAGTATTTATTGGCCACAGATCAATTACAAAAGAAGTTGCCTTTTACTACGTTGAAAGAGGAAGCAAACTCGTCTTCTGTATCGTCTTTCACACAGGCATAAGCGCGTGAAGTACTTGCCAGCATGATCATAACTGATGAACTACCGATGAGAATGATAGAAAAAGACGGATTCAGAAAGTGGTGCGCATATCTCCGACCCGAGTTGGTTCTACCTTCACGCATATCAGTGTCAAGGGATATCAAGGCCATTTATAAGAGGAAAAAAATTCAGTTGGAAGAATATTTTAGTAAAAGTAATCAGAGAGTTTGTCTTACTACGGATACTTGGACGTCGGCGCAGAATATAAACTATTTGGTTTTGACAGGCCACTTTATAGATGGAGATTGGAAATTGCAAAATAAAATTTTAAATTTTCGACAGATTGATGACCACAGAGGAGAAACCATTGAAAGATTAATTGAGCATTGTTTGCGCGATTGAGGGATTGAGAAGATGTTCGCAATTACGGTAGACAACGCCTCCTCAAATGATGTGGCCATTGCACATATGGTTAAGAGTTTGCGACATTGGAATGAATTGGTTTTGGATGGAGATTTCATTCACGTGCGATGCTTTGCTCATATCACCAATTTAATTGTGAATGATGGGCTTAAAGAGCATCAAGCTTCTATTAGTCGAGTACGGAGAGCGGTGAAGTACGTTAAATCCTTACCAGCACGTTTACTGAAGTTCAAAAGTTGCATTGACATGATAAAAATCACATTTAAGGGCAATGTGACATCTGATGTGCCTACTCGATGAAATCGACATACCTTATGTTGGAAAAAGCTGAGAAGTATGCAGCTGTTTTCGACAAACTTGCAGAATCTGACACTCAGTTCTTAGCATATATGGGAGAAGAAAGACTTCTCACAGACGAAGATTTGGGTGGATATTCGTCAATTTAAAAAATTCTTAGAAATTTTTTATGATTTGACGATTGCAATATCAGGTTCTTCGTATGTGACTTCCAACATGTACGTTAGTGAGGTATGTCGAATGAAGCTTAATATTCAAATGCACGTTGAATGTTCTAATCCATTATTGAGCTCAATGGCTAATGGCATGATTGCCAAATTCGACAAGTATTGGGGCGACGTTGAAAAAATGAATAAACTTATGTGGATTGTAGTTGTTTTGGATCCTCGATGCAAAGCAAATATGTTGAAACTTTGTTTGACTATTCTTATGGGCGACAAGCATGGTCGGGAATATTATGACGAAGTAGATGTTCTTTTCCGTCGACTTTACAGTGACTATAAGGGTTCAAGTGACGAACCATCGAGTTCGTTCACTGTTAGCGCACCACTACTGAAGGATCCTTTATTTTCTAGATTATACTATGGGTCATCTTTTACCGAGTCCAGAATTAGTAGGTCTTAACTTGACGTCTTCCTACACGATGCTGTAGAAGAGTTTTATGATAATCTAGACCTTTTACTATGGTGAAAATTGAATTCTTATAAATTTCCGATTTTGAGTAGGATCGCCAAAGATATGTTGATCGTTCCGATTTCTACAGTGTCGTCTGAGTCAGCTTTTAGCTGTGGTGGTCGTGTTATTGACTCATTCCGCACTTCTCTGTTACCGAAAACAGTGGAGGCCCTTATATGCACTGAGAGTTGGATCCGTTCTAAATCAGAAACTCCATTTTTTTCAGAGGTATTAGAAGATTACAAAACGATTGACGAAGGTATATTTCAAGTTTTCTACTACACGTTATTTGGTAACATTACTATTTATTAATGTTATATTAATAAATGTGTTTTATGTATTTTTTTTGTAGAAATTACGGAGAATGGAACCGGAGGAGACGTTGAGCCGATTATTGACCTCTAGTCAGTGAATTGTGATAGTTTTGTATGTTTTACTTTATGTATTATGTTGAAACTTTAGCGTTGAGAACTAAGAGTATGAATTGTTTTCATATTTTGTATTCTGAAATCGAGATTGAGATTGTTTTGGATTATTATTGTTTTGAAATTTGGATTATATAGTTTGAGATTATTATTGATTTATTGTGTTAGATTATGATTGTTTTGGATTATTGATAGATTTAGATTGTTTTTACTTTTTAGTTATCGAATTTGGATCAGTTTTAAACTTTTAGTTATCGGATTTGGATTCCTCTTTCTCTGGAAAATACTCTCTGTCTTTGTCTCAGCCTCAGAAATTTTGATGCTCAGCTCGTGATTGATTGACTAATCCGATCCGATCCGATAATTTGAAATGGATTCAGATCGGATCGGATTCGGATGAAGTTTTGGAGCTGATCCGATCGGATCGAAAACTCCAATCCGACAACATTTGGATCGGGTTAGATCGGCATCAATCCGATCCAATCTTATCCGTTGCCCACCCCTATCTTCAATAGACCCGTTATTTAAATTTAAGTTAATTTAACGAATTCTAACAATTTAATTTCGACTCTTTTCAATATATCTATCACTCTCCACTACAATAATTGAATGCTAGAGAACATATCACAAAAATATTTAAATTGAAAAGTAAAAAGGCATGTAATAATTGAAGCCAAAGTCTTTCATTCTTTCATTATTGGGGGGTCGAGGACAATTATCCAGTATATTTCTATTTATTTTATTAATGGGTCGATTTAATTTAGTAATGAGTCGACTGTAAATTAGACGCTCAACTTTGGTTTTTTAAACAAAAAAAAATTTCAGACTTTAGAATCCAAGAAATAAATGTTGTCCTAATTTTTTTTTAATTTTAGTTTTTGGTATTTTTTAAAGACAACTATCAATCAAAATAATCTAAAATTGTTACTTCAAATTCTTATTGTTTTAAAAATTTTAATATTTGTACGATTTATTATAAATTGTCTCTCATACTTTGACAGATAGTGAATGTTGCCGTAACCATTCTTATCCGATAGAAAGTGGGATCACGATACTATGTCGACCCAAGTGCTTGACTTAGTAGTCAATATGAATCTTTTTCCTTCTTTCTTTTTTCCAAGTATTAGGTTATATGTCTGTCTCTCTCTCTCCTCTTGCTCTTCTTTCTCTCTCTAAAATGAGGCTATAAATAGGAAGAAATAGAAGAGTAAAAAGGGAGCTAAAGTAGAGCAAGAATGAAGGTGTTTGCTGTAGTGATCTTGCTCTTAGCTTCCATCATCTTCCTTCCATCTTCAATGGAAGCTCGGCTCCTCGGAAGCTTAATAAGTCCTGGAACAGGAAGTAAGAACCATGTTTCTTTATAACCATGTTTCCCTTTTTTCTTCATGTTTGTAATGTTGCAGATAAGAACATTCAAACTGAATCAAAGCTTCTGTCTTCGCCCACGGAAAGATCCACCCAGAATGTACTGCGGTCCATTCAAACGTAATTGCTAGTCTTTCTACCAAAAAATCAAAGCTTTACGGGATGCTTTGGTCGATGAAAATGAACCCGAAATTCGAGTGATATTTGGTGCCAAAGTGTCCAAATCGAATAAATGGTGCCATGTAACGTTATGTAATGCAAGATGAGACCTGTGAACAATAATATGTGCCATGGAAGATTATAATAATCGTAATTCTAGAGAATCTCGGTTCGTCTAACGTTGATCAGAATGATCGTTAAAATTTAATTCTTTTTCAACTTATGTTCACGTTTCATAAAGTTAGAATCAAGTATGATTACAGTTTGGTTCGAGTCAATTTAGAGTTGACCTAAACTGAATCAATCAACTTAGGTTCTAAAAACAGAATCGAAAACTAACAACTAACAACAAAACATTAATTGCCAGAATCAAACCAAGATTTTTGGTTCGGTTTGGGTTTGCTAGTTCGGTTTTCGTTTGTTTTAAATAATTTTATGTCAAATTGGTTGGACTTTTAACCAAATCTTAATCTTATTTAGATTAAAAGAACTATTGACTTTGGGTTTTTGGGTTGTTTTAAGAACTTAAAAGCCGAATAGATAACCCGAATTTCAGACTTTAGAATCAAAGAAATAAATGTTGTCCTAATTTTTTTTTTAATTTTAGTTTTTGGTATTTTTTAAAGACAACTATCAATCAAAATAATCTAAAATTGTTACCACAAATTTTTACTGTTTCATAAATTTTTAATATTCGTATGATTTATAATAAATTTTTATTAAAAAAAAAAGAAATAAGTCATTAAAAATACGCACATCATTTAAAAAAATTCAGATAAACTCCTACAACATTAAAACTTAAACTAATGAAATTATTTTGAAAAATAAATCCAAAATTTTCTAACAAATTAAATTCTTATTTGTATAACATGGCTTATTTGCCCAACCCAAATAAAAAATGTCTAATTTTGGACATTAATTTATGTCATCAAAATTTAGTTGAAACTAATGAATGGTATGACTAGCTCTTTCGTAATTATTGATGATTTTTTAGATGTCAAATTGCTTGAGTATTAGATAGAGTTTGCAGGTCAGACCACCGATTAGTAGAGATGGGTAAAATTGGACTAGCACTGCAGTTCAGACCAGAGTTGTCGATGTTGGTTTGGTTCCAATCTCAATTTTTAAAAGATCATGATTCATGATCCAATTTTAATCTTCTTAAAGTAAAAAAGCTATGAAATTTAGTTGTAAATTTATGTTATTTGTTGTAAATTTTTTTACAAATAATTGATATAAATTTCATTTTTATCTATGAATATATAGTTTTTTAAAAAAAATATTGATGGATGCCATATAATTAGGAGTATTTTTTAGTGATATTATAACTTTTAATTTATTAATTGACAAGTCAAAGTTTAAAATCTCGTCAAATATTAATAGACACGCTATTTAAGTTTAAGTTAATTTATCGCATTCTAACAATTTAATTTCGGCTCTTTTCAACATATCTGTCACTCTCTATTACAATAATTGAATGCTAGAGAACATATCACAAAAAAAATTTAAATTGAATAGTAAGAAGGCATGTAATAATTGAAATTTTTTTTAATAAATTTAAAATACACTTATATTACAATGTGTCAGTTGATAGAATTGAGAATTTAAAGTGTTCATGAAACCCTAAATTCAAAAATTTTACATGCAAAATCAATTTAATTCAAATGAAATGTGTCGGTTCTGTTTTGATCTTTCTATCAATAATCGTATGTTATAATTACATTGATACATTATTGGTTATAGAAGACAAAGTCTTTCATTCTTTCATTATTGGGGGGTCGAGGACAATTATCTAGTATATTTCTATTTATTTTATTAATGGGTCGATTTAATTTAGTAATGAGTCGATCGTAAAATAGATGCTGAACTTTGGTTATTTAAACCAAAAAAAAAATTTCAGACTTTAGAATCAAAGAAATAAATCTTGTCCTAGTTTTTTTTTTTCAATTTTAGTTTTTGGTATTTTTCAAAGACAACTATCAATCGAAATAATCTAAAATTGTTACCTCAAGTTCTTACTATTTTAGAAATTTTTAATATTTGTACGATTTATTATAAATCATGGTGGCTCAGCAGTCCAGTTATGGGAGACCCATTACCTAACACCACAAAGAACAACCTCACCATTAGAGGATTAAACTGTCACACTGCGGTTGCACAAGCTTGAACCTTGGCCCTTGTACTAACTCTATCACAACTCGACCACTAAACTATGCTCAGGCTTGTCTCTCATACTTTGACAGTCAGTGAATGTTGTTGTAACCATTCTTATACGATAGAAAGTGGGATCGCGACATAGTGCTTGACTTAGTAGTCAATATGAATCTTTTTCCTTCTTTCTTTTTCCCAAGTATTAGGTTATATGTGTGTCTCTCTCTCTCCTCTTGCTCTTCTTTCTCTCTCTAAAATGAGGCTATAAATAGGAAGAAATAGAAGAGTAAAAAGGGAGCTAAAGTAGAGCAAGAATGAAGGTGTTTGCTGTAGTGATCTTGCTCTTAGCTTCTATCATCTTCCTTCCATCTTCAATGGAAGCTCGGCTGCTCCTCGAAAGCTTTATAAGTCCTGGAACAGGAAGTAAGAACCATGTTTGTTTATAACCATGTTTCTCTTTTTTCTTCATGTTTGTAATGTTGCAGATAGGAACAAGCCCGTCGTCAATTGCCCGAGACTAATGCCGTATAGATTGTGTCTTCCCCCACAGAACAATCCACCCAAAATCTCCTGCGGTCCATTCAATCGTAATTGCTAGTCTTTCTACCAAAATATCAAAGCTATTTCGGGATGCTTTGCTCGAGGAAAATGAACCCAAAATTCGAGTGATATTTGGTGCCCAAGTGTCAAAATCAAATAAATGGTGCCATGTAACGTTATATAATGCAAGATAGACCTGTGAACAATAATATGTGCCATGGAAGATTATAATAATCGTAATTCTAGAGAATGCTCGGTTCGTCTAACGTTGATTAGAATGATCGTTAAAATTTAATTCTTATTCGACTTATGTTCACGTTTCATAAAGTTAGAATTAAGTATGAGTACAATTTGGTTCGAGTCAGTTTAGAGTTGACCTAAACTGAATCAATCAACTTAGGTTCTAAAAACAGAATCAAGAACTAACAACTCACAACTAAACATTAATTGCCATAATCAAACCAGGATTTTTGGTTCGGTTTGAGTTTGCTAGTTCGGTTTTTGTTTGTTTTAAATAATTTTATGTCAAATTGGTTGGACTTTTAACCAAATCTTAATCTTAATTAGATTAAAAGAAATATTGACTTTGGGTTTTTGGGTTGTTCTAAGAACTTAAAAGCCGAATAGATAACTCGAAAAGAACCATCTTGAAATAATTTTTTGAAAAATAATTGAACCGAACCACCCTGCGAAGCCCGAGTTGATTCGGGATCCACGAGTCGGTTAAGTATGCTGGAGTCACTCCATACCAGATAACATTGTGGATTCGAATGGTATACCGACAAATGTTGACCAAGTCCAATCGACAGGCAAACGAGCAAGTCTTTTCATTTTTGTCCTTGTCGTTAACCTGTGGGAGGGATGACAATGATATTTCAGGATTCAAAATTGAAATACTTTCAATTATTAGATATTTCTATGTAACTTTTCATTTCCACTTCTCATGCTTCTACCTCTTAGTTAATAAATAATACAGTGTACAGTTCAATGATATGCAAATATCGGAGAAACTAAGAAGAGCTAAAATTGATATTTGCAAAAAAATTTCTCACTGAACAAAATAGTTAAATGAGAAGCTATGTAATGAGATCGGATTTATCTCGATGTTTCGTCAAGCGCTCTGCAATCAAAGCGATTCATGAAATTATCGTTTTTATATGAGATGAAGATTGATGTAAATTTAAATTTTTTCGGGGGTAGATTTGTTGATATTATTGCGAGTGTTATCTAATAGTTTTAATTCTTTTATTATAACGTCTTAAAATTCATATTTATTTTCGACAAGCGGAGAAAACATCTTATTCGAACACGTTGCCTTGAGCATTCATGAAACCCTAAATTCAAAAATTTTACATGCAAAATTAATTTAAATCAAATTTATAAATAAACGTATATTATATTACATTGATACATCATTGGTAATAGAAGATAGAGTCTTTCGTTCTGTCCTCTTCGAAGCGGTGGAGTCTAGGACAATTATCCATGATATTTCTATTTAATTTATTAGTTGGTCCATTTATTTTGTTAATAGGTCCAATTTATTTATTAATGAGTCGATTGTAAATTAGACACTTAAGTCGATTATTTAAACAAACAAAAATCCTGGATTTTAATATTCGTATGATCTATAATAAATTTTTATTTCAAAAAAAGAAATAAGTCATTAAAAATACGTATATCATTTAAAAAAATTCAGATAAACTCCTACAACATTAAAACTTAAACTAATGAAATTATTTTGAAAAATAAATCCAAAATTTTCTAACAAATTAAATTCTTATTTTTATAACATGGCTTATTTGCCCGACCCAAATAAAAAAAGTCTAATTTTGGACATTAATTTATATCATCAAAATTTAGTTGAAACTAATGAATGATATGACTAGCTCTTTCATAATTATTGATGGTTTTTTAGATGTCAAATTGCTTGAGTATTAGATAGAGTTTGCAGGCCATACCACATATTAGTAGAGATGAGTAAAATCAGACTAGCACTGCAGTTCAGACCAGAGTTGTCGATGTTGGTCTGGTTCCAATCTCGATTTTTGAAAGACCATGATTCAAGATCCAATTTTAATCTTCTTAAAGTAAAAAAGCAACGAAAATTAGTAGTTTGAATTTGGATAAGACCTGTGAGTTTCTTCTTCAATTCTTCTTTACCTAAGCTTGTGCTTAGAAAAGAAAGGATCTAATTCAGATTGGATGCTGTGGCTGGGGCATTGCAGGTTCTTCGTCTGTCGCCGCCAATTCTTTGCGACGAAAATACAAAATTAGATATGAAGGCCATTGTCATGAGTTGAGCTCGAGAAAAATGCAAATATCGGCTTGAGAAATGGTCAAATGAGCCTCGATTTTGTTTTTCTTTTGCTCAATTTTTAATACTTGTTCGATTCTTTTACCTCTCACTCTCTTTAATTTATTGGTTTCTTGGCTAGTTCCGATTTCTCAGCACACAACCTTTCTCTATTTGTTCTGTTTGCCTCAAAGAACACTTTTGCGATCGGTTTATGTAGGCTTTGTTCGAGGGAGATCGTTTTATTCATCGAATATTTGGATACATTTTAGTCAAAGGAACACTCTTTTTTATTCTTTTTTCAGAATTTTTCGCCCCCATAATGCGAAAAGTTTTCAGCTCGTTGAATTAATTTGTCGTGAATCTTTCTAGCATGCATAACGCTCATTGTGACAATGATTTTCGGCATGCAACTTTTGAAAGTAAAAATCAGCCATAGTAAACTAAAGCCCAAAAAAAGGGACTTGACTCTGCCTAATAAAAATTGTACGTTTAAGGCCGGCCCATTAGTCGAACCGAATCAATTTTATCACTTTGATACTTTCAAACCGAACTGCAGAACCATTCAGTTTTAGTTCTGTTTCGGGTTGCTTTTTGGTTCAGATAGGCCCCAAACCAACCCAAACTGAAAAGCATACACCTCTATTCCAAGATTATTGGCCACAAACTTACTTTGTTAGGCCCCTGTAGTGGAATCAAGGAATGGTGTTTCTACTTTCTAGGGCTACTAAACCAGAGCATATGACTTATGAATTCGAAAATTTAGTCTAACAAAGCATTACCACAAATCAGGAAGTTCGAGTTAGGGGCAGGTTCGCACCGTAAAATCTTTCGGAGAGGCAGATTAAATGCACTCTTCACTGAGTCCGCCAGTCCACGTGCGAAACTCCGATGTTCTACGAACAAAAAAAAAAGCGAAATGAGTCTGCTTTATTACTGCTTTGGTGTTGCCCCATGTTCGAGTTGGTCAAAAATTTTCAAATCTATATCAATAGTTGTTCCCGTCGATGTTCGCGTACAATGGCAGGCACGCTAGTCGGTGGGACCTGAAAGCACGGAAAATGAAGGCGCCGATCGATTAGCACATGAGCCGAAAAACAATTTTAACCTCAGTAGAAAAAAAACTGACCATGCCATAGTCTGTGATTATCATCGAGATGTAATCTGATGGCATCACATCGTAACTGGGAGTCAACGTAAGGAAAAGCAACATCAGCGAAGAATTTTTTTTTTTCAAACAGTTGACTGATGTATATATTGAGCTAAGGTAAGAGAATTTACATCAGATTGAGAAGCTGTAAACCGTCGGTGTCCGCCGATTCGGACAAAGAATTGATTTCCTCTCTCCCCGAAACTTTTGAAATCGCATCTGGGTTACCTATTATAAGGACATAATTCAATCATCAATTCATTCAATGATAGATTAGATCAGTGTAAAAAAGGATGAATATAGAAATTGCATACCGAATTCAAAGGTAGACTGGCAATTCTACTTTTGAGAAATCTAATTGCATTCCCCATACTGATTGAAAGAGGCCTGCACTCGGTGAAAAATGAGACATAGCTACTTATTTTGGCAGTTAGGTCTCGGTTGAGAGTTTTTTCGGGTGGTGTCTCGTAGTCTTTGATTGCTTCTTGAAATGCTTTGAGCATTGCGATACATCGAGCATTGCCACCACATATATCGCCTGATAAATACTGCAATCCAACCTGAAAAAAAACTAAAAATTACTTCAAAAATAACACAACATATATCTGAGATCTGAGAATCTAAGTCGAGATCTTGATGTTCATTTTACATGCTTGTCGAAAATAAGATTACTTTTTTTTATTTCGGGAAAATAAGATTACTTTCGAGTCGGCGGCCGCATGTGTTCGTCACTCTGCCGTTAAAAGGCCGCGAATGAGTCAAGTAAATTTATTTTCCCGAAATAATATTTTCAATTCTTGAAAAGTAATCTTATCCGATACAAGTTAAAATTCGATGAAATATGCATATTTTTTCTCGCAGGTGGTACGAGCGTTAGACACATTAGATGAACTGTCAGATCTTGCAAACGGTGTAAAACCCGGGCAAAGTGGGGTTTTTGATTCGGCCCAACATTCCGCTCAAATAAGAATGTTTCAAAGAATGGCATTTGGAAGTCAAGATTTGAGCACCGAAAACTTCGACCGAGATCGAAGTCGGCGAAGCCAAAGCAGCTGGATGAGTAGAGACGACGATGACAATCTGAGTTCATCGGTGCCTTTTAATCGATCCCGATCCCGGCTGTTGTAACAATTGAGTCAATTGTTTTGGCAGGGTAGATTTTTTTTTTTTGTTCCTCGGGTTTTGAGAATTTGAACCAATTGATGTTTTTCACTATGAATATATAATTTTTTTAAAAAATTATTGATGGATGCCATATAATTAGGAGTGTTTTTAATGATATTATAAATTTTTAATTTATTAATTGACAACTCAAAATTTAAAATCTCGTCAAATATTAATCGACACGTTATTTAAATTTAAGTTAATTTAACGCATTCGAACAATTTAATTTCGGCTCTTTTCAATGTATCTATCACTCTCAACTACAATAATTGAATGCGAGAGAATAAATCACAATTTTTTTTTAAATTGAATAGTAAGAAGGCATGTAATAATTGAAAATTTATCGATAAATTTAAAATACACTCATATTACAATGTGTCAGTCGATAAAATTAAGAATTTAAAGGGTTCATGAAACCCTAAATTCAAAAATTTTACATGCAAAATCAATGTAAATCAAATTAAATGTGTCGGTTCTGATTTGATCTTTCTATGAATAAAGTTATGTTATAATTACATTGATACATTTTCTAGAAGGTAGTCTTTCATTCTTTCGTTATTGTGGGGTCGAGGACAATTATCCAATATAAATTTTAATATTTGTACGATTTATTATAAATTTTATTTAAAAAAATAATAATTCATTAAAAATACATAAATCATTTAAAATTTTCAGATAAACTCTGACAACATCGAATGAAATTACTTTGAATTGAATAGTAGGAAGGCATGTAATAACTGAAAATTTATCGATGAATCTCTGTTTTAAAACTCTAAAGTAAGAGATGTCAATTTAAAATACACTCATATTACAATGTGACAATTTATAGAATTAAAAATTTAAAATATTAATTAAAAAATAGTTATACTTTAATGTGTTAATTAATTAAAATATCACTCGAGAAATATCTATAACTATTAAAATATCGCTCGAGAATTATCCATAACTACATAATATTTATTGATAAAGTAAAAGATGTCAATTTAAAATACACTCATATTACAGTGTGACAATTTATAAAATTAAAAATTAAAAATATTAATTAAAAAATAATTATACTTTAATGTGTTAATTAATTAAAATATCATTCGAAAAATATCCATAACTATTAATATTCACTGATAATTATCTTTTTTGATTAATTCAACTTAGTTAGTATTAATATTCACTAATAGTTATACTTTCATGTGTTAATTAATTAAAATATCACTCGAGACGTGAAATGTAAGTTAACTTGTTATATTTGAGAGACAATGAATGTTGATGTAACCGTTCTTATACAAAAGAAAGTAGGATCGCGACACTATGTCAGCCTAAGTGCTTGACTTAGTAGTCAATATGAATCTTCTTCCTTCTTTCTTTTTTTTCCAGGTATAGGTTATATGTCACACTCTCTCTCTCCTCTTGCTCTTCTTTCTCTCTCTAAAATGGGGCTATAAATTGGAAGAAATAGAAGAGTAAAAAGGGAGCTAAAGTAGAGCAAGAATGAAGGTGTTTTCTGTAGTGATCTTGCTCTTAGCTTCCATGATCTTCCTTCCATCTTCAGTGGAAGCTCGGCTCCTTGGAGGCTTGGTAACTCCTGGAACAGGAAGTAAGAACCATGTTTGTTTATAACCATGTTTCCCTTTTTTCTTCATGTTTGTAATGTTCCAGATAAGAACAAGCCCGTCGTCGATTGCCCGAGAGGAAAGCCGTATAGATTGTGTCTTCCCCCACCGACCGATCCAAGTCCACCTTGCAGTCCATTCAAACGTAATTGCTAGTCTTTCTACCAAAAAATCATAGCTGTTTCGGGATGCTTTGCTCGATGAGATGAACCCGAAATTAGAGTGATATTTGGTGCCAAAGTGTCAATAAATGGTGCCATGTAATGTTATGTAATGCAAGATGAGACTTGTGAACAATAATATGTGCAATGTTAGATTATAATAATCGTAATTCTTGAGAATGCTCGGCTCTTCTAACATTGATTAGAAATGATCGTTAAAATTTAATTTTTATTTGAGTTATGTTCACGTTTCATAAAGTTAAAATTAAGTATGAACACAGTTTGGTTCGGGTCAATTTAGAGTTGTCCTAAACTTAATCAATCAACTTAAGCTCTAAAAACAGATAGAGTCCGTTTCGAAGAGGACAGAACGAAAGACTCTATTTTCTATTACCAATAATGTATCAATGTAATATAATTGATTCTATCTATTTTTAGAGCTTGAGTTGATTGATTGATTCAGTTACAACCAAACATTAATTGTCAGAATCAAATCAAGATTTTTGATTTGGTTTGGGTTTGCTAGTTCGGTTTTTGTTTGTTTTAAATATTTTTATGTCAAATTGGTCGGACTTTTAACCAAATCTTAATCTTATTTAGATTAAAAGAAATATTGACTTTAGGTTTTTGGGTTGTTCTAAGAACCTAAAAGCCGAATAGATAACCCGAAAAAAATCATCTTGAAATAATTTTTTGAAAAATAATTGAACCGAACCACCCTGCAAAGCCCGAGTTGATTCGGGATCCACGAGTCAGTTAAGTATGTTGGAGTCACTCCATATCAGATAACATTGTGGATTCGAATGAAATACCGACAAATGTTGACCTAGTCCAATCGACAAGCAAACGAGCAAGTCTTTTCATTTTTGTCCTTGTCGAAACCGTGGGAGGGATGACAATGATATTTCAGGATTCAAAATTGAAATACTTTCAATTATTAGATATTTCTATGTAACTTTTCATTAATTCTTTTATTATAACGTCTTAAAATTCATATTTATTTTCGACAAACAGAGAAAACATCTTATTCGAACACGTTGCCTTGAGCATTCATGAAACCCTAAATTCAAAAATTTTACATGCAAAATTAATTTAAATCAAATTAAATGTGTGGATGCTGATTTGATCTTTTTATAAATAAACGTATATTATATTACATTGATACATTATTGGTAATAGAAGATAGAGTCTTTCGTTCTGTCCTCTTCGAAGCGGTGGAGTCTAGGACAATTATCCATGATATTTCTATTTAATTTATTAATGGGTCCATTTAATTTGTTAGTAGGTCCAATTTATTTATTAATGAGTCGATTGTAAATTAGACACTTAAGTCGATTATTTAAACAAAAGAAAAATCCTGGATTTTATCCTGGATTATTTAAACAAAAAATATGTACATCATTTAAAAAAATTCAGATAAACTCCTACCACATTAAAACTTAAACTAATGAAGTTATTTTGAAAAATAAATCCAAAATTTTCTAACAAATTGAATTCTTATTTGTATAACATGGCTTATTTGCCAGACCCAAATCGAAAATGTCTATTTTGGACATTAATTTATATCATCAAAATTTAGTTGAAACTAATGAATTGATAGAATTTGCAGGTCAGACCACCGATTAGTAGAGATGGGTAAAATCGGACTAACAGTGCAGTTTAGACCAAAGTTGTTGATGATGGTCTTGTTCCAATCTCAATTTTTAAAAGACCATGATTCATGATCCAATTTTAATCTTCTTAGAGTAAAAAAGCTATGAAAATTAGTAGTTTGAATTTGGACATGAACGGCGAGTTTCTTCTTCAATTCTTCTTTATCTAAGCTTGTGCTTAGAAAAGAAAGGATCTAATTCAGATTGGATGCTGTGGCTGGGGAAATTGCAGGTTCTTCGTCTGCCGCCGCCGATTCTTGCGACGAAAATATGAAATTAGATATGAAGGCCATTGTCATGAGTTGAGCTCGAGAAAATGCAAATATCAGCTTGAGAAATGGTCAAATGAGCCTCGATTTTGTTTTTCTTTTGCTCAATTTTTAATACTTGTTCGATTGTTTTACCTCTCACTCTCTTTAATTTATTGGTTTTGTGGCTAGTTTCGATTTCTCAGCACACAATCTTTCTCTATTTGTTCTGTTTGCCTCAAAGAACACTTTTGCAATCGGTTTATGTAGGCTTTGTTCGAGGGAGATCGTTTTATTCATCGAATATTTGGATACATTTTATTCGAAGGCACACTCTTTTTTATTCTTTTATCAGAATTTTTCGCCCCCATAATGCGAAAAGTTTTCAGCTCGTTGAATTAATTTGTCGTGAATCTTTCTAGCATGCATAACGCTCATTGTGACAATGATTTTCGGCATGCAACTTTTGAAAGTAAAAATCAGCCATAGTAAACTAAAGCCCAAAAAAAGGGACTTGACTCTGCCTAATAAAAATTGTACGTTTAAGTAAAAATCAGCCATAGTAAACTCCGATGTTCTACGAACAAAAAAAAAAAAGCGAAATGAGTCTGCTTTATTACCGCTTTGGTGTTGCCCCATGTTCGAGTTGGTCAAAATTTTTCAAATCTTGGTTGTTTCAAGAAATCTATATCAATAGTTGTTCCCGTCGATGTTCTCGTACAATGGCAGGCACCTTCATGGTGTCTATTGCAACTATTTTTCTCGTACAATGGCAGGCACGCTAGTCGGTGGGACCTGAAAGCACAGAAAATGAAGGCGCCGATCGATTAGCACTTGCGTCGAAAATTTCTTTTAACATCAGTAGAAAAAAACTGACCATGCCATAGTCTGTGATTATCATCGAGATGTAATCTGATGGCATCACATCGTAACTGGGAGTCAACGTAAGGAAAAGCAACATCAGCGAAGAATTTTTTTTTCCAAACAGTTGACAGATGTATATATTGAGCTAAGGTAAGAGAATTTACATCAGATTGAGAAGCTGTAAACCGTCGGTGTCTGCCGATTCGGACAAAGAATTGATTTCCTCTCTCCCCGAAACTTTTGAAATCGCATCTGGGTTATGTAAAGACCCGAAATTTTAAATCCCGAATTTCAAGGAAAATTTTTCGCGAAGTTTGACTAACCAATTGTCGTATGCGGAACGTAAATTTGTCGTATGTGCCACGTGCGACGACTTAGTCAAACGAAATAAATTGGGATGTCTCGGGACGAAATCGAGCTACGATTTTCGAATGTAACGTAAGAGTCGATTTTACGAAATAAATGGACACATGATCGTGTCGGGATTTTAGTGAAACAACGAGAATCGAACGAGACGGAGAAAGAGACGGAGAAAAGGGGATCGCCGGCAAACGTCGTCCAATCGACGAGATCAAGGTGTCAAAACGTCCGCAACGACGAGAGGAGCAATCCCTTAAAGCGGTTTCGAAGGTAAGCCTCTATTTTGGGAGAAATCGGAGAAAAACCGCGAGTTTAGGGTTTTGATTTTGGTTTTTCAAACAGCGGTTTTTCTTGCGATTGTTGGTATGGTTGAGTCCGTCTCGACGATACGAGTGTTTTGGCGTAAAGATCGTCGAGAACGAAGGCCGGAATCGGCGCCGGCGACAGAAAACGTCGTCGGCCGGCATCGCGCCCGTCGGGTCAACCCGGGGCGGGTCAGACTGACCCGACCCGAGAGTTGACCCGGTCAACGGTCAAACGTTGACTGGGTCAACTGTTGATCAACGATTTGGTTGAACCGGTTCAACTCGAACCGGTTCAGCCCGAACCGGACAGCAAGCATCCGGGCTCGGTTTTGGCCCGTTTTCGTGTCTTTTCGTTCAGTTTTCGATTCTCTTCTCTTATACAATATATTTGGGATATTACAGAGGAGTTTAACGAAATTGAACCGAGTCCGGAGCCCGAGAAAAAGAAAAAGAAAGGGAAAACGATCGTTAAATCGGGTAAGTTATTTATATTTTCTGCACCTAACTTAGATGCATGATTTATAAATAAGGTTAAACCGTATTTTG
>QAOC01012743.1:97519-180580 GCA_003255005.1 Begonia fuchsioides | reverse complement strand
CAAGTTTTCATGGATTTAGGTCTGTCCACTTTTTTCTGTGGATTGCACTTGTAAACTTTTGCAAAGATGACTTTTTCATCACATTTCGTCACTCTTTTCTCTCCCATATTTATCACATTTTTATCTCATGTTCACTTTGCTGGATCACCCATGGTCTCTCTCTCTCTCTCTCTCTCTCTCTCTCTCTCTCTCTCTCTTTCTCGGTGCAGACAAGCACAAGAGTCAGCATTCAGCAAAAACTGAGGATTAAACAAATTTAGAAACTGCAAAATGCACGTCTGTGTGTACTACGAGGCAGTGAGAGTATTTCTGACCCTCCTTTCACCTCAGTTTCTTGGCAACATACATGCATTATGCCTAGCTGCTACACATCCACACGCATCATATATACACATATATTGTGTTTGTGTATCGATTTTGTGGACTCTATTCCCATCCCTAGAATTTTATTGTTCTGCTCCATTTGTACTGCTGGTATTTATGAATCTTGTTTCCTATTTTACGCCACTTTCTAATTTCAATCACATTTCCCGTTTTTTCCCACTCGGTTTGCCTGCGTCTAAAAAGGGATTCTTTAACTCTACCAATACTAACTATTCTGTATCTCTTTTGGTGGGTAGATTTTGCTTTTTAAGCTGTTTCATAGGGTTTCTTTCTCTTGTTTTTTCTTCTTCTTTCACAGTTGATCGGTTTAGAGATTGTTATTGATCGTTTTAACACTTAAGAATTGACTGATTAATATAATATTATCTATTTTGATTCAAGACATGCAGGTATTTACTCTTGAATTTCGCCAGTTAAAGATGATGATTGTGTTGTTTGACTAAAGGACCTTCGCAAAGGGTCATCTCAATTATGGGAGGCTCAATGTCCTGGTCAGTCGCATTCGAGCTTGGCAATTATACAACTAAAGCCACGCCAAAAGCTCAATCAAGTAGTCGAATAGTGTTCATTTTGAGCCAAAACTCACATGTTCTTTGAACTGATCATACTTTTAGCTCGACAAATTATAGCTTTTATTTCTTTCAAAACATCAGAAAACACTTAACCGACAAACCCGTCAACCAAAACAGCTGATTTTTTTCGAAAATTTCAACTTCGAAGACACAGTTTGCAGCAGATAGAGAGAGAAGAACTAGCAATTAGAAAAGGGGGTGGAGAGATGCACATGATTACATTAAATGTTACGGAAAATAATCAAAGACGAAACAGCAAATGGGTATGTCTGTAGTAGCTAAATTTGCGGCAACAGGAGTCACTCAATGCTAAAGTGCATGCAGTAATTACACACGTTGCTCGACCCTCCTTTTTTGACGACCAAAACCCTCATATTATAATACCCTTTGGCACTGAAAACTCAAACATTAATACATAGATATATATATGTATATATATGTATGTATATGTATATATGTATGTATGTGTGTATGTATGTATATGTATATATGTATCTATGTGTGTATGTATACTTTTGATGCTATAAATGGTGCACTTGTTTACTTCTTAGTTCCCGCCCAACACGATTTGATTAATCGAGTTGAAATCTCATCAAATCAGAGTTATTTTCTATTAAGTTTAGGCACATTTTTTTATATATGTTCGTACTTTATTTGAAAAGAAAAAAATGATCATGCAAACGCATGTTCGCATCATTTAATCCTCGACTGGTTGGTTTAATTGATGATATTCCCTGTTTTTTCTTCTCGTCATAGTGCCCGATGATGAGTTTTTCAAGTTTGTCATGCTCGGTAATTAGCGAATATCACGAGCCGCGTACATTTTCTAAGAAATAAAGAATGAATGTCCGTCTTCTAAAGGAGTTTGTTTAATTAGCGAATATTAAATTCGTTGTCGTTTGATTAATCATAGTAATCTCTTTATGATGTTGAAACTTGCTTTGGACTTCAGAAATCCGAGGAGAGATCCTCTTCGGAATTCAAAGCCATTCGATCTTGCCCAAACGATCATGTCTGGTGCCCAAAAGACGAGCTTGTTAAGTGTTACATATCATCGTACAAAGGTAGAGGATTCAACCAGTATAACACATCGTTTGAGAGATTAAAAATACATTAGGTATAAATAGAATTTTATTTTGTAGCTAGTACAATGCGAATTAAAAATGTATCATCAAGGCTATTATTTGAACACGATCTCTATAAGTAACATTTATTTTAACAGAGATCATGTCATTACGTTTTTTTGTTAATTTTAATGATGTTTGTCTATTTAGTAATCACATTTTGTTAATAAATTATAATAAAAATGTTTAAAAGATTATAAATTTGTTTTTATCTTTTGACGAGTCATTAAAAATAGCTAAATTAGCAAAAATAATTAACTAAATTGACTGGCATTTAAAAGAAAATGTAACGACATGGTGTTCATTGCAATGACAGTAAAATTCAAAGAGTTGATGATGACTTTTAACATTTAACGTATTCGTTATAACTGCCATCATAATTTAAAGGGTAGATAATTATTTATCTTATTTTTGATCATTTCAACCAACAAACGGGGATACCAACATCTTTCCCTTGAGCTTTTAAACTAGGGGCAAAGAAAAGCAACCCCTCCTTCAGGCCAATCTGACCAGGCCGCTGAACCGACTCGAGCCGGTAGGACCTTCATTCAGGGCTAGAGCAGGTCGAGGACAATCCCAAAGCACACACTTTGGGCCCAAAAGAAGCCGAAAGCGGAGGGCAAATAATTTTTGTATTGTAAATAAGTGTTATTTTTCATCCTACTAAGTACATGCATTTTGAGCTGTAAACTCAAAAATAAATCTGTAAATATAACAACAACTTAAAACAGACAATATTATATTAGAATTACTGGAATACATTATAGTAGGTCTTCCAGCTTGCACACTTTGATCATTGGGTTCGGGTTTAGGTGCAGCCGGCAGACTGATTGAATGGTCTTCCTCTTCACAACGCTAGGTTCAGGCTTCGTTTCCTTTGCTCTGCCCTATATGGCGACTGTGTATCATATACCAAATCGAAATTTAACGTAAGCTAAACTAAACTACTTCTTCAAACTTGTCTTTACTTCAATGATTTGGAGCTTCGTTAATGCAATTCACGTAGTTCAAATCATCATACACAACAGAGATTGGCTCAACCCGACCGCACTTGTATTTCGGGTTGAACCGTACTGGTTGCGTCGGTTCGAGGGTTATTTTTAACTTTGAAAACCAAAATAAACCTAACTATGACTTAAAAATGACAAATATTAATTTATCCCATTAATTACGAGACTAATTATAATTAATACATTAAATTTTAAAATTCGTCAATAAATATTCTTAACTTTATGTCTAATTACAATACAAAAATATTTATAAATTTTATAAGTTCAAATTTGAACATAGAGTTCGATCACGATCCAAATCAATTCCCTGGTCCTAGTTGTTGAATACGTGACATGGTGACCGAATGTTTATTATAATTATTATAAAATTTAAAATATTTATTAATGATTTTTAAAATTTAAAGTATATATTATAATTAATTTCATAATTTACGATAAATTATTATTTATTCTTAAAAAATATATATATTATAATTAATTTCATAATTTACTATAAATTATTATTTATTCTTAAAAAATTGACGATTTTTAAAAAAATGTTTTACCTTTAATTTTTCTGATCAGGCATCTCCTCTC
This sequence comes from Begonia fuchsioides, assembly GCA_003255005.1. Lineage (NCBI taxonomy): Eukaryota > Viridiplantae > Streptophyta > Magnoliopsida > Cucurbitales > Begoniaceae > Begonia > Begonia fuchsioides. The sequence continues at coordinate 176,914 of QAOC01012743.1, read as the reverse complement.
GAACCTGCCAACTGATGCTCGGTCCATCCGGGTAAACCAATACTCGGTCATGGCTCGCACCGATCAGACAGCTCAGAGATCAACCGTCGGCAAGGCTCCGAGGAAGTTATTGGCCACAGCTGCCAGAAATTAGGAGTGAAGAAGCCCCATCGATTTTGTTCAGCGACTGGTGCTCTTCTTCGGAGCTTCTTATTCGGAAGCTACCTTCCAGCGGAAAGTTCGTGAAATTGCTGAGGGTTTTAAGACTGATATGAGTTTCCAAAGCACTGCAGTTTCTAATCTTAAAGCCGGCGGAGGCGTACTTGATCGGACTCTTTGAAGACGCTAATCTGTGCGCTATTCACGCTAAACGAGCCGCTCTAATGCCTCACGATATATCCAACAGGCTCAACGTATTCGAGGAGAGCGAGCTCGAGAAATCGGTTCAGCTCTCTAGCTCATGGCCTGCAAGAAAGATCTATTAGGTTACGTATTCTGCCCAGCCTTTCAGAGTTCGCATCTTGAATTCAATTACGACATCCCTGGAGTGGTTGCAATTCTGCAATTTAATATTGCTTGGTCTTTCGGGAATGGTTGATAATATAATTGAAGTATATTGCGACTGCATCCATTCAACTAGTGTTTTTTTTAGTTGAATCCCAGTTGCATTCCTGGATTTGATTCGTCGTGAAGGAACCAATTTATTTTCCTATATATAAATCCATATCCTTTGATTGAAGAACTGAAGATTTGTAGGCTCTGCTTCCTTTTTATTCAGCTGTTTTGAACTCATTGACTCCTTCTTTTTCCATCGCTAGAAAAATTATGGGGTTCCCTCTAGAGCGTCTGGATTTAGTGTTTGTTGGAGCTGGATTTTTTATCATGTGTATTTATCACACCTTCCTATTTTACAGGTACTACAAACAGTCGCATACAACAATGATGGGGGTGGAGAACAACCATAAGAAAGAATGGGTGCATCAGATTTTGCTGGTTTGTTTTTGTGACTTACTTTTGAATCTTTCAAATTTTCCACCTTAGTTTCATGGCCTGGACTTTTTAGTGGAGTATTGAATCAATTTGGGTGTGATTGATTCAGGCTGACAGGTCGAGTATTGGCAGTGCTTTGGCTGTGATTTCAGCCAACATATCAGCATCGAATTATTTGGCAACCATATCTCTAACTCTATGCGCTCTTATCGGAGCTTGGATATCCAACAACCGGTCGGTTTTCGTGAGTGGTATGATATTCGGAGACACTGGGGAAAACACCCTCTTCCTCAAGTACTTATGCCTCTTGTTCTGTTTCCTCCTTGCATTTACTTTCTTTGTTCAAGCTGTTAGAGGCTTTGTCCATGTTAGCTATCTGATTACCATCCCGGCTAATAACTCATTGGAAGCTCTGGCATATGTCGAAGATGCTGTTATAGGCGCTGGGGAGTTTTGGTCTCTCGGATTAAGATCGCTTTACTTTGCTCTTAATTTCCTCCTCTGGTTTTTCGGGCCAATCCCCATGTTTCTTTCTTCTGTCATCATGGTTGGATTCCTCTATTTCATTGACAAAAACACGAGAAAACATGCGGTATTCTCGAATCAAAGATCAAATCAATCTCAACAAGCTACTTTGTGAGGCTGCATCGGCATCATCGTCCTCAATTTCTGTAAAATCGCTTCTTACAGGTGACGATTCTCTGTAGTTACAAGAAATTCAAGCTGTTGGTTCATCCTTTAAGTTATTTATCATCCGTTTGTTCGAATAATACGTTCAACTTGCTGATTTGAGTTCATTTTCTGATGTAGTTGACCTTCTAGATGCACTAATTTGGGATGATTTACATTTCATGTGCTTTTAGTGACATTTTCATGATCAGAAAATGATTTAAGACTGATTTATTAGTACAGCTAAGCCATTATTATGCATTGTTGACCATACACGTCTCTTTTGGGCTGGGCTCATTTCTCTGGTGGGCCTTTGTTATCTCTATTTTGAGCCCACTCCCATTATATATCGGGATATGAGAACAAATTGTATCGCTACAACTAGCGGTGGGCATGGCATGGTTCGGGTCCAATATGGAACCGAAATTGTTAGCCATGGATTCGGAAGTTGAAAACTGGAATCGAAAACTGTTAGTATGGAAATTGAATTGGAACAAAACCATGCAATATTGTTTCTCTGCTCTGTTCCAAGCTTTAAAAAAGATGTTATCGTATTTGTGTCGGGTGTCCCGGAATCGCATCGGATTTTCGAGCTAATTTCGGTTTTGGAACGAGTTTTGCTATGTTGTAAGGTTTTCAACCAGTTTCGAGCGACGTTTTACCCATGGTTCAGTTAGGTTCGAATAGTTTTTTATCTCCAAAATTATGGATTATAAATCATGGTTTTTTAGAACGGAATCCAAAACCAAATTGAGGATTGTTTGATTTCTATGTAGCATAATTATTTGGAAGAAAATATTAAGAATTAGGTGTGACAATGAAAGTATTTTTAATATCTTATGTTATGTGTCCATGATGTTGCTAAGGTGGTGGCGCACGATTGACATTGACGTTGCATTGAGTTCCAGAGAGTACATGATAGGTATGGTGCAGCCGGACACACATGAACGTGTTCTCCCACCAGACATCTAACCCAGCCTATTGATTAAAGCTTCTGACGCTCCAGATTCAGTTTAGGGCTCTCCTCAGCCGTACGATCAACCCTTCCTCCTCCATCAACCGACACCCTCTGCTCCGACGACGACGAGTCTAGTTCTTTTTGGCAAGTCTTATGTGGACCCTTCCCCACTCACATTCCGCCACGTTTCACCTTCCGATCTGGCTTCTGAAACGTGGAGGATGTCTGTACCGTTCGATTTAGACCGTCGCCAGCGGGAAGCGCGTGACTGCGACCGTGATGTGCTCAAGTACGATGACAAGGGCGGGAGATAAGAGCGCCCGCGTAAAAGTCGAGGGGTTACTGCAGAACGACAGCTCCTTTTTCTTTTTCTCCACGCGCGTCTTGTCTCACTCTTCACGCTCTACTTGAATCTGACTGAGATTACTATTGACGGTCAAGATTCATGGTATACTGATAGATTCACCGAGCCTTAACGGATTAGAGAGAACATAAGAATGATTAATCTGAAATGATGGATTAGTTTGAGTAAAGTCGGGGTTTAACGCTAATCAAAAAAGTGAGGCCCGCGCGTAGGGTAAGTTGAAGGCTTCTGTTAAAAGATAGGAACAGAGCAGTGAGTTGTAGCCCGTTATGTCCGGGTTATTTAGCGAATTCGACGCGCCTTCTAGCACGTGCACAACTGTTGTCTTCTTCCTTTTCATTGCATTCATGGCGATTCTGACCATCCACGTTCGTTACTGTTCCACGTTTGCTGATGGATTATAACCTAATTATCATTCTTCATTACGATATACTAGATTTACGTAGAAAGTTTAAAAAAATCATGAACAAAAGTACTATAAAAATCGAAAAAAGCTGCATATTTTATGACTTTAAGCTGCTTGAATCTGTGAAGACTAGAAACGATTACTGAAGAATTTATCAATCCATTTGAGGAGGAAGAAGGGGACAGGATAGACCTCCTTCCTGAATTACAGGGGGTGTGGGTCGACCAGAGCTTGCTTCTTTTTCAGTTCTTGTTTTTTTCATTTTTTATTGTGGAATTTAACTAACATCTTCATCTTCTCACTGCTCTCAGTGACTCACTACTCGTCTCTCTCTCTCTCTCTCTCTCTCTCTTCGTCTTTCTGTTTCTGCCAAAAATCACACCCAACAGTCGCAGCAATGCAGAGACTGCAGCGCTGCCGTTGCTGCAGCAGCTCAGCTTCCAGACAAAGAAAAAAGTTATTGTGGTGAACATCAAGCTCAGATTTTTCTTTTTTATTTTTCATAAAACTCCAGTCTTTTTCTGCTTTTGCTTTTATTAGATGTGTCTGCCTGCAATTTTTGTTTTGATACCCAAAGGTTCTTTAGCACGCAGAGGAGAGAGAGAAAGGATGGTCTTCAATCTCCATGGCTTTGAAGCAGAGCTTCTTTTAGCGACGGGCTGAGGTTGCATTTGGCTGGCACCCTCTTCTCAAAATGCAGGCTTTAGCTTTTTTTCCGGCTTTGTTTTAAGCTCCGACCGTAATCGTCTTCGGTGAGAGTTAGCCATGGGTGGTCTGATCGATTTGAACACGACGGAGGACGGCGAGGCTCCGTCCTCGGCCGGTTCCCCTGATTCGTCTTCACCGGTTCCATTTTGCTGGGAGCTATGGCACGCTTGCGTTGGTCCTCTGATTTCTTTGCCGAAGAAAGGTAGTGTCGCCGTTTATTTACCGCAAGCTCACATGGAGTTGGCCGGAGATTATCCCGCCGGAGCGTATGATCTTCCTTCTCACCTCTTCTGTCGTGTTCTTGACGTTCAGCTCCAAGTATGTAATTTCAGTTCAACTTTTTTGTCTGTCGATTAGCCATTTCACAACCATTTGGCTTCTGGGTTCTGTTTAGCTTCCTGAATTTTAGGAAGATTGTCTTCCTGCAAATGAATTAAAAAAATCTAAATGCTTCCTTATATGTTATTTTACAAGAAATGAGCTTTTTTGGAACAGGCAGAGGCAGGAAATGATGAGGTTTCGGCTCGGATTTCTCTTGTTCCAGAGAGTCCTGTAAGCATTGATTTTCATGGTTTTTTTTTTCTCATTTTTTGAGTTATGCAGTTCAATTCTAGTATGTTTTTTTCGTAGATACATTGGTTGTTGCATCTATTAGTGTTTGATTTGTTTGATGATCATGACAATCCTTCTGCAGAATTTCGAACAGAAGCTGCAAGAAGGGGAAATCTATGCAGATAATGTCGGAGACGATTTAGAAACATCCGCGAAGTCAACCACGCCTCATATGTTCTGCAAGACTCTAACTGCATCGGATACTAGCACTCATGGTGGCTTCTCGGTCCCCCGTCGAGCTGCCGAAGATTGCTTTCCTCCTTTGGTAAACCATCTAAAATCTACACACCTAAACTATTTTCGTGTTTTGTTTAAATTTAAGAATGTCTATTCTGTTGATGTAGGATTATAATCAGCAGAGGCCTTCACAAGAGCTCTCGGCCAAGGACCTCCACGGTTTAGAATGGAGGTTTCGACACATCTACCGAGGTAAAACTCGGCTCCGATTTGTAACTTTTTGTTTCGATTCAATTTCAAAATCGTAAATTTTCTCCATCGATTCGATCAGGCCAGCCTAGAAGACATCTCCTCACAACTGGATGGAGTGCATTTGTAAACAAGAAAAAGCTGACCTCAGGGGATGCAGTATTGTTCTTACGGTATATAAAAATTATAATAACTATAGAGTTAACTTCACATAACACCCTTAACGTTTAAAGTATTTTTACCGAACATATTGAATAAATTTTTCTAACGACCAACACTTCAAACCTTTTGATTTTACATACAACACCCTCGAATTTAATTTTTTGTAATGCTAATTTATCGCTCTTTATCATTCACCAACTTCACTCAACCTTACTGTCTTTTGGTTGATTGCAGCTGTGTTACTCAATAAATGCAAGAATAATTTCAAATTTTCAATTGAATTTGATTTTTCAAAAAAACAATGAGGGTTTGCAGTCGATAAATTTACATTAAAAAATTTAATGTTGAGGGTATTGTATGCAAAATCAAAAAGTTTAAGGAGTTGGTTGTCAGACAAATTTCTTCAAGGTATTTAGTGAAAACACGTTAAACGTTAAAGGTGTTCAGTGAAGTTAACGCATAATTATATTATACGATGTGAGGTTTACGTGTATTAATGATATGGGGACTCATCGGTAGGGGCGAGGATGGTGATTTGAGACTTGGAATAAGAAGGGCGTCTCAGGTCAAAGATGGTTCTGCAACTCCTGTTTTCTGTAGCCAGAAACCGAGCCTTTGCAATCTTAGGAATGTGATTTATTCTATATCGACGAGAAGTGCATTCAGTGTTCATTGCAATCCGAGGTTTCTTCTTATGCTTTCAAAAGTTCTCCCTCGACTATTTATTTCTCTAGAACATCGATCATTTTCGAAAAATTATTTATGCTTTTGTGCACATTTTCTTGTGTAGGACCTCTGCCGAGTTCATTATACCTCTTTCTAAATTCTCGAAGAGTATAAATCGATCTTTTCCGATAGGAATGAGGTTTAAGATGCGGTTTGAAACAGAGGACGCAGCTGAACGAAGGTTCGAACGCTTTATGTTATGCAATGCTGTTGAGAAATGTCGTATTAGAATATTGTCTGATTGTTTGGTTGTTATTATCGACAGACACTCGGGTCAGATAGCTGCAATTAGCGATGTGGATCCAATCAGATGGCCGTGTTCTAAGTGGAGATGTCTAGTGGTATGCACTTTCTTGTCGAGTTTTGCTTGTAATGATAGAATGTTTTCTTTATGTTGGAATTTTTGTTTTGATCGTAGGTGAGGTGGGATGAAGCTGAAAAGGGTAGACATGGACGGGTTTCTCCATGGGAGATCGAGTTGTCTAGTTCTCCACCTAGATCGAACGGCTCGAGTTTTCCGTGTTTGAAAAGGACAAGGATTAAGTTGTCTTCGGATAAACCAGACTTCCCAATCCCAAGTAGGTGTATAGATGTTTGAGCTTTCGACACCTCATAATTTTGAACTCTCTAATTGTTATATTACGTCGTATGACAGCCGCAGTTGGGCAATCGGACTTCGGGGAATCGTTAAGATTCCCGAAGGTCTTGCAAGGTCAAGAAATTTTGGGTTTTGATGCTTTGTTCGATGGTAATTATCGAAATAAAAACCGACTAACATCTGCAAGAAGGGTGTTTTCATGCATGAATTCTGATGTTTCTTCTCAAAGTGATGATGTTACTAGTAAGTCTTGCAGATTCAAGAAGGTCTTGCAAGGTCAAGAAATATTTACGAGTCATCCGTACGGAATACTCGGACGGACTCTTAACATGGCTCGAGAAAATGGTGAAGACCGAGTAGTCTTTGATGGTTTTCAAGTTCCTGAAGCTAAATTTGGCTGGCCTCTCACGATGCGTGGTTCGAATTCGGACAACAAAGTATTCTCTGCCATGACTGAACAGGATAATCGATTGGGTGGATCGAGTTTGAGCGGAAATCCGGTTCCGTTGTGCAAAACTAATTGCAGACTGTTTGGTTTTCCGCTGATCGAAGAACATCGAGATCTGCAGCTCGAGAAAGGTTTTCTGGTTACATCGAACATGGGAGGGCAGTGTCATCCAAAACCTCCATTGATGAATAAAAGGGTCGGGAACCAAGTATGCATGATGATGATCATTCCTCCTAGTACATCTGCTAAATTCTGTAAATTTCTTGCTGATAAAAATGGTTTTTTTTTTGCAGGGTGGTATGCCGTTCTGTTTTGCAAACTGTGGAACTTAAAGATGATGTCGAGATTGGGCGTTTTAAGACTATCTGTCTGTTTTTATTATTATTGTGTAGTTCTATTTTGGGAAGACTTCCCTGGAATCTGTTGTTTGATGTTCTTGCTGGGATTAGCAATGGCCGCCCAGCTATGGTTGACTTTTCTACTGTGTAATTTGTATCTAATCTGAATTATGGAAATTTGGTGTATTGAGATCTGGGTTTCAAGCGTGGAGACAGAATCGAGAAATCTCAACAACTTCGTACCCAAAAAAGAAGAATCACTGTGTGGTCGTTGATGCAGTGTTCATACGATATCCTGTCGAATTTTACAGACTGTAGAACCAAGTTTTAAGACGAAAAGGGAGCAACAATGGCGGAATTTGTTCGTCGTCTGGTCGGCGGTAGTTTGATTCGTTCAATCCAGCCTCCAAAAGGGGATTTTTGGCGTTACTAATCGAAATTCAAGCTTTGATTTAGAAACTATTGTACAAATGGCTCGTCGAAACCAAGTTTCATCGCAGTTTCTACCCTTTTCTTGAAAATCGTCAGTGAGTCCGTGGCAGCCATTGAAACCCAGAAATAAAACCTCGCTTTCAAATCAAAGAATATATTTGTAGCAAATTAGTAATTTCGACGTTATATGATTACGTCATTTAGTCAATGTCAACGCACGACGAAAACGAGGGGAATCTGTCACCGAGAAAACGCGTGAAAGGCTAATGAACGGCCAGGATTCATAGATCGCGGGTTTAAGTTCCACGTGGCAGGCAGCCATGTTCTGAGATTTCAGATTACGACGACTCGATACCACCGTCCATTTTTTGGTCAACCATCTCAAATTTTGATAAAAAGTGAACGCGATACTCCATAGTACTTTAAAATCGCAACGTTTACGCCAAATATCCCCATCGAAATCATGCACCATGCAATTCCTCGCTGGACGGCCACCTCCGTGCCCTCCTCCGATCGAAGTACTCTCGTTGCTCCGCCCTCCACGGCTGATCCGGCGGCCGTCGAGCTGAAGGTGCTGCAGAGTCCGGTGGTGGTTTTCGGAAGACAAGGGTGCTGCATGTGCCACGTCATGAAGCGGCTGCTCTTAGGACACGGAGTGAACCCCGTCGTTTTCGAGGTGGAGGAAGGACGGAAGGAGGTTGAGTTGATGGAGCAACTGTGGAGATTCGGCGGCAGGAAAGATGCGGCGTCGCTGCAGTTTCCGGTGGTGTTTGTCGGAGGGAAGATACTCGGAGGGCTAGAAAGATTGATGGCCGCTCACCTTTCCGGTGATCTGGTGCCTCTTTTGAAAGCCGCCGGAGCTCTCTGGCTTTGATTTCAGGCTCCACTGCTGTTAATATTTTTCCGATAAATTTTCGATTATTTCCGACTCATGTCGAGCAGACAAGATTGACGTGTCGGATATTCATTGCAAAACATGCATTTGACGCACGTGTTTCCTCAAGAGAGAATTTTTGTAAATCGACGTGTTAATAAATAAATAAAAATAATATTTATTAATTTCATATTTTTTATGCAGACAAAAGGTGCACGTATTTAGACGTGTCACGTTTCTAGCTAACGAAGGTATTTAAACAGAAGGTATAATAAATGATTTAGGGTTAAGTAAAACTAGACTCGAATTACAAATTGAATTATAATTATAATTTTATTTTAGTTTTAATTTTTAAAAAAATTAAAATTTATGGGTAGGTTCCTCTCTATTCCAGAAGATTCTGGAAGTCAAATGACTAAAAGGCCCTTACTCTTTGATTTCGGTCTTCAGAAGAATGAATACGGAAACGTAATTTGTGAAGAAACGCCAGAGATCGGTACTCGGTAGTACTTTCCCTCCCCCGATTTTGAACACCTCCTCCCGTTCTTACCGCTCGCTGTCGGAGTGCGAACTCCTGAAAGATCGGAATCTACGCCGAGTTGACGGAGGCCGGCTATAGCCAGGGAAAGGGAGGGGAGGCGAAGGTTCGAAGACATGATGAAGTTTTTTTGGAAGAATGGAGAATTTTGTTGATGATTCTCCAACCCTGTCGTTCGACTCTTCACTCTGGCCGTCCACTTCGTCTACGCCGGTTTCAGATCCGGCGAGGCCGATTTTTCTTGCTTACTGCGATGAGAAGGGGTCGCATGGATCCTGAAGCGGTTGCGACGCTTTAGCTTGTTAAAAAGCCGATTGGTGTGGTTTCCGTCTGTGGCCGGGCTCGCCAGGGCAAGAGTTTCATCTTAAATCAGGTTATCAAATGATTTGTCTACTTGTTTGCTTGGAAAATTTGGTGAGGCTATTAGTATTATATGTCCTTGTTTTTAGTGAGTCTAGGTTTTGTGATTATGAGTTTACTAATTGGATTTCTACCTAATGCTACTGCTGCTTTTAAGGGCTTTAAGTCTGTAGGCAGTTTCAGTTTTGAAGTGAGAACTCAGCTGATACCTGGTCTCGAAGTTCTAACGAATATATGTCAGTAAGAACTGGTCTTTTGGAAGGAATGCGAGATGAAAATATCTGGTTTATAATCTGCTTTGATAATGCAAATAATAATCTCTCAACGTTGTTATATTAGGTCGAAAAGGTCATACTTTTGTGTGATCCACTATTTTTAGGCAAAACTTCCGTTTCTTTACATAATATATGCAAGCATTTCTAGTTATGTGTTTTTTTCCAAATTGATTGCATTACATTTAGGAGTATTTCTGTAAGTTGAATTAAATTAGATAATTGTTCGAACATTACAGAGCATGATTATTTTGTTTTCTCCTTTGTGTTGCAGCTTCTGGGGAGGAGCAGTGGATTTCGTGTTGCCTCGACTCATCGACCTTGTACAGAGGGCTTTAAATATGGAGCATAGCCCTAAAGAGAACTGCTTTTGATGGATCTGAGTATAACCTTCTACTATTAGATAGTGAAGGAATAGATGCTTATGATCAAACGGTTAGGTTTTGAATGACGAGTTTGCTAATTTTGTTATTTTCTCTGTTGAAATTATAACAGTTGCTATTTTTGTTTTGGTCTCTCATGAAAAACTTCAGAATTTCAAATTCACTCCGTTATAGTTTGTGTTTTTTCCTTTATAAAAACAGTTCGTGTACCACTTTGTACTAGTATTTAGTTTAAATGGCACTTTTTTCCTTCTGCTCATTATCTTGTTTGAAATGTTTCTAGTCTTTATGTACCTATAACGATGGTCTATTTTGTAATTTGTTTATTTATTTATGTTTATGTAAGTAAACTCTGCTTAGGTTCTATGAAGTACACTTTTTTATTTTATAAGGTAAAAAGTTAAATGCTTCTTAATTTGTATTTTTATATCTTCTATTTTCTCCCAGGGAACATACAGCTCCCAGATTTTCCCCTAGCTGTTCTCCTCTCTAGCATGTTCATTTATAATCAGGTTTGGATAACTTATGCCAAAATTTAATTCATTTTGTGCTTAGACAAAGTTAAATTTAATCAGGTTCCCTAGCTGTTCTTCTAGAAATTGATTCATTTTGTGCTTTTCTTATTTGTTTGAGCACCACTTTTTTATCCTTTTTTTTTTGTCATGATAAGCTTTTATATCATCGTGATTATTTTATTTTTTCCTACTTCTTTTCTTCCTTTATTCTAATTTTAGTTTTGGTTTTTACTCTTACTTAATCTAGATGGGTGGAATAGATGAAGCTGCACTTGACCGTCTCTCTCTAGTTACACAAATGACAAAACATATCCGTGTTAGAGCCTCTGGAGGAAGAAGTTCAGCATACGAGCTTAGACAATTTTCTCCAATCTTTGTTTGGCTCTTAGGGTAATCTTCTTTTTACCTCAAACTTTGACGAATTTGGTAGGTCCATGCATCTTTGTACACATATATACTTGTGTTCCTTTGAGTTGGTTCAATAGAAGCCATAAAATGTTATCTATTTTCTGATGGGAGCATAAAAAAAAATTCAAGCAAAAGGCAGGAGAAAATCATAATAAAGCGATCGTTCCTTACAGCATTTTTGCCGGCTTGCGTTATGCTATGTTTACTTTTGATCTGTCAACATTCTATCTGAAAAATGATTTAGTAACGTTCTAAGAAAATCAATTCTTTTTTTCGATTAAACAAAATTTTACTTTTTGATATTAGCTGATGTGTACAGGAGTTTTATTTGGATCTAGCAGAAGATAATAGAAAGATAACACCTCGCGGCATGGAGACCAGCGAAAGGCTTCCACGTGGAAGTAACAGGACGAGAACCATGACTCAACCCGAAGATGGATGTTCGGTTTTTCAGGGCAACAAGGATAGCCAAAGCCAGCAGACCAATCAGGATGATTACACTAGATTCACCATCCAGAACTAAAGCAAGAACTCAGTAAACATAATTTCAGAGCCGAGCTTCTGCAGCTGAAGAATCCGAACCAGAAAGACATCCTGGCTCTGTACGAGAAGTACGTGCTCCACATCTCTCATAACTTGACATTGTGTTGTTTTATCCGAATCGGTTGCTGCCTGCTCTGATCATCGGTAAGCACATCGATACTTTTTAGTCCTCCGAATTAAGAATTTTTTGTGTCATATTTCAATAATTTGATTACATCTCAATATCTGTCTTTAGATTGTTCTATCAAGTATCATTGTCTTCTTCCGAGCTCCCCCTTGCTTGCATCCATGGCCGCCCGACTAATCGAAGACCCACCAGCTTGAACCCATAGATTCGGAATCAGGGGAGGTGGATCCGGGTTTTCTCGATGATCATAGATGATCAAAGATGGATTGTAATACTCTGCCGGAGATGGATTCGTTGGTGAATTCGATTCATACCGGCTTCTTTTCTTCATCGTGCTGTCGAAAGATTCTTTAAGGTTGTTGGAGCTACACTGCCGGGGCTGCGTCTGGAAGAATACCTTTGAAACAACGATCTCTCCGTCTTTCTCTTCCTCGGTGTTTCCGAGATGGTATTGGTGCATAACCCAGTTGGTTTTTTCTGGTTTCTTCTGTCTTCCATAGTTGGTGTATAGAACCAGTATCTTCTTGAACCCGTGAACCGTTGCTTCTGCAAACACTGGCCTGGTTTTTCCGGTTTTATGCCATCTCGTCTCACTCCCATCCTCCTCCGACTGCACTTTTCTTCGTTTTCTTGTTCCGGTCGTGTATGCTTTTGATGGTCGATGGAAGAAGTGTCGTATTTGCCCGTCTTTGCTCACTCCTGCATCGATAGAACTACCATGAATGAATCTTTTGTGCACAAGGACAAAGATTCCATGTTTAATTCTCTCGAATTAGCGAAATTATAACCTTCACTAGGTGAAAAAAAAAATGCTCTAGAGTTGGATTCCATCTGTAAAATCAAAGCTAAATAAGATGAAGGAAAACCCTAAATTACCTGGAAGGTTTTCTGGGTGAGTACAACAAATTCCATTCTCCCCCTCCAACGTTGGGATGAATTCATCGATTAGGGGATGGAGTTTTCTGTTTTCAGACCCCAGTTTCGCTTCTAAATGCTGAAGAATCTCTTGATCCGTCGGGTCAAATTTTACTCCGGCGGGTAGCCCCGGCAAGTCATGGATTCCCTTCTCGAAGCCCAGAAATGAAAAACCAGAATTAGTTCGAGTTCCGATGAAACTCGTCGTTGAATTAAACATAAGTTTTCACGAAGCTTACCTGGTCTCGCAATTCCATGTGGTGTCCACATGAAGCGCAGGTAAGAATAGAGGGCTGAATTCGGAGCTTAGGTTTGATTATTTGATTGCCTGGTTCATCTTCTTCGTCACTGCACCACGTCATCTCTGTAGCTTTTCTCTTTTTTGCATTCCTATCTGGGATTTCTTCGCCTGTTTCTTCCACCTCTCCCAGATGTTTCAGAAGCTGTAGAGGATAAAGAAAATAGTCAAATTTCTCTCTTTTAAACCACGCTTCCACCCGACCACCTGTTTCCGGAGAGAGAGAGAGAGAGATGAAATGGATTGTTTAAAAGGGAGAGAAGGGTTGCTTGGACGTCAAGTTGGTGAGTTATATGCTTGCGTAGAGAGACGAATAAATGCACTCTCTTTTTTTAAGCTGTTGAAAAGGGTATTGAGTAATGGGCTAAGTAGGTATATTCTTCTGTAAATATCGATATCAGAACAGAAAAACCCTGTTAAAAATGGCAGTAAGAGTGGAGGTGGAGCCATCCCCTTTCTCTCGACATCTTACCTTTTGTTAGAGAGAGAAAGAGATGGGTAGTGAGAGAAAGAGAGAGAGTTGCAGATGAAGCGTCAAGCTAGAGTGACATTAAAGCTATAAAAATGTAAAAAAAAACTGGGAGGAGAGACACTTCGACGATACCTGGGACATTTTCATACCAACTCTGTACATTCTTTTCCTCCAAAGCAAGCTAGCTCTCTATCCTTCGAAACGTTCAGGATTTGTGGTTGCAGAAGGCTATATACTTCCTCGGGATGCTTCTCTGCGAACCTTCTTCGTTGTTTCAGAATGAAAAAAATCTGAAAAACGAAAAATAGTTGACTAGTTTACGTGCTCATGAAGACATCAATGGCGGCGCAACAGACAAAATAAAATATCTTTACCTTAACCCCGAAGCTATCGTTCCTCTGATCTTTTTAAGCCCTTCCGCCGCCATTTTGGGTCACTTTCCTAATAATAAAAGCTTTATTTATTCATCAAAATAAATTTTTTTCAGAATTCACGATTCCACAGAGCTCTTGATATTTAGAGGGAGATGTTGAACTCGCTTACAGCTTCTTGAAAGAAGCCATTGATTCGTCTTTTTCTTGAAGCTTAGCCATGAAGCTTTTGAGATGTTACAAGCTTGACGTGTGTTGGGCAAGTGTTGGAAATCTTAGTTTATTTAAAGATTACCCATAATAATCGTACGCGTTGGTTCATCTTTCTTATCCCCGACGCGAGCCTCTCTCTCTCTCTCTCCTCTTTTCTTCTCTCTCATCGTCACAGTTTCTACTTCATCTTCTACCTTCAGATTCCCCGATCAATTCACTACAGTTTTTGGGCTACTGATTAATGACGTTAAATAATCGGAGCAATCTAACCTGAGAAGTCAAAGATTTTTAGGATAGTAATGTTAGAAGTATAGTGGGCTGGCCAGAAGTTCTTGTCTCAGCAACGGTCGCCTTCAAGCTCTTGCTGTTTCAGCTTCTCGCTGCCTTTAATGGTGGAATCGCAGACGAGAGAGACCCTGAGTTTTTATATCTGGATATTCTCTTGGCAGGTCCTTTTAATGATCTTTAGAGTTCAGACGATGGAAAATCCCGTCGTCGGGGTTGCAAACTCCCAGTTCGAGCTCGTCGGAGCTCCGGCGATTGCCCCATTTTGTCTCATCAAGTCCACAGTCAAAAGAATTTATGCAACATGAAAGTTTAATAATCTTGGTTTGTTTATGAAATATATAAAAACCTTAATAGACAAAGAATGTTCCTATACAAAAGCTCGACCTTTTTGGTCGATTTGAATGTTTCAACTTTCAACGCGATGAATCCCACCAAAAGTTGACTGATTCTAGAGAGAGAAAGAGATAAGAAAAAGTCAACGGAATGAAGATGATGATGACGCAATCATTGACGCACCTCGATCTCCAAATTATTCAAAATTGCTGCAATTCGACCTATCGTATGCCTACTCTTCCTAGAATTCGCCACACAAGCTGATGCAACTTTGGCCAATCGGACCAACGGGTCGGCGTCCACCGGCACGGCGGCGCGTGGGTCGAAGAGCTCCGTAAATTTCGTCTGCTTGATCAATGGCAGCGCCCACTTCACAAGCCACCCTTCTTCGCAGCTTCTCCCGCTCAGAAGCTCCAACAGAACAACTCCGGATCCATAGACGTCTGTTTCTTTGCAGCCATTGTGGCCTTTTGTTTCCCAGTACTCTTTGTCTACGTACCCCACGACGCCATTTTTATGTTTCGGAGCTAAAAAGTTAGACCGTGATCGCAAACCCTATCGGAGAAGTTTGAATCTATATGATTATTTGAAGGCTTCACGCAGCCATGGAAGATACTGGGTCCCATCATTTTGTGGAGATATTGTAGTCCTCTGGCTGCTCCGGCGGCGATTCTGAAACGATAGCTCCAATCTAGCATCGATGATCCATCTGAGTTTTGGTGTAAATAAAAATCCAAGCTGTATAGCCCGACAAACTCCATGACTATGATTCTCTTTCCCGGAGCTTCGCAGAATCCGATGATGGCCATTACGTGGGGATGTCTGGCTAAAGAAAGAGACTTGATGGTGGAGGAAAAATTGAATCCCGCGTTACTTAGAACCAGAAAAGGATGAATCCGCTTGACAGCGATGAAAGTTCCGGCGCCGGACAAGGCGACGTAGACACTAGACAGTGCCTAATCGACCTTCTCCAATGGCTCGGAGGTGGTTAAAAAAGGAGTTGCAGAAATCTGGAGATGGGAGTTTTGGATATGAAGATCGAAAATGTCAAAATCGGGATGGTTTGGTCAGATCTAAACCATCTTCTTCAACCTTTACAGCCGTCCTCGACGTCGACGGCCGATGACGATGTCTTCAAACAAAATACCAATTTAGCCCTTCATTCGAAAATTTTCTACAAATATCTTTAATTTTATTATAATTTTAAATTAAAAATATTAGTTAATTTAATTAATTATTTTCATCAATTTTATTAGTTTTAACCACAAGTCCAAATAAATATATATATATATATATATATATATTTATTTATACTTATCTCATTTTTAATATAAAAAATAAATGTATAATTTATTCAATCTAGTTATTATATTTATTAAAGATATGTTAACAGAAAAAACAATCATCATTAAAATTCACGTGATGAAAAAGTGTTCGCTGAAATTATAATAAATTTTAATTAATAATTTTTAAAATTTAAAGTACTCATAGAATTCTAGTAATTAAGAAAATAAAATTAATATTTATCATAATTTCAAATAAAAATAAGAAAATTAATTTAATTAAGCACTTTTTTGGGCCTGCACCTCGAAAGCCCATAAACGAGTTTTGAGGAAATCTAGTCCAATTTGTTAAAGGAATTGAGCTTAAGGAGTCTCATAAGACAATTGAACCAATGTTAAACGAGCCTAACCCAAAGTACATTAATAATAAAATTATTATTATTATTATTATTTTAAAATACAATAATATATGAGATCAACAATCAACACCAATGTAAGCACTAATGATACTAACTTGAAATCCTAAATCCTAAATCCTAAATTTGTTAAACGTGCAAATCTTGATACCCCAAAGAGCTACCCCAACATTGGGGGTAACAACTCTCACACTAGGGCAGCGCAGGATTCGAACCCAGACACTTGTTACCAGATCTGTCATCCCTCGACCACTGAGGTGAATCCGTACGAGCTTAAAATTCAAGAAACGTGCAAACTTTAAACGCTAAACTTCGGAGAAGTGCAAACTTCAAATGACAGTACATTGATTTAACAACTATTGCTGATTGACGAGGATTTTATCTTAAAATTTGTTACGGGTTGGTTTGTTCGATCTCGAGAGTCCGAGATTTCGAGATTTCTTCGAGACTTGGCATGGAATGGAAGGAGAAGAAGATAAGGTGATGCAAAAAACAAAGAGAGACTTGTACACCGTTAAAAGCTCTACGAGTCTATCCCTTTGTCTCAAGCCTTTCACTTGTGATAAGTCTACCCCACTCCACCCTCTTCCAAATACTGCCCATATTTCCATATTCACCCTCTTTTTCTATTTATTATTTATTTTTTAATATTACCCATTTTTTTATTTTGGTCTAGCTATCCATCCCCACCGTTTGATCGAAGTTATCTGAATTGTCGTTGGAATGTCGTGATCTTAGAGTTGGTTGTAACTTTAATTAGCGTGTGCTGCGAAGTACGCAATCGATTGCCGGGTAATCGGACAAGCGGAGATAATGAGAAGGTTAAACGTTTGCAATTGGAATGCTCACAACAGCGCACGATAGTATAAGCGCACGATAACAACCTTCGGCCTCTTGAATAAGAGTGGACTTGAGCCACTCGAAGCACAGTTTTGATACTTGTCACTCTCTTTTTCTGTATCTGCGTGGATTGTAATAATGGAGTCTCGCGTGCTTTCACGCGCCACCGCATTCGCCGGCGTTCCGCGCCTCCCGAAGCTGCCGAGGGAGAGCAACAATCACTTGTGCTTCGTCTCAAGCAGGCCGATTGGCGACGGAGGGAATCTAATATGGGGGAGACAACTCCGTCCGGCCCTACTTATCGAACATTCTCCGGTGGGGATCGTTGGATTAGGTAAAAGAGCGATTCTCCGGCCATGCCTCGCTGCCGCCTCTTCACCCGCTGGAGGAAGCGATTCCGCCGGGTGAGGTCCGTCTTCTCCGTTATGTGTCTTGGTTTTACTCATTGAGCGAGTCTCCGACTAAAAACCTCTCTCTGACTCGGTTTCATTGCAGGGAAGGGAAAGTTGCCCCTGTAGGATTCTTCAGCAAGAATCCGGCGCTCGTTACCGGCTTCTTTTTCTTCTTGTGGTAGGTTATGTTTCACCTGCAACACCTGGTGCGCGTGATAATATATATCCTCTTCGTCAACTGTAAAAGTTTCGACTGATCCAATATATTGACATCCATCTTTAGAATTTAGATCCAATTCATGCTTCTTGCCGACCGTTCATTGCATTTTTATTAATGACTTTCGTTTCTGCAGGTATTTTTTGAACGTAATTTTCAACATCATTAACAAGAAGATTTATAATTACTTCCCGTATCCCTAGTGAGTCCGCCATACATTTCTCATTTTATTCTGATATTATGATGGATGAATTAGTCAATTAAGCTTGTTCTTGACTCAAATGCAGTTTTGTGTCGGTTGTTCATTTGTTGGTTGGAGTGGTCTACTGTCTGTTAAGCTGGGCTGTTGGCCTTCCTAAGCGTGCTGTAAGCTATCCATCTGCAATTGTTTTTCTTTTTGGTTTTGTTTTTGGTGTTCGGTTTTGTATATTCCTTGTCATATTGCGTTGTGTTCTATTAAGTTCTATCTTTAGTCTATGAATTACTTAAATAATTTTGACAAACTCTGCTTATGCTTGACTTTTATTTTCTACTTATTGACGCAAAGAAATTATTTTTAATAAGTTGGGTCACACACACTTACATATTTAAAGATCAGTTAAATAAGCATAAATGTTAGAGGCTCTAATTTTATAAGCTGGGTCAAATTGAATTTTCCATGTTGTTTTTCATCGTAATTAGGACTGAGTTTGATGCTCCAATTATCTAATTGTCGTACAGTGACGAAGATATCAAATGTAGATATGTTGTAAGATCTTTGTAACTTTATACAGTATTGAGTTGCATAAAGGTTGAATTTCCATGGTTAATCTTACTTGTCCCTGTTTTTTTCTAATCGAATCATTGTTGATCTTGTTGTTAGTAAGATATTTTGGTCTGTCTTCTTTAGCATGATAAACTTGAAGTGATTACTAACTGGTGTTTCTGTCTATAGCCCATAGACTCAACCCTCTTGAAGCTTCTTATTCCTGTGGCTTTCTGTCATGCACTGGGCCATGTGACAAGCAATGTCTCATTTGCTGCTGTTGCTGTTTCATTCACGCATACTATAAAAGGTGAATAGATAATTTTTTCATCATGCAAATTCAGAAGTTTCTTGAAAATGAACGTTTTATTTCAGAAAATGTCATGGAAGTCTTCCTATCATTAACAAAATAAATTATGTTCCAGCTCTTGAACCTTTCTTCAATGCTGCTGCTTCTCAATTCATACTTGGACAGGCTATACCTTTAACTCTATGGCTTTCACTGGCCCCCGTTGTTATTGGTAAATCCTCTTTGTTTATCAAATTTTTTTTATGAAAATTTACTCTTTTGAGAATTAGAAGTTTCAAACCAACATGATAACCTTATTTTTTTGGATTTGTGCATTAATATTACAAAATCTAGGAGTGCACAATATTCATTTCTTTCTCACCTCCTTGTAACTTTTAATGTGAACAGGTGTCTCAGTGGCATCATTGACCGAGCTATCATTCAATTGGCTTGGATTCGTTAGTGCTATGATTTCCAACATTTCTTTTACATACAGGAGTATCTACTCAAAGAAAGCGATGGTAAGTGATCAGAGCAGACATTGTAACTGTTTTTCCCTTATATCCTTGTCCCACATGTGATTATTTTTTCCCTTTTCGGTGTGTAATCGATCCATTGTGCATCTACAGACAGATATGGATAGCACAAATGTCTATGCTTACATTTCCATAATTGCACTCCTTTTCTGTATCCCCCCTGCTGCCATCGTAAGTCACATTTCGTTTATGACTTTGGAGTTCAAGTTTGTGCCCCTGTTTTTATTTCGTCTGTGATTCATTTGTTCATCTTCTGTTTGGTGTCGCAGATAGAGGGTCCTCAACTGATTAAGTATGGCTTTAACGATGCTATTGCTAAAGTTGGCCTCACGAAGTTTCTCACTGATCTCTTCTGGGTAGGAATGTTTTATCATCTCTACAATCAGGTACTCATTTCTTGCCTTTTTACTACTTTGGTTTTCTGTCTAAAGATTAAATAAATTATTTTTTTCGGCCGCGAGCTCATACTTCATATTGGTCGAACTTTTGCACTCTGCCATGTTAATGGAAAATGCATTTTTCTTTTTTTGATTTGTCTTTTGGATGCATCAGTTGGCCACCAACACATTGGAGAGGGTGGCACCTCTGACTCATGCTGTTGGCAACGTGTTGAAACGTGTATTTGTGATTGGTTTCTCCATCATTGTCTTCGGTAATGTCTTTTGTTCTCCTATCCATTGATGGAAACAAACTTTTCGAATATTTTCTGACTAAGACATCCTACTTTTTGCCATCTTCGCTTGCAGGAAACAAAATTTCAACTCAAACAGGAATCGGAACGGCCATCGCAATAGCCGGTGTGGCACTTTACTCCTTCATCAAAGCCAAGATGGAAGAAGAGAAACGAGTGAGTCAAAATCTCTTATCTTTAAAGATGACCATTAAGTTTATTTGCTAAACTCGTTCTTCGACTTAATGTTCGTCGTTTAACGTAATTAATATGTTAATTTATGCAATTTTTGCCCCAACTAATTGGAAATATGGGTGATTATTGTAACACTGGACACCTAATTGATATGCTATGTTTTGCTTGCAGCAAGCAAAGGCAGCATGAAGCTCGGAAAGGGCACGAGGAGGTGATTAATCTGTGTCGTAAATTTTAAAAATTTGGGGTGTCATGAAATAACGACAAAGACGAAAATGATTCTGTTATTTTAATTTATGATAGCATTTGCTATCGTTCCCATCATTTCAATTCTTCAAATGATTTTCTAGACAGATAATATCCTTTTTATCTTTTAATTTTAAGTATTTATTTATCTTTGCGAGTCCAAATCCATCGAAGATAATAATCTATGATATGTACGATGAGTACGATGTAATTTGTCTTTGGGTTGATTTTGAGCATGAAACATTTTTTTTTTTAATTTTGAATGGGATTTAGATATAGAGTCGTCTGTGATTGGGTAGAATCGGCCAGAACCGGAATTAATTGCATCGTCCATTTAAAAACTGCAGTTAGAAATTGATTTATGTCGATAATTTGAAATTAGGATGGAGTTATATTATTGGCTAATAGATTAACTAGAAATTATTTAATTAGTTTACGCAGCGCGCGAAAAAGATCGGACCCGACCAGTGCGAAGAAAATAATAATATTTTAAAAATCATAGGAAAAAAGTGATGAACTGATTTGGGGGATTGATTCGCGGAGTGTTGGGAGATTCGGATTTGTGATATGAATGAAGAATTACCCCAAAAAAAAAAGAAATTAAACTTGAAATAAGTGAAAAGGTCGATGGATCTCAGGACCTGTTTGTCTGACCAGCAATTATGGCTTTGATTAAAGAGTTCGATGATTTTATATTCGTTGGAAAAAGTTTGTGGAATTGAACGGCTGATTTAGATTAGGAAATAGGGTTCCTGATTTTGGGTCGATTTGATTTCGTTTTGTTTCTTTGATAATTTTTCACTTTTATTTTTATTATTTTCTCCTGCTTTTGTTTCTCATCGGAATTCTCCTCTCCTCTTCTTTCTATTTGGTTTTGTTTATGGTTTTATTCTTGGATGATGCTGTTGATAGTCTCTTTTTCTTTTTCTTTCTTCACTGTTGCGGTATTTTTGGGAAATTAGGTTAGAGCTAGAAATCAGAGGGGAAGGAATATGGAGGCTGCCTCCGTTTGAAGAAATCCTGCCTTTCGGTTTCGCTAGCGAACAAGTATTTTGGGTTCGTTCTCCTTTGGGAAATTTCGAATGTAGGGTTTGTAAACGAACTGTTTCTGGATTTGGTTCGATTCCACTATGATGGAGGGTGAGGCTCCGGATGAAGAAAATCGAAATCTTGACGATCGCGATAGGAATAAGACTAGCAACTCGAATGAAGGAATGGCCAAGCCTAAGCTGCAAATGAAGACTCCGTTTCAGCTTGAAACTCTCGAGAAGACTTACGCCTGTTAGTACTCAGGCTTTTTCTAATTTACTTCCAATCCCAGAATCTGTTTGCGTTCTTAATTGTAATTTTATTCTTTTGGTCTGATTTTACCAGCGGAAAATTATCCAGGCGAGTGCAGTCGCATAGAACTGTCGAAGAAATTAGGGTTGACGGATAGGCAATTGCAGATGTGGTTTTGTCATAGGAGAATGAAGGACACGAAGGAAAGACCTGGTAAAAAAAATCTAAAAATGGTGGCAGCAGCTCTACCGGATTCTCCTTGTGATGATTTGAGAATGGAGGCACATCCAGGTAGTGATTATGGGTCTGGTTCAGGTTCTAGTCCGTTTGGTCGCACGGACAATCACAATGTAATGCCTTCGAGTACTGGAGATGATATTCGAACGATGAGAAAGTTTCATGAGCCTTCTCAGTCTTTAATGGAGCTCAGAGCTATTGCCAGTGTAGAAGCACAGTTAGGGGAGCCATTGAAGGAAGATGGCCCAATTCTTGGAATTGAATTTAATTCTTTACCTCCTGATGCATTTGGAGCTTCTATAGGTAATTTTTACTTTAGTATGAAGTGTTGGAGTTCATTTTCCTTACGATAATCTAAGTGGAAACTTCATGGAATTGAGAAATTTGTTACCTAGATAATGTATTTTGTAGGAGAATGGCTTGTAAATGTGTTTTAGAGTTATTATGGTCGTGGACATATTTGAGTCCGGGTTAATGCTCCTTTTTCTTTTTGTTTGATCATTAGTTTTTTTTTAATTTATCACATGCACTTGATTTGGTTGAACAAGGACATATTGTTTCTTTTTGTTCTGCTTATTTGTTACCATTTGAATTATTTATGTGTTAGTTCAACTTGCTCCTTCTTGGGCAAGGTCAGCAAAATTCTTATATGTTTTACAATGTTCATCCATTGTTCTTATCAGAATTGTACTGACTTAATTGGGTTTTTAGTAAAAATACCAATCATTGCAGAGTTTCATCTTATAACTTAATCGAGTTCATAATAGTATGTTATTTATTACTGTATAACTTTGTTCTAACTCATCATTGCTGTGTTATTCTCGAAGAAGTAGCGGTGGCGCAACCGAAAAGGTCTGGGAATCTTTATGATGGTAGAACATATGAACGGAGAGATAAGTCAAATAAAGTGAGTTCAATTTCTAATTCAAAGAATTTTATTTGCAATGGATATTATGTTCATGCATTGCTCAATATTTGATTTCTTCTTTGTGCATATGCCTTGCACGATGTTTTCTTGTGATGTTAACGTTTCTGATAATATCTAAGTTGATTGAATGGGAATTGACATTTAACTGTAACCCTTGTTTATTTAAGTGTCTTATAGCTTCGTTATTTATGAAAATAATTCTTTCTTTGAACATTTTTTTAGAATTTAAAATCATTTAATTGATTTAAGCATTGAGCTTATAACTACTTCTAAGACCATTGTAAAGTTTCTTTTGGACACCCTTCAGCTAAAGGCTTGTTTTTTTCCTTGTTTTTTCTTTTGCTTGGCTTTCATTGTTAGGTACCCATAATTTGGTATTTGGGTAGTTCATCTTGCTCTGCAAATTATATGTTTTTGAACCTGGTCATATAACTAATCCTTCATTTTTTTCTTTTAATATCTTCGAAATTCCAGTATCAAGAGGAGTCTTTTCTCTTTACATTTCCTTTAAGAGTAATTTCTTTTTTTTTTGTCTCCCCTCCTGTGATTGAATATATTGTTAGTCTCGTGATAATTGATCATTTAATAGGAGTGTTTTGCAGTTATGAGCTTTAATTTAGGAATTCTGTAGCAGGCTACCCCAAGAACTTTTCATGACTTTTCCTATATTCAAGATGTGTCCAGCATAAGAAATGATATATATGGAAAAATTACACAATCGCATTATGCTGATTCTGTAGTTGAAGTCCCATCTGCCAGGACATCATCTTTATTGCATGGTAATGAACAGTCAACTAGGAGCCATGGTTTTCATGGTTATCTTCCTCGTGCTCGTCTATTGTCTCAAAAAGATAAGGAAGGTATTGTGATTCCATCACCTTCTGGAGATGATGATTTTATTCCTCTGACAAATTCTTACACAAACAACCGAATAAATGATCATTTAACTGATTATCCAGCAATTGGAACAGAGAATTTGTGTTTATCATCTGATGGGCGCAGTTTTCAAAATGATGGTATTGTATGGGTGGAAAGGAAACATAAGGTACCTTGAAACTTGTAAAAGATACTGATTGTAATGTAATTTTGTTGGTCTCACTGACGTGGTCTCTTGGTTGATGCTTGTAGAGTGGAGCAAAAAACTCTAAAGAAGGTGAAGCTCATGGGACAATGATCCAGAAAGAACTGGAGAAACAAGACGCCATGAGGAAAAAGGTTACATTTCATTAATGAAAAATTTATATGACTCTTGCTATTTTATCAAACATTGAAAAAAGTAAATCAAATATAGAAAATGTTGTCATATAGGGTGAAGAACGAATGAGGAAAGAAATGGAAAAGCAAGACCGTGAAAGGCAAAAGGAGGAAGAAAAGTTAATTCGTGAAAGGCAACGAGAATTAGAGAGATTAAAGCGTGAGGAAATAAGGGAGAATGAACGCAGAGAAAGGTTTCTGGAGAAAGAAAACATGAGGGTAAGTATAGTTGCTAGGGACTCTTCTCTAATTTTTTTGCTTTGCAAATGATGGCCATATTCACAGTCGTCTGAAATTTGACCTCACCTTATTTCCTTGTTCTGTTGACTTAGCTACATTATCTTATAGGCCGAGAAAAGGAAGCAGAAGGAAGAACTTCGCAAGGAAAGAGAGGCAGTAAGACGCCTAGCTGCAGTTGAAAAGGCCAATGCTCGGAGAATTGCAAGAGAATCTATGGAGCTAATCGAGGATGAACAACTGGAGCTGATGGAACTGGCTGTTGCAAGGAAAGGATTGTTGTCAATAGCAAATCTTGATTATGACACTTTGCAAAATCTTGATTCCTTCCGAGGTAGGACTACTCAGATAATTGAATGAGAAAAGACAAATCTAATACTGCAATCTTTCCATGCTACTCTATTTTTTTTCTTCAAAACAAACTATGTAATGTTACTAAATGAACAAGTCGTTCTTATATATCCCTTCATCATACTTTTTTTTCTTTTTAACTGGTATCTGAATATTGCAAGCACATATGACTGTGTGTTAGTGGTTCAGATTTTATCGGTTCCTTTCCACCAAAGACTGTGAATCTGAAAAGACCGTTTGGAGTGAAACCCTGGACCATATCAGAGGAGAATATTGGAAACCTTCTCATGGTACATCAATGCTTAACTTTAGTTTTGTTCTTCTGTACGAGGACATTCATATTGGGATGACAATTTTAGAAATAGACGAACCATCCAACTTATGGCAACCTTTTACTCAAATTTGTTGAAGTTATTGATATTATCTTCTATGCCATTTTCAGGTTTGGAGATTTTTAATTACATTTGCTGACGTTCTAGAATTGTGGCCTTTTACTCTAGATGAGTTTGTTCAAGCCTTTCACGACTATGTGAGTTTGAAAGATAATCTTTTGCTATTTCATATGATGATGTTTGTAAAAAACTCATTAAATCTTTATGTTTTCTTGCTTATTCTTATCGTTCATTTTGTTTGGTTCCCAGGATTCTAGATTGTTGGGAGAAATTCATATTTCTCTCCTGAGGTTAATCATTAAAGACATTGAAGATGTTGCAAGGAGGCTTTCAACTGGATTGGGGATGAATCAAAATGGTGTTGTCAGTCCTGGAGGTGGACATCCACATATTGTTGAAGGGGTTAGGAGCATTGTGCATATTAACCTTTTTTGTTGTGCCCTAGTACTGATTTTCTTCATCATGATGGGACCATTTGATGATATCTACCTTTGAATCAGGCCTACGCTTGGGGCTTTGACATTTGCAAATGGAAGAGACTTTTAAATCCTTTAACATGGCCAGAAATATTTCGACAGTTGGCACTTTCTGCTGGACTTGGTCCACAGTTAAAGAAAAGAAGTATAAAATGGTCGGATGTGTGTGATAACAACGAGGTCTCTTCTTGCTATTTTAACTTCAACTTACTCTCTGATCAGGATATATGCACTGTTATATTAACTAATTTAATGAAAGTTAGAGATAAATGTTGGAAACCAAGAACTTAGGAACTTGTCATGAATGTGTCGATTTTGCTTCCAATCTTAATGCTAGTCTATTAGATGTACAAACTGTTTCTGTTGAACACTTTCTTCTTTGTTGTTTTGGTTGCTTCAATGGTGTTATATGTTGTTGCAGAGTAAAGATTGTGAAGATGTGATTTCTACTCTACGCAATGGTTCAGCAGCAGAAAACGC
The DNA here is from genome assembly GCA_003255005.1 of Begonia fuchsioides. Lineage (NCBI taxonomy): Eukaryota > Viridiplantae > Streptophyta > Magnoliopsida > Cucurbitales > Begoniaceae > Begonia > Begonia fuchsioides. The sequence goes on along the minus strand of QAOC01012743.1, from coordinate 150,723 downwards.
TTTTGCATTGATGCAAGAGAGAGGATTGTTAGCTCCACGGAAATCCAGACATCGTTTGACTCCTGGAACTGTCAAATTTGCTGCCTTTTATGTTCTATCATTGGAGGGAAGCAAAGGACTTACAATAGTAGACCTTGCTAACAAGATTCAGGTAAGCTTAAATTTGTTGTTGGGTAATGTTAAGTTTATTTTTTTAACATATTTTCTTATTGTACACGTGACACGTCGAGCTATTATTAGTGCAATAAATGTAATAAATAATATTTTAATTGTAATGCATTAAATGCTCTTTAACTAATACAATCACAATTTGACACTACTGCATTTTAACTAAAACAATCACAATCTGACACTACAGTGTGTACAATAAAAAAATATGATAAAAAGATAAATGTAACATTACTATTTGTTGCTAACAAGTCTTTTGCTTTCTTGTTTTTCTTGATGTTTTAGTTGATAATTTATTTCATCTATCTTCGGTAAGAAATCTGCACTCAGAGATCTATCAACAAGTAAAACGCCGGAGGCTTCTATATCAGTTGCCATGACGAGAGATACTAAGCTTTTTGAGAGGATAGCTCCATCAACTTATCGAGTGAGAGCTCCCTACAGAAAGGATCCTATTGATTCTGAGGAGATACTGTCATCTGCTAGGAAGAAAATTCAGATATTTCAAAATGGGATTTTACCTTGTGAAGATGTTGAACGCGATGAAGAATCTGAATGTGACGATATTGATGAGGACCCTGAAGTTGATGATTTAGGCACTCCTATCTTAGAAAATAAAAATGCTGATAAGAGCAATCAAGAAGAATCTTGCGTAGGAGATGGGAAAGAAACTTCATGCCCAGATAATGAGTTTGACAAGGATATGACCACCTTCCCATTTAGTGTTTCTAACGATGCAAAACATTCAGTTTCTGATGCCAAGCATTATAGTTATGTTCCCGAATTTACAAATCTTGATCAAGAAAATATGGAGATTGATGAAAGCAAGGCAGGTGAATTATGGATTCAAGGGCTAACAGAAGGAGAATATTTTGGTCTGAGTGTAGTGGAGCGGCTGAACGCACTTATTGCATTAATTGGTGTTGTAAATGAAGGAAACTCTATCCGTGTTGTTCTTGAGGTAATTTCTATATTGCAGTTAGGCTAGTAAACTTCAATCATAAATTTAGCTGTAAATTTTCAGGAGACTTGAATGGTAGAATAATCTTATTTTATTACTATATGTCTGTAACATTTTTTCCATGATTGATTTGATTCTTCCTGACAATTCATATTGAAAAGAATCAGAAATCTATGAATTAGAATCTTAAGAATAAGAGTTGCCTTTTGAAATTGATTAGATTGAAGATAAAAATAAATGAAATTGATAGATGAAGCAAAGAAATAGAATTAGGATGCTATGTACATTAACATTAGAGATAGGGAGTTAATGTATATGAATACAAAGATATTGTTAGGATCGGACTCAGGGAGTTTACCCTGAGATCGGGTAACCATCCCTCTTCCAGACATTAAAACGAAAGAGAAGAGAAATACGAAGAAAATACTTGATTGATAATTCATATTCTTCCCCTTAGGGTTGGTGCCTATTAAATAGGCTAAACAATTACCTAATTTGAATTAGGAAATACTTGAAAATAGGAAACTTAACCTAAATTAGACATAATCTATAATTAAGGAAATAATAGTAAAAGAAATGAATTACTAATTCTTTTTCCTAAAATATTGCTTTCCAATAAAGGAATCTACGGTTGTTATGCCCGTAACAGATATATATATTGTAGGTTGATCCATATTCAAGCTGGATATTAATCTTCATACTTTACACACTCTAATAACTAAATTAGCATATGGTCAACAATTAAACAGGATCGGCTGGAGGCTGCAAATGCACTAAAAAAGCAAATGTGGGCAGAGGCACAGGTTGATAAAAGTCGCCCGAAAGATGAACTTGTACCTAAATCTGATTTTCCATCTATCATAGGGTTCAGAGCGGAATCACAACATTGTTCTACGCTAGATGGTGGCCAAAGCCCATTTCCTGATGTCGAAAGTAAGAATAATCAACTATCTCCTAGTAATGCTGAGAACAAAAAATCACTGAATGGTTTTCGAACAGATCAAGATCTCTTTAACTCTTCACGTGATGAAAAGGGCTCTTTGCCACAAGATTTTTCAGTCAGTCACGATAATTTGTTGCAGCAGATTGTAAATGCAACAAAAAGGTCAAGGTTGCAGTTAAAATCTTATATTAGCTTCAGAGCAGAAGAGATGTATACATATAGATCATTACCCCTTGGTCATGATCGCAAGCGCAATCGATATTGGCAATTTGTTGCATCTGCTTCGAGTAATGACCCTGGTTCTGGTAGGATCTTCGTTGAATTGCCCGATGGTCATTGGAGGCTTATTGACTCAGAAGAGGTAATTTTCTGACGATTTTAATTTAGTGCATCTAGTTACTCTAATCTTGTATGGTCTTTTACTTCTTTTAAAAAGGAATATACCGTGGTTAACTTAAGTTTATTTTTTTTCTTTTCAATGAATATGATCTTTTATTTTGGCTGAGAGGTTACTGTGGAGTATGTCGATACATCATGAAGTAAAGTATGATTAATTAAAAAAATAATCCAGTTACTCACAAAACCAAAGTTGATATAGGCCAAACCATCCAACTTGGTGTTTCTTTAACAAAAGTTGGCATTTTTAACTACAGATAAATAAAAAATGGTGATGATAATACAATTAATGTGGGTTTTTTTTACCAAAGGCATTTTTAAAGTCTGGATAAAAAGAGGTGAGAGTGATACAGTTAATCGTTATCTTTTTTATAATTAATTTGAAAATTCTCCTACCCTGAAATAAAACTTTTATACTTTCATTCCTGCAATAAAAAATATTTATTTTCTGGTGATGGTATGAATTGCTATTTTTCTTTTTTAGTTTGCTTTGGTATACTTCTCTGTTCTGATTTGAGTTCTTAGCTGCATTTCATCCCAAGAATTGCAAATGTTGGAGTTTGTATTTTGGATTCTCATGTTCGTTATGCTTTCAGTTTGTAATCACATGTTTGTATCAATTATATCTTGTCTTAGTTGTTATATGTTCTTCTCTGGGTATATTAAGTGATCTAAACTCTTAGCAACCATATATACCATTTTTCATACAGGCTTTTGATTCTCTTTTGACCTCCTTGGACACACGTGGGATTAGAGAATCAAACCTGCGCTTAATGTTGCAAAACATCGAGACATCCTTTAAGGAAAATGTCAGAAGGTCAGCTCAGCTAAATAATCTGGTGGTTCCAACTGAAAATTCTTTGAAAAGCTGTGCAGATGAAATGGAATGCACCCCTGCCCCTCCTTTGGATAGTCCAAGCAGTGCTGTTTGTGGCTTGAATTTAGATATGATGATGACGTCATCGTCATTCAAAATTGACCTTGGAAGAAATGAAATTGAGAAACAAGCTGCCTTGAGAAGGTATCAAGAATTTCAGAGGTGGGCATGGAGTAAATGCTTAAATACACTATCTGCTATGAAGTATGGAAAGAGTAGATGCAAGCAGGTGTTAGAGAATTACGAGCCCTGTTTGAGCTCGTGCAACTCCGAACAGTCCCATTGCCTTTACTGCCATCGAACTTTCGACAGAAATGGCTTGAATTTCTCTGATCACCTAATTTGTTGTGAAGAAAGTAGAAAGCTTAAGCATGGCGAAATGGATGGTTTAGATTCTACTCTCCCTCTTGGAAGCAGATTGGTGAAGACCATGTTGGCTCTCATTGAGGTTAAAGACAATGACTTCAAAATCTTTATTTATTTTTACTGCCTTTTCTGAACCAAAAACGATCTGCTGTTAAGTCTTGTGGATTTTATTTTGAGCTATTTCTTGTCGACAGTCATCTATTCCATTGGAAGCTTTTAATTCATGTTGGACTGAAGAGGCTCAAAGGGCTTGGGGCCTGAAGTTAAATATGTCATCATCAATTGAAGAGCTTCTCCAGGTTTGTTTTTTAGTTGAACATATTTGCGCAAGTTTAATTTTTATATCAAGATAATTTTTTTAAAGATGTGGTGAAACCTGTTTTGAAATCTTCTACTGATTATCAATTACATGCTCTGCAGTAAAACCCTCAACATATATCAGTCGTCTGATAGTATTGTTAGAACTTATTTCCGAGTTACTTTACTTGTGACGGCATAGAAAAGCTACTTAGTATAGCTATGGATTTTCTTTTAGTTATTTTGTTTATTTTTTGTCTGAAATTTCTTGTATATCAATAGATGTTTGATAAATAAGAAAGCAGGAAACATTTGATCTTTCTGTCGTAAAATTTTCAGAGTTGCCTCAATTTTATAGACTAAAAAAGCTGAACTAATTTGTTTCTTTATGCTAAAGAAATCTAGTGATAAATTCATGTTCCTGTTTTCATATTTTTTGGAACATTCTATTGATTCTTTTGTGGTTATAGACTGAGTTTGTGAAGCAATATGCTGAGTTTGATGCATGTGTTTTGTGGTTGCTTCTTTTTCTTTTTTTACGTTACTTGAAGATTTGAAGCAATCTCTGAAATGAAGAATTTGCTGCAGATGTTGACTCAACTGGAGAGAGCGATAAAGCGAAACTCTCTGTCTTCAAAATTTTCAACGGCGCCGGAGCTTTTGGGATCCATGTCTCCATTGAATATATCTTTTGATTCAAAAGATTCTGGTTCCAACGACATTCTGCCATGGATACCACGAACAATTTCTGCAGTTTCTTTCAGACTTTTTGAAATCGACGTTTCCATTATGTACTGTCAATCTCAGAAATCTGAGCCTGGTTTCGATGACAAAGAGAGCGAATTCATGGTTTGGCATTGTTTCTCTTTATGGTTATTTAAGTGCTATGTCTTTGATTCTACGATTTGCCACTAAATGACTTTTTTTATCCACAGAGGCCACATGCTCTGATGAAGAATAACACGAAGAACAAATTATGCGATCTAAACTATGGCGATTCGACGAGAGAAGATCATTCTGTCGGTGTAAGTAATGCTCGAAGCAGATCCAAACATGGCCGTGGGGATTTCGAGCAAGGGCGAGGTAAGAAGTGGCGGAGACAAACTAATAACTCCAAAACAAATTATGCTCGAAGAAGGGTCAACAAGGCAACCGAGAAGTCTAGCCAAGGACCAAGACGGGTAAGTCAAGGCTCGCATGATCGGGGTGGACATGGACGCCGAACCATTCGTAAGAAGAGAGCCGAAACTCCCGACAAAGCATTGCTCGGACAAATTAATGAACATGTTCTCCAAAGCATAGGTAATGCTCCGAAAGATTTTGGCTTAGATTGGGATGGCGATGAAAAGATCGATGTAGATATTAGAAAAGATGGCATCGAAAAAATCGACACAATCGACTCAGATGACGATGCAAGAGTTGCAGGGTACGTTGGAGGAAATTGGGACGGCCGATCAGAGGGTCCTTCGAGCGAGTGGAAGGAAGATGCGATGGAAGGAAGCGACGGTGAAGTGGACGTATATGAAGTTGACAATGTCGGAGAAGATGTGGGAAATGAGGATTCGGAAGTGGAGGCCGGTCGGAGAGAGGATGGTTCAAATGGAGAGGGAAATGGTGAAGGTGGAGATACTTCTGATTCAGAGGATTACAGTGATTGAAGATATGAAGTATCATAGGAAGCCAATTAAACGCCCATTTTGTATATGTAATCAAAATTTTAAATATTTTTTCATTTTAATTTTTATTTTATAAATGGGAAGAGGTGTATAAATTCTTATTATATAAATTGATANAGAAATCTTATTTTTTAATAAAAAAATGAGTAAATAAAATTTATTATTACATATTTTTTTATTTATCGACAAATTTATTAAAATTGACTAAATTGACTGCAACTGCTAACTAAATTGATTGATATTTTAAAACTAGAAAAAAATTGATGACGAGTTGTTTATTATAGTTATATTAAATTAGATGTTTATTGATTAATTTTAAATTTTAAAATATTCATTGTAATTAGAATTAAAAAAATAAATAAATGGTTATTTATCCTTTAGTTGTTGTGGTGTAAAATAAATATTTGAAATAATTAATTATAATTAGAGGGGCTTTGTGGTCTTTTCATCCAACATCTGGTTTCTTTAGTTAATTTGTTGGGAGGCACGTTGTGCCTTCTCTTTGGGAGATCGTTGAGCTCTTTTTGCAGAGAAAATGGCGAATCCTCTCGTTCTGTTCTCTATTTTGTTTCCCGCAATTTGTACTCTTCTTCTTACTCTGGTTGGCGCCGAATTCCATCTCCAAACTTGCAATGACGGTTTTATTAGCGAATTGGAGGCACTCAAGTTCAAGATTTCTCAGTTAGGTAAAGTTATGCGTCGATTCTCAGAAAAACAATTGAGCGTGTTCTGTTTTTTTCAAGCTAAATTTGATTATTTCCTAGCTCTATGTCGCTGCTAAGCTGTTAATGGTATCCATCATTAGATTTGAGCTAGTAAGTTGTTGTCGTTGAACTCCTGAACTGCGGCGTTTGATTACTCATGAAAATTCTCTGAATCGTAGAGTTCACGCTTGAGGAAAGCACCCGAAATCTTTCTGCAAAGATCAATCACCTTGAAGAGCTTGAGAGGCTAACGAATGACACATCTCATAAAGTTCAGCGTCTGGAATCTGTTCTTAATAGTACAAAAGGTCTGTTTTCTCACTGTGGAAATCTTGAACTGCTGGTATCACATCTTATTTTCTTACATTAGATTTAAAAAATGACATCTGGTTCTTGAATTTAATGTGTTTGAGCTCCTGGAGCTTGAGTTAGACACTATCTCACTCTATGCTTGATTCAAAAGGCGTGCATTTTGTACAGCTTATAATTTCTTCTCTCATTGAATACTGTCTCATATTACCAGTGATTCTAAATTACAGGACTGCTCTTCTCATCTGAAGACAGAATTATTGCTCTGGAAGAAAAGGTTTCTTTTCTTTCTGAATTTGATTCCCCTTTTATGACATTATTCTAAAAAAATTAACTTTCTAAATCTAACCATTAATTCAAAATTTTCTTTCATATGTGGCTTTCTGATAGCTCAACTAATTGTTAGAGAATTGGGGATATTCAGGTTCGACTTCTTTGGGCCTTGTTAAGAAGTAACAACTTTGATCTTCATAACCTGAAGCACAAGGTTGCACATGCTGAGGAAAAATTGAAGGTGGTTACTTCACAAGTTGAGAAGGTATACATTCCGATCTGTATATGATTGATTTTTCGAAGATGTGGTGCATGATTGATATTTTCCGGAGTTCTCGATGCTATTTCAAAAACCAATGCCTAGTTCTACCCTTTGTAAGCAAATGGTATTTTCCTTTTTGACGTATTTTAATTGGCATCTAATTAATTGCTTATTATCCACAGATGAATTTGAACTTGAAAGAAATTCATGACAAAACGTTTTTATTCTACGAGACAAGGCATATGCCTTGGTAAAGGCCATGTTTCGAGCTGATGCATCATGTATGTTTTAAATTATTCTCTTTTTATGGATTTCTTTCCAGATGGTTGATATTGTAAATGAACAATGGATGCAAATTCAGCGTCTTGAACAGGGTCTTCATATGGCAGAAGTAAGTTGTTCTACAAAAACCAGCTCCAGCTTTGCCCAAATTTATAACTTTATCAATAACTATTTCGTTATTCTTGATAGATTAGGGCTTCGAAGGTTTTGAAGGAAGTAGGCTCCACAAAGTGCTCATTTTTTAAGGTCTGAACTGATCATTTTAACAATTTCATTAATAAATTAATTTTAAAATTTCTTACGTTTTGGTTAATCAAATTAACCAAATAAAGTGATAATGTAACCTATCTTCTTTGAAAATCAATGATCTTCTTCATAATATGTACAGATCATAATTGAATTGTAGTGTGGCTTACAGTTCATGAACAGACTTATCAGCGAGTTTTGGAGTTCGCTTGAGATTGTGGATTTGTATTTACTTGGAAGTGGCTCTACCCTAAGCTCCATAGTGTCTCGAACTCTAAACCAGCTGAGAGAAGTATTCAAAGGAGTACAGAGAAATCACCATGAGGTTTGTATTCAAATTTGATTCATTATTTCACGTAACACCAACATTATTTGGATCAAATTTCATGACTTGTTTTCTTCATATCCATTCTTCAAACTATTGACTATGTATATGGACGACAACGTTATTTTAAAACTCAAATGAAAAATTAGATCTCCCTTTTCTTTCAGTGGACTGATGTATATAATATATCTGCACGTTTCTGTGTACACATTCATAAATTTTCTGTATGTTCCAATCTTGGTGCCATTTTCAGCTGCAAAAGATGATCAAACAACAAATGGAAAGAAATGAATACACTGCACCACTAATCAACAGCGAATTGGTTTTCATAGTGGTAAGCTTATAATTTGCAATTGCTTGTTCATCAGACTTACACTGATTCTTGCATTCTTTGCCATCATTTTATAGGCTTCTGTTCTGATTTTGTTCCCAATTATGGGTGCTTGGATCTTGATCTCATCACAATTCAGCTAGGAGGGAGCAGGAGAGGAAGACCAAAGCTCATGGTATTATTATTTTGGTAATACGAGGAAGTTGCTAAATTTTAGAACAAAACAGAGTTATTATGACATAAATGTTCTTACCTTTTAACTTCATTTTCTTGTTGTGAAATATATAGATAGTAATGAATAGAGGTGTCAATAGGATCCGATTGCCAAACCAACTCATTCTTACTATCTGAGTTAGTTCAAATCTATTTTTAATTTTTTAAAAAATCGATGTGAATTCAAATTGAACCAACTTAAAATTTTAAGTTGAATTTGATTCAGATCGAATATACGATTAGATTGAGTTCATATTAAATTTCATGAGATCTGACACATCAAATCGAGTCGGTTAATTGATCAAATTTAGAAATAATAAAGAAATAATTAAATTTTAGTTAGTTTGAGTTGATAATTCGAAGAATTTTACAAATTGAATGTGAACCGTAATTAAAATTAAGCTAAAATGATCGGATCAATTATTTAGTTAGTTTTATTTTTTATCTAATTTTATAAAATTTGACACGAGTATTGTTTTCTAGACCAATAAGATCCATTAACGTGTTACAGATACATTGGAGCAAGGGTCACAGAGCCCATCCTATATGGCCAAAAGCCGATCAATCTGCTCCAAAGCTCCGATCTTGTTCGAAAATCCAAGTGATATCCAACAAATGCGCCAGATCAGTTCTTCGTCTCTTCACCAGAGATGGGCCTTCTACCTGTTTTTCTAGAGGGTTTCCGTCATCGGCCTGCCGGAGACCTCGTGGAGGTCCAAGTGCCCGTTTCATCAGCCGCCGCCGGTGGTTCTGGCCAAGGGCGTGGCGCCGGCGCAGTGGGGTGAAGAGGAGATGCGAGATTACGTGAGAAAGAGGCTCCGAAGGAAACCCCTTTACAGTAATTCCTATGAAATTCTGCAAGTGCTCTTTGCCGGCGCGTCGATGTCAATTTCAGTGATAGTTCGAATCAACCTTCGGAGTCGAAGAAGAAGAAGATTGGCAGAACGTAAAAAGTTTCTAAATCACCCGAATTTCAATTCGGTTTATCCAGTAGGTTTGGGATTATAAAAACCGACCCATTTTTCTTGTTGGGTTGTGTTGATTGGCCGGTCCAATCTGAATGTCGTGAATCAATGATAGAACTAGAGTTGGAGTTTGGTCGAATCAAGTAAACACTAAACGGCCTGAACCTACTATTTGAGTTGACCGGTCCAAACCCAATATGATCGCGACCCTTACAAACTGAAAACGTATGCGAACCAAAAATGAAACTGACCCGAACCTTGTTTCGGTTTCGGTTAATTGTCAGTGAGTTTGGTTTCATTCCAATTTCACAAAAACCGACCGATCCAACTACGTTTTTCGGTTTTTGGGTATGGGTTGCTTATTAATAAAAGTGGAAGTACTTAGACCATCCTTTTATTATCTAACCCCTCAAGTATAAAACTATGTTATATCATCCAAATTTGAAATATTAGCAATTTAGCACAATTCTTTAATACCATTTAAAAAAAGAGTAATACTACAATTATCTTTTTATCATATCTTCTTATCATATATAAGGAATGTTATCACGTTATTAGATCAATTCAAATACATTTAATGAAAAAAATATCAATAATTATTTATTATTTTAAATTGATTCAATCATACATCGATATGTCAGTAAATATAACAAGTGGATATGACTATAGAGTAAGCTCATAATAAATTAAAAAAAAATGCTTTGAAGATGTTAGTTTCGTCACTTTGACTTGATTATTCAACAAAGATTTCATACCCAACGCCCGCACGGACATAGTTCAATTGGCTTAGAGATAGTAGATTGGGTACAACAGCCTAGGTTCGACGTCTGCGCTGTCCTAATGTGAGAGTTGTTACTCTCAATGTTAGGGTAGTTCCTTGGGATATTAGGTAAAGGCCTCATATCTCTGTGCCTCTGAGTCACCGTGATTTAACCCCTCACAAATTGTCGGGCCGGGATATGGAGGCCCTGAGAGCGAGAGATTTCGCAATTTGGGTACAAGATTTCATACTCAATAAATAAATGAAAAAAAAAGAGAAATTCCATTTGAGAAAAGTAAAGATTGGAACAACCAAAAGAAAAGACAAAGACTTTGTTAAAAGCTTCAAACTATTCCAACAATTCCTCCGCTAATCACGCCCTCATCTTCACAATCTCCCACAATGAAATTATATTATTTATAATATATAGTTCGCTCTTTCTTGATTAGATGTTACTTGGTGCATCTAAGATTACTAACATTGTCACATTTTCAACCCTCTTTTAATAATACAATCTCTAAAAATACCATATCCATAGTTGAAAAAAAACACACAAGTTGGGCTGAAAAATCTAACTACACCCGAAAAAAATAAAATAAAAAAGCAATTAAATAATATATTATTACATTAGGTAACCGCTAAACCTAACCCAAGTAGATTCTATTTTTAGAACAACATTAGTAAGATGACTAGAGAAATCCGCACTTCCAAGCATTTGTTCAAACCCTAGAGCCATAACACATTAGAAATGGTCACTTTGTTCAAATAATTCTCTAGAGTCTATCCATTGAAGAGAAATTCGTTCAAATCGACTAATTATACAGACTCAGTTCACATCAAAGACTACAGAGTAATGCTAGTTCAATTTAGAAAAAATTGCGATAAGTAGTACATAAGTAGGGTTCAACTGTCTACACAAGATCAAATTCAAGAACAAAATCGTGCAGTTAGGTTTAAGGCGAATAAAACTCATCGATGGACAAAGCATGAGCAAAGTAAGAGTAGGTGGAGAGGAAGATGCACATGGAGAGAGCCATAAAATGTCATTATGTTGCATGTCCCACCCACTTCTCTTTTTCCCTTTTCTCTTCTCTTTTTTCTCCTCAATTTCCCCTCTAAATTTTGTCACATTATAACTTAGTTATACATTGTGCCGAACCTATAAAGGTTCTAGAATTTCGACAGAGCAATTAGCGTGACGCTCATCGATTAATACGCGACACGAATTATGTGTGTTTCGAAATCCAAATCGGGTGTCACGGACTATCATGTGTTCATACTTTGGGGTTTGAAAAATGAGCTTTTTATGTTACATCAAATATGAGAAAATAGCAAAAACTTGCATACCCATTCAACATGAGCTGTTGGATCAAAGCAAGTCTAAAAGAAGGAAGATTTACTCTTTGCTCCATCTCTCAAATTGTCCTCTAGGGCGGACCCCACCATTCTCCCCAATCCCCCCGTCTTGTATGCCACTCATGGGTGGAAAATTTAGATGGGCCTTCAAGAGAGAGAGAGAGACTGAGAGAGAGGGAGAGAGGGTCTATAAAAAAAGTACCCATTACAGGCTTAAAAGAGTAGCTCTCTTCTTCTTCTTCTTCTCCGTCTTCTTCCTCTTCCATGGCTATGGCTTCCTCTGCAAAGCTCATCTCTTTTCTCTCTCTCATTTCCCTTCTTGCCATGCAAATCCATGGCAGAGAAATCCAGCACTTCACTAAGTACACTTCCAACACCGACAACGAGCAAAAAGTCCCCGTCGACGAGGTCACTCCGACGAAGACGGTAGACCCTGTCTCCACCAACGAACAACAATACCAACCAGAACAGCAAGAGCAACAACAACCGGAGTTCCTGCCGGAAAACCAGAACTCCGGCTACGGTCTTTACGGCCACGAGACCGGCTCCGGCAAGCTTCCCTCTACCACCACCCCGACAAACCTTCCCTACAATTCCGAGCCCGAAGAGTACAACAGCTACCCAAACTCCCAAAACAACAACAACAACTACTATTACAACAGAGATAGCTTCAATGGCGGAAACCAAAACAAGTTCGGGAGCTCGAAGCTCTCGAAGACCGGCTATGGGTACCAGAAAACTCCCTTCAATGCCGGAAACAACAACTACTACTCCCAGCAGCAACGACAAGGAATGAGCGATACTAGGTTTTTGGAAAATGGCAAGTACTTCTACGACGTGAACAGCGAAAACTACAACTCAAACTCCAACCAGTACGAGAATGCGAAGAACCAGGTTCCGAGCTACTGGAACAACAATGGCGGATATGACTACGGCCAAAATAACCAGAACTCGTATGAGTACAGGAACTCCATGGGAGGGTATCAGAACAACCAAGGAGAATTCCAGAACGAAGAGAATGAATTCGACGAGCCATGAGCTGCGAATTTAATCCAACTGAAAAGGGCGTGGTTTTATTTTTTACTGCGTTTGATGTCATATTTTAAATGGGGTGAAATGAATTACACGATTAAATCTAATTCAGTCCAATTGTGTCCAATTCTACTCAAATTTACAAGGCTAGAAAGGACATTTCCATAAATATAAAAATAAGAAGGACATTTATACCCCCAGGCAGAAAGACCGGCGTTTCCTCATGTTTCGCTACGTATTATACAACTCTCTCCCTCTCTCTCCGCCATCTATGAATCATTCTTGCACAAGATCAAGCTTGTGGTGTCTCTCCTTCCCTGTTTCCCTGTTTCCTCCTCTCCCGCTCTTCCTTTCTGAAGCTCCTTTCAAGTCCGGCCTCGATACCCAATCTCAAAACTCAAAAGCTTCGGTTTTCGTCGATCTTCATTAATATACGAGACGAAGAGGTGAATCTCTTTCCTCCTTCAAAATGTACTCCGATTTCTGGTCTTCCCGTCTCGCCGCCGCTAAAAGACAGTACAAATCGCTGCAGCACCACCGGAGCTCGAACTTAGGTTTGTGCTTGCCCTTATTGAGACAATCGGAGCTGGTTGAGATTTGATCTTTGATTGATTTTGGTCGCATGAATTTTTTTTTGGATCGGTTAGCAATTGATGATTTTGAGGTGGACGAGGAGGTCCGGCCCTATTTTTCGTGCCCCTACTGCTACGAGGATTTCGATATCTCGTTGGTTTGTTCACATCTGGAAGATGAGCACTCGTGCGAGTCAAAAGTTGCCGTGAGTTGTGCTTTTCTATCTTCCCAAAGTAGACCTTACTATCGTTTTCAATGGTTTCATAATCTTCTTTGCTAATAGATGGTTGAATTTTGATTTTGTCCTTTAATGCTTTTGGGTCAACTAGGTTTGAATAGTGAATAATTTACTTCCTCGTATCATGAATTGAAATTCTTTAGATCTCCATTTTTGCTGGATTAGAAGGGCATGATTGTTAAGGAATCTGATAGTTTCTAATTCAATCCTTTTGTTTTTTACTAGTTTGGTCAATTCAATCCATACTTGAGAATCTTTTGGCCATTGCATCTGTAAAACTTATTCAAGATTACACCGAGCCCGAACGATTAGAAACAAACCCAGATTCCGCAAGAATTGTCTGCTCTTCTTGCAGGCGAGAATCGAATATCTTGAATGTGTTTGCAAATGGTGAAGTTCTTCTCGCTATAGATGACTTCAAGACGGTTTGATAAATGCAATTTCATTCAAGCCCTGCGATTGCTTATGCAAAGGGGAATAATCTGAATTATGGAAAGGGGAATAATCTGAAATATCAATTGTAGGATAGAGTTCATATCTGCTTGCCCGAAAAAGAAGATAATGTCCTTTAATCTTCAATGCCTGTGTTGGTTACAATTTTTCTGTTCTTCCCGACATCGTTTTTGTTGCAGGTTTGTCCGATTTGCTCAGTGAAAATTTCTCTTCCAGCATATCACACTGCACCATGGGCATTTCCTCAAGATATCCTTGAAAATGCAAACTCCATACTAATTTTACTATTAATTGCGATTCTTCTCCATTACGATAAGCAGTGGACTTCATATGTTGTTCGATTTTTCCTTGACTGAATATCACTTGCAGAGACCGCGCAGGTTGCATAAAGTTGCAACTCCAAGCAGTGAAACTCTCTCTCTCATTAGTCGGGATCTTCGAGAAGCACATCTTCAGGCACTGCTGGGCGGTGGATATCGATCGAACAGTTCCAACGCGTCCACTGCACCAGTTGATCCGGTTGTCTCATCCCTCATTTTAAATTATCCCGCCTCTGAATTGGAGGAGATCTCTAAATCTCTGCTAAGTAGCACCGAGGAAACGTCATTCAAGAACGAGGCACTCTCGCACAAGCGGGAAACAAGGTATTATTTCTCATGCTTCGATCTTTCGAGCCTTGTTGGTGAAGAACATTACTGTTTACAGACAAAACTCGAACATATAATAAAACAAGAACTACTGAAGTATGTTTTTTGTCTGCTGCTCAGTTTTGATCCGTCGTTGAGCCAAGAAGAACAAGAGAAAGAGAGACGACGAGCAGCAGGAAGAGCAGGGTTTATGCAAGATATGCTTTTAACGACCCTCCTAGGCGACTAACCGGGCGGGAAATCTGCCGGTATGGAATACTCGAATTCGAATTATGTAAAAAAAGAAAAAGAAATCTTCCTTGGCTGTAAATTCGTTATCTGCTCAACTTCACTCAAGAATGCTATGCTTAATCTACTAATCTTCGTTTTCGCTCTAGCTGTGATAAAAAAAAACATACAACTAAGACTTTTCGGATGGACTAGTTGCTACTCGAGAGGAGGTAGGAATAACGATACGGCTACAGCCGGAGATATCTCTTGGTCTAATTGATGGTTCTTGCTAATGTAGTGATTATGTCTTCATTATGGTAGAACATATGATTTTGGAGTCGTTCAAATGGACGGTGAAGATGAATTTACGGATGGTCTTAGAGGTAATCTAGTCATCTTATGAAGAGTTTAAAAGGATTTCTAATCCGATTTTGAACGATCTTGATTTCTCGATGGTGTTTAAAAATCTCAAAACAAAAGATCGACAAAAGATCGATAAATTATGAATTTCTATTAATGATAAATGATCATTTGCGGTTAAATCGATACAAATGAGGTCAGAAAAGATTGAGTTTAGATAGTTTTGCTCTGTAAATTAAACGATACGTTGGGACATATAAATCGACTAACTCGAAAACAATGTCGTGACATGTGAATACATTACTTTTAGTACATGAAATATTTAATTTCAACGCGTATACCAACTGCATGGTTCTAAGACAGGAATCAACTGTTGTTTTGGCTGCTGATCTGTTCTTCCTTCAGTTCACAACGATGGCGGGGTCTGGTGGACGCTCGATTCGACGTGTTGGCTAAATGTCTGTCCTTTTTAATATTAATTTTCGAGGAAATTAAGACATCTAATCATTCATTTCTTCACTTTAAGTCAACCAAGTCAGTAGCTGTTAGAGGAGCCATAACTTTTGACTCTCCCCTCTTATTTCATTTCAGCGTTAGAGGAGAATCCAAGAGAGCCTTACTTTTCAGTCCGACGATACGTGAATGAATTAATCACAATGACTCATCTCTTAAAAGGCAAAATTACTCGTCCTTAGTGTCTTCACACTCTGGCCCGACAGCATGTGAATGAGTTAATCACGGTGCTCAGCGGCCTAGAGATGATAGGTTCTTACCTGACACCACAAAGATCAACATTAATATTTGAGGATTAAACTCTCATACTGTGATGACGCATGTTTCCAACCGTAGCTTTTGATCTAAATCTGTCATTCCTGAACCAACTAATCCTCCTTAAGGTCTAAGATTGTGATTCTAGTTGTCGATCGTTTGTTTCGTTGTTGGTGTCGTAACCTCGACGCGTACGAGACATTTAAAGTTGACAAATGTGATCTGTAATTTTGATATTGTCGTCAATTTATTTGTTAAATTCAACATTTTCACACTGGGTTGAAAAGTTTTTCCTCGATATCTAACTTAGTTTTTAGTTATAGTCTACCCATATGAGTTTTCATTGAATAAAATTTGACAATGCAAAGGCCAATTTATTCCGAGCAAAGTTGCAATAGACAATCTAAACTTTCAATGTTGTCGATTATACTTTAAAGTTAATACATTTATATTTCTGTTTAACTCAATTATTTCAGAAATAATAAGAATTATCACTATTTTTTAATATTTTTCACCATTAATTAATAAAATATAATTAAATGGATAAAATTCATTAAAAATATAATAACATGTTATTAGGTAAAAGATACTCTAATAAAGAAAATAAAGAGATATTCTTGCTTTTGGAATATACTACTAATTACGTTTTTACTGGAATTATTACAAATTAAAATATTTGAAAGTAAATTCTAAGCCTGATTTGCGTAAATGGGTTGGAAAATACAAACAACCAATAAAACCCCGACACGTTACGAATCATAATTGGGCAGTTTCGACGACTCCGCCCAGCACGCGCTTAGCTTCGGTTAGTCTGCTGATTTTGTGAAAGACCTTTAACTCATAGCTCTGCTTGTAGGGGACAGCCCTACATGTCACCCACTCGCACGACTCTTTCTGTTCCGCCACGCTCTCCCTTTCAGCCGCCCCTTTCTCAGTCAAACCCGTCGTTGACTGTGTCCTCTCTATTAATCAATTCTTCTCTCTCGCTCTAATCAATCACCTCCTGATTCCTCCGTTCGCCTCTATATAAAGTTTAGACCTTCCCCTTCTCCCCACCCATTCTTCGTCGGAGTTTGTTTTCTCTCTCTTCGTTTTCTCGGGAACTGATCGGAGCTCCGGCTGCTCGCGAATCTGGAGGATTTTCCGGTATGGCGCCGAAGGAGAAAGTGGGTGGTCCAGTGGGAAGCGGAAGCGTGAAGGAGGTGCATTTCAGAGGAGTAAGGAAGAGACCGTGGGGGAGATACGCCGCCGAAATTAGAGATCCCGGCAAAAAGAGCCGCGTTTGGCTGGGGACGTTTGATACGGCGGAAGAGGCTGCAAAAGCATACGACGCTGCTGCTATAGAGTTCCGGGGAGCCAAAGCCAAGACTAACTTTCCGTTTCTCAGCGACGGCGTCACCACCAAGAGTAATGCAAATCGGAGCCCTAGCCAGAGTAGCACCGTCGAGTCGTCCAGCAACGACCTGCCTCTTGATTCCCGGCCGGTGGATCTCAACCTCGCTTATGATGGATTCAAACCAGCCGGAGCTATGAGGGTTCCGTTCGACCGCCGCATAATTCCCTCACTAGCTGTAGCTTTCCCCGGCGCTGTCCCGGTGGCCGATCAGATTGTCTACTTTGATCGAATGATGAAGAGTCATCAGCGCCAAATGCTGAGATTTGTTCAGCCAGACAGATCGAAGAGCGACTCCGACGCATCCTCCGTCGTAGTTATGAACCACCGAGGACTGAAGCCACGGAAGCTCCCCGATCTCGATCTCAACTTTCCCCCACCGGCCGACGCTTAGATTTTAGTACATAACAAAATAATAATAATTCGAACTGAAAATACGTATCCGATCTCCGTTTTTACTACAGAAAAACCTGGGAGATTGATCTGTTGTTGTTTTTTTACCAGCTAGATAACCCTTTTTGTAGTTCTTACCAAGGCTGTAATTTCCGTTTCGGAGTTATTTCCTTCAATAAAAACAATCTCTTCGTTCTTCATCTTAAATCCCGACGAAAACATCGACGAAGCAGTCGTCGCCGGCGGCCAATGATGTATGTGGGATCCACTCAAACCACGGTACGTGTTTTTTAATCCAGCGGCGGTAGGGGGAGAGCGTAAGGACAACGATTGAAACGAGGAACGAGAATTCTGGACTATCTGCCACGTGTCACTATGTCTTATTATTCGGAGGCTGATCCAGTCGTTGCGGGGGTTTGAGTGAACATCTGGACAGGTGGCATTCTCGGCTGCTCATATTACTTGTGTAGGTGGGCCACATGCTTAGTTACTATTAAAAATCGATTTTTTGATTAAATGGTAATTAAATTTAATTTCCATATATATACGATAGTTAAATTTGGTTAATTACGATTGAATAATTGCATACAGGCGCCGGAGGAGGAGACAAAAGTGGGGCCCAGCGGTGGTGGTGGCGGGAAGACGAAGAAGTGGAAAAGCGCGGCTGCCGCTTTTGGCGGTGGGGGCCCACTTTATTCGTTCATATCTTCCCGGTTGATCTTTTACTCGCCAACTAATATTCAAACGCCACTAACCAGAACTTGGAATCCATCATTTCATTTTTATTTTATTTAATTTTCGTTTATATGATATTTCTCCATTGAGAAGCTGCCACGTGTCTGGGTAACTGAGTTGGAACTAACGAAGCAGCAGCAAAGGCTAAGGCTAAAGTTTTTATTCTTTTTTTTTTTTTAATTAAAGTGAATAAATAAATAAGTCATAAAAGCAGCCGCTTACAAACAATACGCGATGGTGCGGGCGGCGGGCGGCGTTCTCACGCGCTTCTAGTGGGAAGTGGGGCCGGCTGTCTTTTCGCGGACACGCACACTGCTGTCTCTCTAATGTTCAACACGTTTGCCGGCCTATCATCTGAGAGGGTTATTTTTGTCTTTTCCTTTTGACATTATCGATATTTGTCTAATGCCTGATTGTAGTGTATACACCTCCGATACTGATGGCCGATGGGCCTGACTATTGATTCTAATTAGGGTGAAAATTCAAATCATGTTTGATTATTAATTTTTTAATTAATTTTTTAATTAAAAATTGAAAGAGAGTCATTGTCTGCAGTCGTCGCTGACGGCGGACCCCTCGGTGGCCACTTGAATGTTTAAAAAGAGACCCGTGGAGCAACCCTAATATTGCTCCAACTTACTAATAGATCTAGGATGGATATTATATCACGGGTCCTACTTTACCGAGTCTCCCAATCGTTCTTCTCTATTTTACTGACCGTCTTTCTGATCGGACGTTCAAAAACGTTGCAGAACCATCTATGTTTTAGCATCTTCTTCACGCCTCTATGGCTCTATTTATGTCCCCATGCATCTAAGTTCATTGCTCTGCATGCTAGAAAATTGAAAGAGAGAGAGAGAGAGATGGTTCTTCTTGAAAAACTCTGGGATGACGTGTTGGCCGGACCTCAGCCTGAGCGGGGTCTTGGCCGGCTGAGGAAGATAACCACCAAACCCTTGAACACCAAAGGTTGAATCGTATTCTCATTAATTTAATTCTTTATTCCATGTTTAATCTTCTGGGGCTTGGTTGTGTAGACATGGAAGGAGAGGGAAGCAAGTACCAGAGGTCGCTGTCGATGCCGGGAGGAATCCCGGGGACTCCGACGACCCCAACTACTCCGACGACCCCCACCACCTCCACGTCGGCTTATAAAGATAACGTGTGGCGGAGCGTCTTCCACCCTGGTAGCAACCTCGCCACCAAGTCCATCGGAGCCGACGTCTTCGACAAACCTCAGCCCAACTCTCCCACCGTCTACGACTGGTATATACTCCACCATTTTTTTCCGGTGACATTGTCTTAGTGTTGAGAGTGGAGCTTAAGATTGATGTACTTGACGTTGCAGGCTATACAGCGGCGAGACGAGGCGTAAGCACCGGTGATCGGCTAATTTCACCCGGTGATGATGCCAATGTAAATAGCAGACTCAGTTTATTATTCCGCCGATTATCTTCGTTGCTGGGATCGTTTTGTTAGTTCAACTCCGAATAATATATCTACTTTCTCTGTAAATGCCGCCGCCGCCGCACACGGTGGTCGTGATAATAAACTTAAGGAGCTGTTTTTTTCTCTTGCATTTGAAGCCTTTGATCAGTAGATAAGTTGTTATTAGACGGTGTCGTCCCGGTGGACCCAAAAGAGGAACCTTCTATCTTTTAGCTCTATGGACCCAAGTGGGTTTGGATAAGACTAGGATTAGAATTATACACAAATAAAATGTCACGTCCAAGCATCCTAAATATCAGTAAATAGTCCCTTGCTAAATCCGGTCCGGTCCAAGAACCGGACTGGTAGAAACGGGCCCACAAACTGGCCCGATCATGATCTACCATTCGGTTTTGCTTCGGACGGCTAAGAAATTTATAAATTTAAAAAAATTTATTCTATTTGAGTCAAGTACTCTGATTTTGGTACGAATTTGGAATGTGTTGGGTTTGATTGAATTTTAACCGGTTTTTGGTCGGGATTTAACCGGATTTAGATTAATTTTTTGACCAACAATTTGGTTGACTCCCACAAGTTTATACGATCTAGTTCAACAAATAAACGAAGAATTGCGATCAAACCAAAATTTAACTATTTAAAAAACACTCAATTGTGCTAGATATCTCCAAACTTTACCAAAACAAATCATTCAGAAACATTAAACAGCCTCGTACTACATTAAATGCAGAAGAAACAACCTCGTTTTTCCATGGAGTGAGAATCGAACATGGTATATATAATGTACATTTCGACGGTTTATTCAGTGTCCTAATATATCAAGAAAAAAAACCCATCTTCCGGTCCAAGATGATCGAATATTTCTCATATTAAAACCAGCAGACGCCATTACACTGCACTATACCTTCTATATATTACGCTTTTGCCTTAACAAGCATCAAACTTCTCCTCAGCTTCACTTTCCAATTGATTCACCTTCTTCCGAAAAGCTAAAAGCTGGTAATAATTCAAAGGAGATAATCAGAAACACTTATAAAAGAAAGCATTTTTCTAGAAAGTTTTTAGGATTTTAAGTAAACGGAGGGAGCTTACGAGAGAACCGAGCGGTAGGCTGTGTTTTTTGAGTTCTCCGATGGTTTCTCCGTCTTTCAGAAGCTGTAGTTTGTCTCGATTTAGGTCAATGAGAGCATTTCCCGACATTGAAGGATTGGATTCGATATGCAGCTCTTTTAACATGTACATTTCAACTTCATTGGCTTCAGCTTCGGTTTGGAGAGCTACATACTAGAAGAAAAAAAATAGAAACTCGTAAGTTAAAGTCTGAACCCGAATGAAATTTGCATCGAATTAAACGTAAAATCACCTGACATAGATGTCTAACCGATAAGGAAGACTTGCACCATAAATAAGGTCGTTCCAATGCTCGCATTGTCTCTTCGTCCAGCGAGACGAGCACAAGATGAATGCTTGACTGAAGAAAAAAGAGATCGACTAAGTTAGAAATCGAGTTAAACGTATCATTAAATGAAAACATGGTATAAACTATACACGTAAATGACCCTAATTGTTCGGGTGTAAATTGTAATTTCCTCAAAGATTTTACCTCTTCATTGCTTTCGTCTGAGACCCGTAAATAATCGACCAACTTTGAAATTCGATTATTCTTAGCATTTTTTCCATTGCTGTTACTCATGTTCCCGAATCTCGTGTGACTTCTCATTCCATTTTTTCCCCATGCAAACCTTTCCGAGCTAACCGCAAGTCCCAATACGGGGCCTGCAATTTCCTTATTTGCTTCAACATCGTTTTCATCCCCCATTGTGCTAGTAGTAGCAGCTGCTGAAGAATGATGTGAAAAACGTGCAGACCCTCGCTTTCTGAACCTTTTTGATTTTGGTTCGACGGGCTCATCAGCAGAAGATGAATCTTTTCCATCGTTACCATACGCGTCCTCATTGTCATCGGATCCTAGAGGTTCGGATCCATTTCTGCTGTTTCTCCTCCCTCTCATCTTTCGTACAAATTTTGGGCGTTTCTTGGTAAGAGCTTCGGATTGTCGTTTGATAGTTTGGGCAATGGAAGCCTGAATCTGGCAAAATAGATACAGAAAATTTTTTATCACGAAGAAGCAGTTTTAAAATGAATAGATCACTTGATAATTCATCCATCCAATGATCATCATATCCTAAGTTGGATATGCACAAGGATTGTTGATTTTCGAATGGTAATTGAAAAAAAAAATAAATAAGACGTGAGACACACGATTTACGTAAAAAAACCATTTCAAGAAAAAAACGTGCATACAAATCTACTATTAAGATCGCAATATAACTGCTGAGTTTTGTGACTCTAGCTTACAGTAATTTACAGAGAAAATAAGACTCTAATAAGATTTCTATCATGGACTCACCAACTTGGCCTAAATATAATTCGGAACATCCCGTATTCTAACAAAAATAATGAAGAAGCAGCAAATTAGCAGAAACCAGTGTTGAATTTCATTAGAAAAGAACTTTTGTGCACATCTAACTAATTTTCGTCCAAAGTCGAATCTAAACGTGCATCTATACAACAAATTCTCAGAAAGTTTCTGATACGTCTTTTTACTCCTTCAAATAATCGAATAAAAAGAAGAACACAAGAAATGATTTGATAAACGATAAAACGGAAATACACACTTAGCGTACAGATTTAGGCTTTATGAGTTTCACCTGCTTATTGCGAGCTTTCTCCTCTTCTTGAAATGCCCATTCCTATATTGATGTCATAACAATGAGCTCAGAGCAGTAAACAGAAGTGGGAAATGAGTTAAATAAAGATGCTATGAATCAAAATGGTACCTCTTCTTCGTACTTATCGATATCTGGATAAAGAGCAGCTATCAAAGCATCATAATTCGGGTCATCTCTCAAAGATCGACGACTAGCACAATGAGTGCGACAAGCAGGACATTCATTGTTACTGCATGAAAAACGGACAAGAATCGTTAGAGATCAAAAATCAAAATTTAAACTCAGTATTGTATTATCTCAACATCCGTACCCAAGCCGCATAGATTTATCTATACATTCTCTGCAGAATCGGTGGAGGCACTCCATTACTGTTCTTGTTTTCTTTATTATCCCTACCACATCGAAACAATTTTTTTAAAACTTTGCGAAATTTAGGAGACAGATTATAGGCTAAAAAACATATTATGACAGTAGTTGTTTGAGCTCTTTCCACATGTCAGGGAAAAGATGGAAACTTTAATCACAGTATCTAATTTCCATAATCCCAGTTCTGATGAGAAACAAAATGAAAATTAAACCATACTCAACCCCCTCCAGAAAATTCAAAAATGGTATCAAAAAGCTAAGTTTTTGTACGTGTTACATCTAAGACAACAAAATAGCTGTCTTCAAATGGAGTCTTCATTACTAATCTTCCTACTAAACATGGTAATAATACAAGTTATTGTAGCACTAACTCATATACTCATGATCAGATAATGATAAGCTTGCCACCCATTAGCCATGTTTCGAATCGTAACAGATTAAGACAAGAAATAAAATATGATTACCTAAACAGATGGGACATTGGACTTCTTTGCGCACATCCGACAATTTCACCATTACAAACCTGCAATAAATCGAAGATGATAAAATTAGCATATGAACTAATAATTTTATGACATAGATTAACCTCTTTGTTCAAGAAATATAATCTTTTTGGCTATAGAAGATGAAAAATTCAGATCGAAAGATAGAAATTCGACTGGAAAAACGAGCTCGGCTTATTTATGCTCATTCTGCTCTCCACAATCTACAGACAGAACGAACATCTCAGCATTTAAATGAAAACTAAGCTTCCATGGCCCAAACAGTAAAAAATCAAGTTCTTCAATCTGGATCAAAGATAGATACAGAATGCCAAGCTTTTCACGTAAAATTTACATCCCCAAGTTGTCTATTTCTGGTTATCTTTAGCGAGATGACCAAACTGTGCATGTCCTTCCACGAGATTTACTAAAATTTTGACTCAGAAATCACAGTGAACCAGAAAAATTTTCATATCATCACCCACGTTGTTCAGTATAAGCGTGCTATGAAATTAAACAGAGAAAAGAAGAACGTAAGAGTTTGAAATAAAAATGATACAGACTATAGAACTAAGCCACTGCAATTACTGAAGCCATTATCAATGAAGACCCAATTTAATAACTAAAAATACAACCCAGCAATATATTGTTGCAGCAAAACCATAAGGTTACAAGAATGGAGATTTTACGACAGACATGTAGAATGATTATAGCTATCGCGATGCCATAAAGGCGGAGAGATCGTCGAAAAATACGAAAAGAAGAAAGCTAAATGATAAGTCGAGGAGGACCATGCAGATCTCTGTTCATCACCCAGGATTCGGTTGTCAAACAGCGTCATAATCGAGAAAAGCCCAGTATCAGCTGGGTAAATTAAAGAAGAAGTAGGAAAAGAAGAAGGTGCTGACGATGAAGAAGGAGACGGAAGAGCAAATAAGAGACGAAAAGAGGAAACTAACTCGTCCTTATCGCCGTCACTGGACGAAGGGCTTCGATCAGAATCTGAGAAAACAAAGAGAAAACCAGAAGACCATTAAACCCAGTAAAAAAAATTATGGAAACAAGAACACGAAACTTAGAAGACGAAGGTCTTCGTGCATCATTGAAATTCGGGGTGCGGAGGAAAAACCAAAACGTACCCTCGACATCACCTTCTTCAGGGTGTTCATGTT
Organism: Begonia fuchsioides; assembly: GCA_003255005.1. Taxonomy (NCBI): domain Eukaryota; kingdom Viridiplantae; phylum Streptophyta; class Magnoliopsida; order Cucurbitales; family Begoniaceae; genus Begonia; species Begonia fuchsioides. Next base: position 126,013 of record QAOC01012743.1, on the reverse strand, counting down.
CCTCACGTTGCAAAAGATCATCCTCAGGATCCTCCATAGCGCGCTTTTGTGCAGGCATTGCCGTCTCTCAAATCAAAATAGCCTTACCCAACAGCCGAATAACTCGATATACCTCTGCAATTCTCGGTCGTTGTTCGGGCCAAGCTCGGCCGTCGTGGCGGAGGAGCCAGCTGCCGAGGAGTCTGACCGGAGGAAGAGAGAGTCGGGGGGGGCTTGCAGAGTAAACGATTTTTCTTCGCATCAGATTTTGGTATAAATTCTAGCTTCTCAAATATGATGTATGTCTGCCGAGAAGAAAAAAAAGAAAAAAAAAGTTTAATTTTTTATTATACACGGGACAAGGCCGTATAAAACTGGTGGCAGTAATTACTTAGAATTTTTCGTATTGATAATATTACACTCGGGCCCGTCTTTGACTCTTTGGTGCTGTTCTGGCTAATCAAAGTGGGCTTAAAGCTAAAATCAAGACCTCAAAGATGTTAAACTTTGACTTGATCGGCTGGTTCTTGAGCCGATTGCCTGGATTTCAGTGCGTATAAAATGAAGCATTGATTTTTATCGGCCATCATTTTCACTGAGCTTGATGCAGTCGTCTGAGGAAAATCGGGTAAGAAGCAGTGAATTTCGAGCCAACTCAATCGGCGAACAGAACAAATTACAAAACCCATTTGCGCTAGAATTTTGTAGAACCCAAACGCCGTCATCTCTTTCTCACTGCTTCTCCGGCAGTTACGATCTCGTCGTCAGTTCAAGGCCTTGTGAGAATTTTCCTCGTTCTTTTTATATTTGTGGATCTTTTTCGCGGTTGGTTTTGTTGGAAATGGTGATGAAGGGTATCGAACTTTTTGGATTGGGATCCAAATGGCCTGAAGATGCGAAAACATGCGTTTCATCATTGCCAGTGAGTGGCAACGTATGGCGATTCTAATTTTCTCTGGGCATCATTTGGATTCTCCTTTTTTAATTGATTTCTCCATTTACTCATGTGCGAAGCTCTGGGAGGACAAATCTCTCAGCGTCTGGGATGTTATTGCCGGATCAACTCTTAAGAATCTGAAGTTCTTGAGCGTCTATTTTGTCCTGATGTTGCGCGACATTTCATCCAACTTTGAGCTTTTTCTACCCCTGCAACGCAAGAGAGGCCATTCCCCCTTTTTTCTGCATATTATTCTTGGGATTGTCTATCATCTTTCCAATTTCTCCTCGGTTTTCAGGGTAGGCCGGAGCTTATTCAGATTGATAGCATGATAGAGGTATGAAAAAGTTAATTTTGGATTCAAAATAATTCTGTTTGTAAATTCTGCTTAGTTGGAGTCTGAAATGACTTGAATTGTTCCTGAAACATGGTAAGGATCTGAGCAGAGAAGTAAGGATTTAGCCTCTCAAAGCATTTACTTCGAAAACTAACTTTCATTTGGATACTTAGAAACTATCTTTGTGGAGAGCAAACCTACACCTCTCTATTGGAGTATGATTTTGATGGCAAGACGGCTGCAATTGTCTCGTGTCAGAAGCTTAGAGAGCCGGTACGGTGAGCGCTTGGAATGCTGAATACACTATAAGGTTTAAGTTATGCACATCTACAGTCACTCATAGATTTAGGTGGGAATAATTGCTCCGGAGGTCCTTAATTTATCGTTAATTTTCCATGCTTCAAGCTGAATGAATTATTCTTTTAAGTATAATTTCCCAACCACGATTTGATGAAAGAGCAATCATAAAAAATGGCTTATCTTTAACTAGAAATGCTAAAGTCCAATTTTCTATTATGCTTTGGTCTGGTATACTCTTATAAAGTTGCTTTCTTACTCATCTGTTTGAGTTTGCAGTGAAAGACCAATTAAAGTGATTAAAATAGTTCCAAATATTTAATTGTATATTAGGAAATTCCAGAGGGAATAAGCCGGGGGAGACAGCCATAGATAAACCATTTGTTGACTGCTCCTCGAAAACATGAAGACGATGTTTTCTTTCGGCTGTTTTTTCTTTGCTAATGTTACTTCTTTCTCTATGTTTTGATTTTGTCTTGGATGCCTGAAAATTAGCATTTCTTTGGGATTCATTGGAAATTCTTTGTTAGGGGTGGAAGGTTTTCTTATTTTAAAATGCGTATGCGATAGTGTATTTCCTGGACTGAGATTCAGTAATATGATGAAATTGGCCTCTGATCAATACAATTAATCATGCAAGAAGATTCTAGTAAAAAATCAGCTTTGTAGCAAAGAATTGAGTACTTTCGATAATTAGTTTAGTACGTTTTAGAGTTTCTAATGGCTTTCGGGTTTCTTTTCTGTGTTTTCAGCATACGCAATCGAAAAACAAACATAAAGAATCAGGTATTGAAGGCTCTCGCTTTGAATGAACATGAAAAACAGAAATCAAATTTGGTTAGGAGAGGCAGTAGAAGCATACTTGTCAGTTTAAATCTTCTCGGGTGTTGGATTTGATGACATGCTAGAGTAGTTTATGTTAGCAAAGGATCATTAGATGTTACCTTACTGCAGCTGAAGCAAGTTCTAGATAAGCTTGGCTCTATAATTATGGATTTCAACTGCCCATCCTCAGGATCATAGAGTAAATAGACATTGAAAAATACATTTGAACTATGTTTATGTCCTTCTGGTTGATCTTTTTTAGTCTTCTTCCCGTCTACTTGCGCTGGTGTTGTAGCAAATTTGGCCATATTTTCCCCCAATGTTTGAGAATTGAGAGAAATCATTTGAGATGTTCTAAGTTTGGAGACCTTTGTTTTACATTTTGGGAAAGATTTGATTTTTATGCATCAGGCATGAAAACTTATTGATCTGATTCCTTGCAGGTATTAAAGATACTTCATCTCTGCAAATTATGGATGAGCCCGTTTGGGCGTTTGGTTCAGCCTTGCCGAAGCTATGACCATGAGATAGATTTTGAATAACACAGTTTAAGACATTCTTTTTATGGTGAAGAGGGGAATCTGTTGAGAAGACAGAACATTTGTTCTCTCTTAGAATTTCGATTTTGGACAGAAAACTCAGTTTCATCAGCTCTGTGATTTCGACTACATCGTTTAGGAATGGAGTGAATAATCCCAACTTCGTACTTGATCTCTCAATCTCGTGAATGCAAAGATATACGATTTGGAGATGGATGTTTGACGTTTTTCTGGGTCCACTTAATACCCAATGGATCAAGGGTCGAAGTCGAAACTATGCCTAAAGACTTGAGCTCTTGGGGTTTAGTCGTTTAGACATTGCGGCCGCCGTCAAAGGCGGGCGATTGTCCGAAGAAAAGCGCGTTCTGTAAAGGTAGATGCTTTTCTAGAAAGAGATGCCTGAAAGTTCGAGTTACAAGGACTATGTAGCAGGGTTACTCGCCGGAGTCGCCACGGTCGTCACCGGCCACCCTTTCGATACTGCCAAAGTAAGTTCTTTCGCATATTTTTCTCTGACATTCTACCCATCGTTCACTCTCTTGCTACTATTGATCAAGGAAGCCATTATGATTTGAGATTTCTAGAAAATGCGGACGATGAATATAAAATCATTGTTGCAATACGTAATATTTTCATGAAATCCTCAGCGTTCTGACCTCTAATCGCAAAACCTGGTTTCTGTATCTTCAAAACACCTGAATTTTGCTGTACCTGATAATGGTTTCAAACAGCAATTCATTCATGGTTAAGGATTGTTTACAGATATCCAAGAAGCTTAATTGGACATGTGTTTTTATGCAGGTGAAGTTACAAAAGCACAATGCTGAGTCGTTGGGGGTCACCTACAGGGGTAGTCTGCATTGTAGTATGAAGAATCTCCATGAAACTCCGAAATATGATGTAGGCAACATCTATCTTAATTTCATATTTTTCAAACATTACAGATAATCTTCGTCATCGTAATCTTGTTCCGGGGTTTGGATTCTTGACAGACAAAAGGGCTTTTCAGAGTTCTCTCCTTTTCGGCATCTATTCCCAATCAAAACTATCACTTCAGTTCAGGTTAGTGATCCTTCCTGGACGGTTCAATCAGACCATTCTTCTTCAAGTTTGATTTTTCTCAACATGTCTATTTTTTTCTTGTAAAGTTTGCCTAGATTTCTTGCATAATAACTCCATGATTAATCCCCTTCATATCCTCTGTTTGGAAAGGGAGGTGTTCAAACTGCCAGGCCTGAACCCCAAGTTATTCTTCCTTCTTCTGCTTTTGGTGGGGCCATTATCAGCTTCATATTTTGTCCGTCCGAACTAATGAAGGTTCTTAAAAAAAGTATAATGCTAGGTTTTCATACTTAGCATATCTTCTTATTGTACACGTTAACATGTCGAATAGTAATTGATACAATAAATATTATAAATAATTATTTTAATTATAATATATTAAATTTAATTTAAGTAAACTAATTACCGTTCAGCGCTAGTAAAACTATAAAAATCGAATGTATGCCGCATAGTCCTAGACCTATTTCTGCATTGGTTACAGTTGTGATACTAGATGTCTCCAGTGTAGGATGCAAGTTCAAGACACGGACTCGTTGGTATCAAAGTTTTGAAGATACGATAGTCCTCTCGATTGTATGCTAAAAACTGTAAAAACCAAAGGGGTAAGATAATTCTGCTTCTTGCGGTAAATATTGAGATAGAAATTAGGAAGTAGTTTGGATTTGACGATTGAGTTTCAGGTTCCAGGCATCTTTCATGGCGGTTTTGCGACTTTTCTGAGAGAATTGGTGGCAAATGCTGTGTTTTTTTAGTGTTTGCGAGTATGTACGATATTACATGCATTCGAACCTCAATGCTACTTTGATCGATCATCGGAACTTGATTGACACAGGCATTGGGATCGTCAGTGGTGGTCTTGGGGGTGTGCGGTAAGTTCTTTGACTACTCGATGGTTATTCTTGGCCGTATATTCGCTCACCCTCTTGCTCTTCCAGTTTTTGCAGTATTGGCTGCTATTTTACCTCTGGATGTGGCTAAGACAGTTATTCAGACTAGTGAAAAGAACCAGTCTAGAAATCCATTTTTGATCTTGAATTCGGTATGATTTCTTCACATTTGCTCGATGAGAACGTTTTTTTCTTCTTTGATAAATTGGTTTTTTTACAGATATATCAGAAAGTGTGCATTAGGGGCTGCTATGCCGGTTTAGGCCCCACAGTTCTGCCGCGTTTGCGTCACGTGGGAGCTCGAATCGGAAAGACGGTGCTCAATGACAATGCCAACTAGGCTTTCTGATCTTTCTTTTATTCAGTACGAGGAATTGGGTATGAACCCTTTTGTTCTTCATTTGGACATTCTTCACTAAAAGTTTCAGTTATACTTTGTTACTGGGAGCTCAGACATCGAGTCTTTTCTAGTTGCCTTTGCATGTAAAGATTGGACAGTAACAAAGCTTATAATTTCTCTAAATTACGATAATTTCTCTAATTTCGGCAAAGCGATAATTCAGATTCGGATGGAGATAAAATTTAGGCTACTTTTGCTGGCGTCGTTGGAGAAAATAATTGGTTTGAACTGCGATTACCCCACTGTTTCGAAGCCAATCCGGGAAATGGTCGAACAAACCTTCTTCATCTTCATTAGCCTGCATGTTCATTCATCCGTGCAGCAAAGAAAACCAGAAGAAAAAGGTCATATGAACCCACAAATGGCTGCAAAGAGCCGGAGATAGTCATAGAACGTGGGTTTTCAAGCCCGAATAGTTAGAAACAAAGCCACCACATGAGAAGGTGACGAATTGACAGAAGATAGAGAGCGGATTAGTCGATTTTGGGGCATATTTATCTCGCCAAGAGTTTCTAAATATGCTTAGGAAGACGCAATTCATGGGAAATTCTCGATCTTTTCATCACTTTTGCCGCCATTATTGTGATCCCTTTTACGTCTGGTCCCTGGAGGAGCCATCTCCATGAAACTCCGGTAAGCTTTTCCGGCGCCGCTCGTTATGGCCGGCCAAACGACTTCTGCAACTTCTCTTCGAGTTGTCGAATTCCGATAGGTCATGGAACCTGTCCAAACCCGCCATTTTATGGTGAGATCGATGAGAGAAACGACTCAGTTTTCGTTGATTTTTGCTGCTTATAAACTCATTTTCTACTGTTCTTCGATCTGTTTAAGTTTTTTGGCGTGAATCATTGCAAACTGTTCTTCGTTTTTTCTTCTTGTTATTCTCGATTTTTTTCATCTCGAGTAAAACACTAAGTAGTGAAGGCAATTTGGTTGTTCATCTATAAAAGGAAACTCAAACCAAGGTAATTTTGAGGCTAGATCTCTGTGTTCTATGATGACCATCTACGCATTTGTCATGTATTACAGACAGTTTTCATTTTCAGAAGTTTCAAAAACGTACGACGAAAAATTTTCAATCTTTCAACAGTTCCATCCCAAATTTCATTTCCATTAATGCTCTAAGTTCTACCAGGAATTAGGAGCTTAAAACTATGAACAGATTAGATTAATTACAGTCTCAGTGAATTTCATTTTTTGATGCTTCTGTTTACACTCTAACAGAAGTTATGATTCAAACTAAGAAAAAGTTTGTTCTGGGTTTGCTTCATTCGAGTAATTAAGCGTTTCAGCTAGATTTTCATGGAAAACTAAGACAGATCTAGATTAGGGTTTTCGTACCTGCTACACTGCTGGCAAAACCTTTGCAAGTAACCTTCGACCATGGCCATGGCGGCCTTAGCATGGGACTCGCAAACCTTATGTCGTTTATAATAGGGTTTATTATCTTTCAGCTGGGCATTGCAGTTATCTGCCTGACAAAACGAAGCCGACGAGCTTTTCTTAGAAGAGATCGAAGCAGTCGACGTCACTTTCTTCTTTCCGTCATCCTCTGCAAACCCTAGTTCATCTGCATCTTCTTCTTCTTCTTCTTCTTCTTCTCCTCCTTCTTCTTCTTCTTCTTCTTCTTCTTCTTCTTCCTCCATTTTTTCGTACCTTCTCTTTCCATCTCTTTTCGCAGCCATTTCCAGGAGAAAAAAATGGAGAAAGAGGCACAGGCAGAAGACCTAGATGCGAAGAGGACAACAATAATTCTCTCCATTTTCTTCAACTTTTCAGATCAAACTATAAAAGTAATATCATTTTCACCATTTTTACACCAGTAAAACTCCATAACTTCATCTCTGACAAGGAAAAATGGGCAAAATTTCGAGTTATTCTTCACACCCATACACCTATAGGCTATACCATGTTTTGTTAAAGTTAAATCTCTGATCTGTAAAAAGTAAAGTAATTATTACAGCTTTCCATGGAATCTATATATATAGTCTTGCGGAGTGCCCTTTGTCTGCAGAACTATGGACAGTCCTTTTGCTAGGGTTGAAGTAGAGTGGGGGACGACTCCATTTTTCAAGAGTTAAAAAGGGTAAAATTCTATATATATATTTTTTAAATCGACACTATAAAACGACGTCACTCTTCATTTCATGTTCACAAGCCCTTGTAAATTTAGTTCCCAAAAAAGACGGATTAGAATTAGATCATTAAAACTCGCACGAGCATAGCTCAATTGACTCAGAGATTGTAGGTTAGGTACAATAGCCTAAGTTCGACGTCTGCGATGTCCAAGTATGGGAGTTGTTACTTTCAATGTTAGGGTAGCTCCTTGGAATATTAGGTAAAGGTCTCATATCTCAGAGCCGCTGAGTTACCGTGATTTAACTATCTCACAAACTGTCGGGCCGAGGTGTAGAGGCCCTGGGAACGAGAGATTTTGTTTTTAAGGTACAAGAATCAGAACATTAAAAAACCAGACTGGATCATAACCAGATCATATATTTAGTCTGATCGTACTCTGATTTTGGTCATTCCTTTTAAATATTTTTTTTTTATAAAAAATAATTTAGAAAAAAATAAATTTTGATAAAAAAATATTGCAATTTTAAATTATTAATTGTCAAGCTAGAATTCTTTCAAACCCACTTAAGTGAACTTTGGGCCTTCCTCGCTGAAACTGTTGGGTCAGTGCAGACGGCAGAGGTCGATTACTAGGATCTGCTTAATAAAACAAACGACGTCGTTTTGCATATCCCTATTTATTAATGGCCCCTCTCAGTCACGCACTAATAGGGCATGATTAGTGGCTTTTGCGAGACAAATGAACAAAATTATGTGATTTATTCGTTCGGTTGACACTTAGTGTGACATGATTATCCATCTAGTACATGGTCCACATGACAATCGACCGTAACGCCTCAATCAAGGTGAAAGTTACGCCAAATTGTCACTCATCGTTGCACCCACTCGAGAGAAATAATCACTCTCACGTTCTCTATCATTCTCTCAATGTCCAATCGACGCTCTTCGTTTAATGTTATTTCAACTTTCACAATGACGTGTTGGAGCTTGTCTTTTCGAGACAGAACATTCATGGGTCGGGATGATTTTGCGAGAGATCTCGGTATCGAACAACTATTGGAAGGAAGTTAGATTCCAAGTGGACCAAGATTATGACCGTCTATTTCGTAAAGATGAGTCTTAACATATATTAGAAGACAATTTGCACGTAATTATAATTCATCTAATCATCGCATTTTTGGCGAAAAAATCACAAACAATTTAAAACTCTATCAATTCTAGGTTAGCCTAAAACGTGTCGTAATCTTTTTTATGGTCATCATGGAAATTTTAAATTTGTGCAACATAGTGTTAGCCGGTGACGAATAATAATTATTTTCGCAATGGAGCTATCATATTATTATTATTTTAATATTGATTTTATCAATGTTATCATCGCACTCTAATAAATTAACCTTCTACAATGTACATTGCCCATTTTTTTCCCTCATAATTCATTAAATATTATCTTGTTTTCTTTCGTTGAATCGAGTAAAATCTAATCAAACGATACGCTCACAAAATCCATTCAAAACATTACGTACATTACTAACGATCCATCTCCGTATTAGCACGCACCATTCTCTCTTTCTTCTCATTTAAAAAAAAGCTCTCACGGCTTGAGAGAGACACCGAAAGAGTGCATATTAAGAGGGTAACACGTGCACTACTACTCATACTAATGACGATCTTCATTGTTGTTGTCTGTCTTGCATTATTCGAGAGTGGAGTTTGATGATAGCGTTTAAATTCTATCGAGCATATGGTGTTTTGAGTGTGGCACAAAACAATTAGCACAAGTTTCGGCTAAAAACGAATAATATTGTTTCGGCTAAAAACAATTACCAAAATTCTTGAGTCAAAATATAATAATTATTTATAGATAATCCCCATTAATTGGAATAAATTAAAAAAGACTTTAATTCTGCTTCGTTTATTTAATTTTTTATCAAATAAAATAACTCAATCGAAGCACATAAATAAATAAAAAAATCAGTGTAAATAATTGTAATAAGCTCAACGTATACTTGGGGAAATACACCAATGAACTGATTTTGTCAATTTTTTAGTTTAATTGTGTTACGGTTCAAGTTTAACTTAAGTTCATACTTGACTTGGATCGGTTTTAGTTAGTCCATAATCAGTTTCGGGTATCGCTTTCTAAATTAAAAAGCATATAATATCATAGCATCGATTCAACTTAATTATGATCGTAGCAAAATCGTGCCGGGTCCAACTAATTCACGCTGCATAATCTAAGATTTAGTTTCATTCCATTAAAAAAAAAAGAGTCTGATTTAGCGCAGAATGTGTTGCAAAGTTCAAATCTTATCTTGTGCTTGACCTAACCCTAATTCAAAAAAAATACTTGTTTGGCTATTGGCTCTAAATCTGATGCAGTGGAAGGCCAGATTATCTCTTCGATTAACGAAGATTGGACATAAAAAAACCGTATTAAAGTTAGGAAAATAGCTTTTTGTTCTTATTTATAATGCTGATTAAAATTTCTATATTTTATTGAAAAAATGGTGCAGATGATTCAAAAGAAAGAAGAAATGAAAGGCGTGAAGAGAAAAGCGATCAGATTTGAAGGCTGAAATCGACTTCTTTGTCTGTCTGGGCATCTGTCGTTTGAGTTTCGCTGCTTGCAGTGTTCCATGGCAACACTAGAGAGTCTTCTTTAACGTGCGAGTTGAGGGTCATTCATGTTTATCCGATTGGAATCTCTTGGTACGGCGGTGGTGGTGGCGGCCCACCGCTGAGTGGGTGGGTGGGTGGATAGGGGACCCTCTTTTTTAGTTTTATATTTGATCGACAATCAATTTCCACTCGTAATGTTTCTCGTTCATACCACCATAATTCTGGCTCAAACCCATATAATAATTCACATTTGAAAACATTTAACGTTAATTTCACTTAATCATTTGAATAAAAACAGACGGAACCCTCGCCGGTCAAACACTGCAAACCCTAGGTCTAATCCATGCAACAGAAAGCTTGATCCTGTCAAACAGACATCAGCGTGCAAGTCTACCGTTGATTTTTATGTATATTATTGTATTATTTATTATATTTTATAATATAAAGACATGGTTTTAGAGAAGGAAGGCTGCTGCCGGAGAATATTAATGACGGAGATATTAGGGTTAGAAGAAAATCCCTTGGGGGACTACAAAATCCATCTGTTTCCCCAATCTATGCATTTGCTTTTTCTTTCTTTCTCGAGGGCTGAGCAGCCTGCCACATGGGTCTGCACTTTGTGTGGTTCCATAATTTCACTCTCTCTGACACCATTTGTTCTCTGGTCCGGTCTAGAGAGAGAAACAAAGTGCAGTCAAAGAGAGAGAGAGGACGAAGCAGAAGAGTCAGCCCCTCGAGAATCAAGCGTGGTCTGATCTGATCTCTCTCTGTTTGGAGTCTGAGATGAAGAATCCACGCGGTTTTCTCATGTCATTTCCTCTTCGATAGTTAGAGAAAGTTTAGTTTCACAAACAAGGAAAAACTTCTGTAAATTACAGATAAAATATGTAATAAGATTAGTTAATCGAAGAACAAGTATTCTTCTGAGCTCCGAACAGCGATGGCGTTAAAGTATAGAAAGTGGGAGTAGCATTTGCAGCGTGAAACTGCATCGGGGACTGGACTCTTGGGATTCCCTCGATTTATCTGAGAGAAAGGAATGTTACGTAGTGACGTTCTGTCTTTTGTCTCGTGGAAATGTTCTCTCCTCGAACCTCTCTCTCTCTCTCTCTAGATTTATCTCTCATCTTCGATTCACCTCCTGTCCTTTCCTTGCATTTCAAATGTCCGAGTTTATTCTTTTTGGTATTTTAATGCGAATCAGAATATATCACAGATCTAATTTGACCTGCTTCCATAACGTGAAATTTTATTCGATTATTGAATTCATCTTATATAGTTTAGTTTTCGTCTTCTCCTGCTGATATTTCAGTTCACATCTAACTGAGATTCACTCTAACTGAGATTCACGTCGCTGCTTCTCTGTCTACTTTCTCTCTCTCCTCTTTCGTTTACACATGATGCTCTTCTCCTCAACTCCTGACCCAGTGGCCTGGGGTCTCTCTCTCTCTCTCTCTCTTCTCAATTATTTCACAAAACACTACCATCCCATTTTTGTTTCCTGGCTATTGGAAGAGAATATATGTGATGTGCTGTTAGTTTTACCCTAATACTTGACTTTGTTTCCTTCTTTCTCACGTTTCTCTTCTTGTGGTTTCTCTCTTCAGGTCGTAGATGATCAGAAAAGCTTGATGGGTTCTTCGGGTAGATTAATGGAAAAACCCGAACAACGACCGCCGCAGCAGCAAGAGCCGCTGAGGTGCCCTCGGTGCGATTCTTCGAATACTAAGTTTTGTTACTACAACAACTACAGTCTGTCTCAGCCTAGATACTTCTGCAAAGCCTGTAAAAGGTACTGGACCAGAGGCGGAACCCTAAGAAACGTGCCGGTCGGCGGTGGTTGCCGGAAAAACAAGCGAGTGAAGAGACCCATCGCCGGTCTAGACGGAACATCTTCTGTTTGTTCTTCCGCTTCTTCTGCAAATACAAACCCTCCTTCGCAGCCACAGACTGATTTGTCTCCAACCTCAAATCATATGAATCCTTTGTTTTACGGGTTACACAGTTGGTCATCTGATATAAATCTCTCGTTCTCCAGGTTGAGTTCTGGAATTTCCAATGTCGAATCTGTTGCTGGATTTGACATTATTCAACCCCAATTGAACGCTCTCGGGCTAGGGTTTTCGTCTGGAAGTCTATCTAATGGAGCTGAAGATGATTACTGTTCTAGGTATAATTCTTCCAAGCACATTCATGACCTTTCAAGCTACACCATATTTGGTAATACTTCTTCGTCAAGCACTGCCACTATTACTGCTCCTCCTCCCATTGCATCTTTGCTAGCTTCGAAATTCATCAATGGCTGCTCGAAAGATACGAGAGCTCCAAACAGTTTTCACTTCATGGAAACATTTGATCAAGACGTGCATCAGATTGGATATGAGGAAACTGAAATGGAATTGAAGAGAGCGAAACTAGAAACTCAGAACAAATTTGATTGGAACGTAGCTAATTTTCAGAATCAGAGCGATCAAAGTGGGGTTTATGATCCTTCTGTTTACTGGAACTCTTTTGGAGCAACTTGGAATGATCCAGCCAACATTGGATCGTCCCTTACCTCCCTCATTTAGCACTCCAGTTCTGTAAGTCTAGAGTTACACATTTATTTACTCACTCTTAAGTGACAAACTGATGTGTCATTTCTTTGCTCGTCCGACACTTCGACTGCACGAGGAACACGAATCACATCGACGTTATCACTTAAGGTTGTCTAAATTTGAGTAGCTTCATGACTTTTTCATCCCAATGCCAGCGATTCCGGTCTCAATCTCCCTCTTTTTCCTTTCTATCCTTCTACTTGTTTCGTCCATATTCAGCTTCCTAGTTACGTTCTAGTAGATTTCATCCCAAGCATTGGTTTGTGGTTGTTTTTTCTTCCTCAAAAGAAGCAGAACAAGAACAGCGAGAGTTAAGATTTCACATGAAAAGGAGATCGATCGAGATAAAGGATCAAGATTAAACGGATACTTTTACTCGGAGGAGTGAATTTCCGGCTTGAAGAGAGAGGAAACCTCTGCCTGCCTCATTTTCATGGGAGATCATTTGCTTCAACGACATATTATATAGTTTCGTGTTGTATATATATGAATTGCTATTCCTTTTATTGGGTGGGGTTATGGGTATATGTTTAATGTTCTCCTTGAATTATCATCGGACGAGGAGACTATTGGTTTTATCTTCCTGGGTTTTTTTAGGGTTTTTTTTGTTTTCCGGTTTGGTATAACGATGGGTATAGAAGAGAGGGAGATGTGACATGTTATTTACAAATGAAATTTCTTGTTGGTTCATGGCTCTTGGTCTCATCTCATCTATGGTTTTATTTTATTCTTGTTTTACTGATTTTTTAGTTGAAAAGCTTATGAGAATGATCAATTGTGAGTAGGAATATACGAGGTATTACGCACAAACTTCTCACCGTCGATGTTCGTCTTTTCCAACAGCTATCATTAGACATTAGTCCATGAATTCTATTTGGATGATGTTGGTGTTAAAAATGTCGATGTAGGTAGACATTCTTGCAGATAGGCCTGGGTAATAATCCATTAGGACCATTCTTTGGACCGGCCTAAACCAATCCGTTTCGGAAGTTAAGACCGAACTGAAACTCGACCATCCTAGACCGAAAAGTTTCACTTCAAGTTTGGGTCGTTTCAATTTTGGTTTTAAATTGTTTAGAGATATTATTTTTAACAAAACAAAAACGTAGTGAATTCATTGTTCATTTTTTAATACCCAAAACCGAACGGCGAGGGCCTGTCTGAGGTTGGTCGTGTTCTTGATCCAGTCCAGTTCAGAACCTCTGACGCCCTTTGTAATTGTTGTCATCGCAAAGTTGTAAGTAATAGAGTCGCAGCGAGGCCCTGTCCAAGGTTGGTCGTGTTCTTGATCTCTCCTTGCAGGGATACAATCGGCGATCACGCGCCTGAAATTTCTCGTCTCCCTCGTCCCGTTCTATGGATCGCCGCATCTTGCTCTCTCGACGCAGGCGGTTTCTCCGGCGGGAGAGATCACAGATCAAAAGAACTATGCCAGCCGATCGCCGATGATGATGGCTTCCTATCAAACGTAAGCATCTCTTTAGTCTCTACTTCCTCCTCCTCCCTCTCTCTCTCTCTCTCTCTCTCTCTCTCTCTCTCTCTCTCTTCCTTGTTTCAGTCTTCAGACTCTCTAGATTCTACTATATCAATATTTGTTTCTAGGGTTTCGATTTCGCCAGTGTTCATCCATTGCGATCCGACTCCATTTGTAGACCAGACTGACGATCGATCCCTGTTTAAAACGCCATAGATTTGTTCGAATCCACTTGCCCTAATGCGATTCTATTGACCTGTAGAAGACTCGCGTCATGACTTTTGAAAAAAAAAAAACAATAAGAAAATGCAGTCTTATTCCAAGTCATTAAGCCCTAGTTCCACGTGTCATCACCCATAGCGATGTCGGACAAAGTCAAATTGAAACCTGAGTTTTTGGTCAACATAGACGATGAACTTCAATATTTAAAAAATGCAATTTAAATTAGACAGTATATCTCTACGCTCTAAATAATTTAATTATTTATATATTATTTTATAATTATTTAATCTAAAAAATCAATGAATATAATGTTAAAGAGTTATGGGTTTGCGTTCTTCGTCCTCCTCCATCCACACCGTCATTGTGGCCGGTCATTAACAGTGTACCATGCGGGTCACTTCAGTAGTCGTGAGATGGTAGATATGGTAATAAATATTGGGATTTGAATTCTGCGTTATCCTAGTGTGAGAGTTGTTACCTCTAATATTAGGGTAGCTTATTGAGACATCAGGAAGAAGTCATTCTATATCTGGACTGATGAATCACTGTAACTTATCACCTCACAGCCTGTCGGGCTGAGGTGTAAGGGCTATGGGATTAGAGATTTTGCCTTTTTAGCAAGTCATTGGCCATCGCTGATTGAAAAATATCATGGTATTTAAATTTTATGTTTTTAAAGTTTAATATGGTAATGTAGATTGGAACACGGTGGTCAACTGATGCCCACTAAGAAGACAGACTCTATCGTCAACCACAAATGGTCCTTCGAAACCTTAAAACCAGATTCTTATATTTTCAGAGGGTAGAAAGTCAGTCTCGACTCTCGAGTTCAACCACAGACAGAGAACTAGAACAAGATCTACGAATTAACAGGGCAAAGTGGGTCGAATATTAGAATGGTGAGAGAGAGAGAGAGAGAGAAATCTCCATGAATTTATGAGGGGTAACCAGAGGTTGCATGGTGTTGTGTGGAACGTTAACCCCAAATCTGGTGGATTTAAAATCATAAACAGCTCTCTCTCTCGCTCGCTCGCTCTGATAGGGCAATACAGGTCAGATGAGTATCCCCACGCCATCGGACTCCGGCCACTTGTCACCCTCTCCGTCCATCGGAAAACTCACCGACCAACCCCCTCTCTTCTCTCCAACCTCTCTCCAACCCTCTCCTCTCTTTCTCTGCCCTAACTCGACGCGTTTCTCTCCCTTTTCCTCACACTTATCTTCTCTTCGCTAGCAGTCGCTTCTCCTTTCCCCATTTTCTATCGGACCATCCTTGCTTCCACCATTGCCCACCAAAGATTCTCACAGAAGCCACGCCTTTACCTCCATTTCTTGCTCTTCATGGACAACTTTCTTCCTCCATTTCCCACCCAAAACGAAGTTTCCTCCTCGTTTTTCACCGACATTTCTGACGCCGCCGTGACCCGGCGGCAATCCCAGATGAGTGTCCCTCAAATTTCTACTGCTCTGTATCATTTCCCGGCCGATTTTCCGTCCACTCTTGAAGATCTGCAATTTAGCCAATCCAAAACTCAGCCTTTTTCGCCGTGTGATTTGCAAGAAAAGAAGCTTCTGGATGCATGGTCAACTAAAATTGCAAGGAACAAGAGGAGGATGGCCAGGCAAAAAAGCCTCAGTTTAACCAAAACTTCTCCTCCGGCAACTTCGTTTACCGGCGAGAATAATCCAAAGGGATCTACTGCTTCCGTTGGTGCAGATTCCAATGGGCAAAACAGCTTTACCAACATTACAAATTCTTACACGTTTTACACTCCTGATAAAAAGGTAAATCTCTGTTGGTTTCATACGATTGATTTCGTATATATTACTCGAGTTCATGATTTAATCTCTTATGTTAGAGACTGAGAGTTATGCTGAAAAAGGAGTTGAAAAACAGCGACGTTGGATCTCTGGGTAGAATCGTTCTTCCAAAGGCGAGTTCTTATTCGCCGGTTCATCTCCTCAGATCTTCCCAGTTATTTCTTTTAGAAATTATCAAGTCTAACCACTGTTTTTCTCGAAAACAACGTTAAATTTTTTATAACTTGCGAATTTGCCACAGAAAGAAGCGGAAGAAAACCTACCGGCTCTTTCTGATAAGGAAGGTATACAGATAGCAATCAGAGATGTATATTCTTACCAAGTATGGCACATGAAATTCAAGTAAGCAACGAATCCATGGCGACCCATTTGATCATATTTCTATTTTTTCAACCTTTTCAACTCTTTTTTTTGTTCTGGGCATGTTTGAAAAAACAGGTACTGGTCTAACAACAGGAGTCGAATGTATGTCCTCGAAAATACAGGTAAAAAAATGCTGTTCCCAGATCTTGCTTAGGTTGTTTGCGTCATTCGTTCTGTTTGCTTTCTCAGGTGATTTTGTTCGGCAGAATGGGCTCGGGATCGGAGATTCCATTACTCTTTACGAGGATGAATGCAAAAACCTCGTGAGTCGCTTTTGATCAACCTTGAATTTCAAAACTAATTGAATCAGAAAAAAGAGAAAATACAGACAAAATAAACGTATAATCAACAAGTTTTCTGCGAATTTAGTATAATATAACTAGAATTACATATGATTAACATGTTTTGTACAAATTTAATTTCCGACACAGGTGTTACAGTTTTCGAAAAATGTTTGATTTTAACTTTTTAGAATGTTATCTTATATTACACCTTTAGTCACGTATAAACATCACAAATCTAACCGTACTTGTTGTCTACGAAAAGTGTTTATGCATAACTTATCTCTTGTATTTGTTACAGTACATATCAACTAAAAAAACTCAAAGCCCAGAGTCTGAATCCTCGTACAAACAAGACAAAAACAACTGTACACCAGCTTGTGTTAAAGAGGAAGAAGAAGCATCTCTGGCACTGTTGATTGAAGAGCTTAAACAGCCAGAAAGAGAAGAAGAAGCAAGCAATCTTATGGCTATGTCCAGAGAAGGTAATAATCAGCCGACAATTCCGGTCAGTTCATCGTCGGCTCCATGGAATCTAATGAATGGGATAGACGATTATCATGTCAGCTTGGAGGATTGCTATGGAGGCCTTGAAATTCTGCCTGAAGTTAGTGGTTATAAGTATCCCCTTTTTGATCACGATCCTTGCCCTTTTTGATGGTATTCATTCTGTAGATTTGGAACAGAAGAGGTTAAAATTATATTTAAACAGCGAAGCAAAATGCGCATGATTCAACCGCTGCCCCGAGTGATCGGACGAATGTAAATGTCTGTTCATCCGATCGATGTTTTGCTTGTACCTCAAGTTCTCTCTCTCTCCTCTCTGCGCGGCCGTGGTTGGCGGCGGAGGATTAGTACGGACGAGAGAGAGAGAGCCAGAAGAACGAAGTTTCCGAATGGATGAATGATGATTAAAGATATGACCCACCAACAATTCAAGGCAAAGTCTAAAGTCATCTCCCCAACACACTAACAAACAACCCAACCAAGACAAGGACAGCCTCCCACCATGTTTCCTCTCTCTCTCCTATCTTCTTCTCTCTCATCATCACAGCCTAGATTTCGTCTTCAACCTCCACTTTCCGGCGTGCCATTCTCAATATTCTTTCGTTTCTTCCGAGTCAAAAAGGCAGCAACACACGAGAGCGTGCTGGGTTCAACGAAAGAAGATAGCAACTCCACCTTTCGTTTCCATTTTCTTTTCAAAGGATACAAAGATAATAATCAATTTTCAAACATTCAGATGCCATCAAGAACATTGAATCCACTCAAAGTTGAAACCCAGCACAGACAAAATAGTCAACGACTGTTTGAATCCTCGAGAAAAAGCTGTCTACTTGACCATCACAAACAGCAGACCTACAAGTTCTCTCTTTGAATTGCTCCATTAACTACCCCAAGATTTAAACTTTAGATCTACCCGACAATCAAGATCACATCACAGAACTCAACATGCAGTATTTAACTTCAAGAAATAGAATTTAAGTAAATTTATAATAAATATTACAAGTCGGATGAGCAACAGTTCAGTTTCTGCATTTAATGAGAAGCAGAAAGCATATATAGACAGATAGTCGTTGTAGAGTGCCATTAAATATGCAATTATCAAGCCAGGCAAGATTTAATAAGAGAACTGTAACACTTCAAATAAAGTTTTCGATGGTCAAATCCGCCATAAATTAAGCTCCGAAACTAATCTTATGGAAATTGAAATTCAACTTCTTCGTCAAACAAAGAGCAAGGGAAATCAGATTCTCTCTCTCTCTACTAAAATTGCAAACTTTCTCTGCAACCAAACAGGTGGGAGTTGGGGGAAGTGAAAATGACAAGATCAAAACCATCGAATTTCAACAGATCAGTCACTTTCTTTCTATACTCTGCAAATAACCCAATTTTAAAGTTCTTCCCCAGTGATAGAATCAAATGCTGAAAATTACAGGAAAAATAGTTGAAGAAAAGTTGAAATTTCTATTATTAATTTCGAGGAGAAGTCGTCTAATAACCTGGTCCTCCCGGCGAAGTTGTCGGAAATAGCGGCAACAGCTGGGGCTCAGTGTCCCTCGGAGTCGTCGCCGGAGAAGGATGGAAGTAAAATCCTTTCTCTTGAATGGCTTTTTCCTCCGCCTCTGCATGTGAAGTTTCATTCACATTCTTCAAAGAGCTGGAATTCACCCAACCGGATCGGTCAAACGGGTCGTGAAACAGAGGTGAAACCGGGCTAAGAACGAGCGACGGGAAATCGAGGATGCTGGGGGAAAGAAACTCGTGGTTTCGAGGAGAGAAACCGGAATTACCCGAACTAAGAGCAGGGATCAAAGGGCTGATCTTGAGGTTCCTCAGGGCATTTCGGCGCTCGTAGAGTTTAAACCCAGACTGTTGCCTTTTGGGTGTGGATTTGAACGGCGGGATATGGGTTCTTGAAGGTGGGTCGGAGCCGGAGGTGGGGGTAGAAGAAACATTCTTCGCAGTTTCCGAGGATCCGGTGAGCATTTGAACTACCTGCTTAAAGGAACTCGTATCCGCCTGAACAAAGGTGGTCGGATAAGGGCTACCGGTTTCCGATCTGGTAATGGGTCTAGGAGATCGTAGTTGTAGTGGAGACAGAGACGACGGCGCCGCCGCCGGCGATGTAGCGTGGGCTGGAACGCCTCTGCTATTACTGCTGCTGCTGCTACACGCTGTAGTTTGGCTGCTCGGAGATAGGCGGAGAGATGGCTTCGGAGGTGCGTCCATCGTGAGAGAGAGAGAGGAAGGAGACGCAGAAGAAGAGGCAGCGCGAGGCAGACGAAGGAGATCGAAATTTGTTACGTTTATTTTCTACTTGAATACAATTCCCACGACTCATACTGCGCGTGCCCAACAGATTCCTGATAAAATAATTTATTATTTTCGAGTAAATACTAATTTATAGTTGAACTTACGGAGTAAATGTAATTAACATACTTTAAATTTTAAAAGTTAATAATTTAATACTAAATTTTAAATAATTATAGAGTTATCTTTTTATTATAAATTTTAATATTGAATACAAATGTGGTGAAGATGAATTAATATTTATTTATTTATTTTAATTATAAACTATTACAATACATTAATTATAAAAAAAAATATATAATGGTGCCTCGTTAGTGCATCAAATGCTTCTCACTGTAGTCTTTTACGACTCCTCATCTTTTTCCTAGATTAAAATGAGTAAAAATCAGAAAGGCGGTGGGGAACACGGTCTCTGAAGGAGAGTGGGTTAAAGTCAGTAGATGAAGTCACAAGTGTTGTTTTCCAATTGGCCTACATATTATAATTAACATGTGAAAGGTCAATAGAGAGTAAGTGTGGGTCAAAAAGGTCGTTGAATAGTTTTCTTTGACTTGGGTGGCCCTGACGTTGACCGCACGTCTTGCTATAAACGTCGCCGTTTGGAGAAACTTTCCACTAGCCCAAGAGCGCACTTGTGACCCAATAACGACCCGGCCCAGTTTGCATAACCCGAGTCCTACCAATCGATTATCCGAACGGCTTACATTTGGATCCAATTTTTTAAGAACCAACCATTGTATCAATTTAAAAAAGCCGAAGCAACCCGGGTTCATCCGTATATGAAGGAAAAGGCATTTTTAAGTGGATTTCTTTGGAAAGCAATTGGTTCTCTGCCTCCATATCCCATTGCTGGAAAAGTAGGGTGAATAAAACGTCTCTGTTCTCGATGGCAGCCATTGATGGCTGAAGGCCTGAAACTTATGCTATGCATGGCCTAGGTTTGAGCGTAGTTCAGCAGGTGTCGGGTCTTGGTTTGGCAAAAAGTATACGTGACTCATTGAAAACGATAAATGGAGTCCAGAGTTAGGGTTTCGGGTTAGGGTTTACTACTACGATCAAATTTGAACGGAAAATTGCATAGGATATCGGGAGCCCAACGGAAAGGCTGGTTATGACTGTCGACCAAGAGCTTCTTGAGTAGCAAAGCCAAGACAAATAAGAAAATAACTCATGGATTAATTATCTTAACTTTATTTAATATCTGATTTGATCTAAATACAGTGGAAATCTCGATTTGCGCGTACCCGTCAATCGAAATCTAGTATAGATTTCAGGCTAGGGTTCCATAAGCTGGACCGAAAAAATCATTAGAAAAAAAGGACGGCTCGTTGCGTGATGTGTTTTGGTGAAAAAAGCGAAAATGATAAAGAAGAGATGAAAACTTGGAACTAACTGTTACAAATTAGTGCATATTTTTAGTTATTTATTATTCTTACTTAGTCTTTCCTTGATCCTAAAGTTTAGGAGTCGGTTGATAGTGGTGTTGTTAGTGCTGAAGTGGTCAGGTCTTTTAGGAAAAGTAGTTAGTGATTGAAGTTATAAATTTCACGTTGATGTATTTACATTTTCAACAAGTTTGGAAGTAATAGAAAAACTTTCATCAATTGTTCTCTCTATTTGTTTTATGGTATCAGAGCCACGTCTGAAACCTTGCTGCAGTTGCTTCTATTTCTTTGTCTATCAAGTCACTTTCTTGTTGGAAGATATCAGGAGCTAAAAGCAAAGATGGAGTTAACAAATGGAGGAAATTCTCACACTCAATATGGCATTGAAAAACTTCTGGGAACAAACTACAGGTACTGGAGAATGTGTATGGAAGCATACCTTCAGGGCCAAGACTTGTGGGATCTTATTACAGGAGTAGATGCAGAGATCCCTGTAGATACTCAGGAGAATGCTGAGTCTCGAAGAAAATGGAAGATCAAATGCGGAAAAACTCTTTTTGCATTGAGGACTTCGATCAGCAAGGAGTTCATTGATCATGTTCGTGAAGTGGATTCACCAAAACAATTGTGGGATATTCTTGAACGTTTGTTTTCAAGGAAGAATACAGCTCGATTACAATTATTGGAAAATGAATTAGCATCTTTAACACAAGAAGGTATGTCTATTTCTGAATATTTCTTACGTGTTAAAAGTATTTGCGCTGAAATTTCAGAATTAGATGCAAATGAAAAGATTAGTGAAGCAAGATTACGTCGGTTCTTAATTCGAGGATTGAAAAAGGAGTATATTCCTTTTATTACTTCTATTCAAGGCTGGGCAAAGCAACCTTCAGTTGAAGAATTGGAAAGTCTCCTTTCTAATCAAGAATCTTTAGCCAAACAGATGATTAAAAATTATGATTCTGATGCTGCACTTTTTTCAAGAGGACAAAACAACACTAAGGAAGATCAAGATAGAGGAGACAACGTGCAACATAAAAATGTTATCAAGTGCTACAGATGTGGCAAAATTGGCCATATTAAAAGAAATTGTAGAGTAAAGCTTTTCAAAGTGAATGTTGCAAGCGAGAATGATGATGCTGATCAACCAAATTGGGAGCAGTGCTTCACTGTAACAACAGAGGAAGAAAAGAATAATCTTCTTGTTGGTTCAACAAAAATGCAAGCCCTTTCAAATGCTACAAACACCAAAGAAGAATGGATCATAGATTCTGGTTGCTCACATCACGTAACTGGAAATGAGTCACTTTTTTCAGAGATGCATCAACACAAAGGAGACCGAGTTATAATTACAGCTGATGATTCTGTGTATCCGGTTGTGAAAGAAGGGGCTGTGAAGATTGATACAAATGCCCAAAGTTCAGTCCATTTGAATGATGTTTTTCATGTTCCAGGTTTGAAAAGAAATCTAGTTTCCGTTTCTCAAATTACTGATTCTGGAAAATATGTTTTATTTGGGCCAAATGATGTGAAAATTCTTGATAACATGAAAAATATTTCTGCTGATGTTCTCACCACCGGTGAGAAGAAAGGTTCTTTATTTGTCTTGTCAGCAGGAGAAGCTTTTGTGAAGAAAGCAAGTCAATCTGATAGCCCGGAAATTTGGCACAATAGGTTAGGTCACTTGAGTTTTCAATTACTACAGCAAATTTCTTCTAAGAGATTGGTGGATGGCATACCAAATCTAAAAAATGTCTATGAGAAGATAATTTGTCAAGGGTGTCAATTTGGCAAATCACATTGTCTTCCGTTTATGAAATCCTCAAATCGAAGATCAAATATGTTTGAGCTGGTTCATACAGATTTGATGGGGCCAACAAAAACACCTAGCTACAGTGGATACCGTTATGCAATGGTGTTAATCGATGATTTTTCAAGATATATTTGGGTGAAATTTTTGAAAGAGAAAAGCGACACTCTATCAAAGTTTGTTGAATTCAAGAATGATGTGGAGAAGGAATTTGGGCATAAAATTAAGTGCATACGAAGTGATAGTGGAGGTGAGTATATGTCACATGACTTTTTTCAATATTGTGATAACAATGGCATTTTACGGCAGATGTCATGTCCAAATACTCCTCAACAAAACGGTGTCTCGGAGAGAAAGCTAGCTCATCTTGCTTCTGTGAGCCTCTCTTGGATACATGATAAAGATCTTCCCCTTGAACTTTGGGCTGAAGCATTTCAAACTGCTTGTCATGTCATAAATCACATACCTCCATGGCCAGGTAAAGAAAAGTCTCCTTTTGAGCTTTTACATGATATAAAGCCAAACGTAAATTATTTTCGAGTATTTGGTTCTATTTGTTACGTTCATATTCCGAAATTGGATCGAACCAAACTTGACCCAAAAGCAAAGAAATGCATTTTTGTTGGCTATGACTCATGTAGAAAAGGTTGGAAGTGTATGGATCCAGAAACAAGAAAATTTGTAGTTTCGAGGAATGTGGTGTTCGATGAGGTGTCATCTTATTATTCAATACAAAAAGCCTCCTCCCATGTTCTTCTTGATGATGATCAGAAATATGTCCAACAACAGCTTGAAGATGAGGTTGCAAATAAAAATGAACTCTCAATATCAACCAACTCAAATACAATTGAAGAAGAATCTGTAGATTTGAGAAGACCTACAAGAGAGAGAAATTTACCAAGTCATCTTCAAGATTATGAGGTACAACTAAATCATTGTACTGTAGTATCATGCTTCCTCACTACAGGCATAGATGAAGAACCTGCAAGTTATGAGGAAGCCAAAGGTTCTCCAGAATGGGAAGCAGCAATGAAAGAAGAAATTGAAGCTTTAAATAAAAATCAGACATGGGAGCTAGTGCCAAAATCAGAAAATTGTAAGCCAATTACTTGTAAATGGGTTTATCGTTTAAAAAGAAGAACAGATGGAACCGTGGATAGATGCAAAGCACGTCTGGTTGCTCGAGGATTTTCTCAAAGCTATGGGTTAGATTATGAAGAAACGTACAGCCCTGTTGCAAAAATGGTAACGTTAAGAACTGTTTTTTCTCTTGCAGCTTTAAGAAGTTGGAAACTATGGCAACTCGATGTAAAAAACGCATTTCTTTACGGAGAATTGGATAGAGAAGTATTTATGGAACAACCTGCAGGCTATGTTTCAAAGCAATTTCCTCATTATGTCTATCACTTAAAAAAGGCATTATACGGCTTAAAACAAGCGCCGCGTGCTTGGTACGGTAAAGTTGCCCAATTCTTGATTTTTTGTGGATTTAGAGTTTCTGATGCAGATTCTAGTCTATTTACTAAATTAGAGTCAAAGATGCACGTAATGGTTCTCTTGTACGTGGATGATATGATAATCACAGGAAATAATGAAGCTGAAATTTCTACATTAAAAAATGAACTTTCCGTTCGTTTTGAAATGAAGAACTTGGGAGAGGTTGGTTGTTTTCTTGGTTTGGAGATTGTAAAATCAGATCAGGGATATTTCATTTCTCAAAACAGATATGCAAAGAGGCTGCTACAACTTTTCAATATGGGGGAGTCAAAGGAAAAAGCTACTCCAATGGAATCACATCTCAAGTTAAAAAAGGATGAAGGAGAATTGCTAAATGATGAAAGAAATTTCAGACAACTAGTGGGTAGCCTAATTTACTTAACTATCACAAGACCCGAAATCTCATATTCAGTCGGTGTTATCTCTCAATTTATGCAAACTCCAAGAACTCCACATTTAGATGCTGCTAAAAGGGTTCTAAGATACATCAAGGGAACTACAGATTATGGTCTTTTTTATAAGGCAGAGAATGATTTTTTATTATCAGGTTTCACTGATGCAGATTGGGCAGGAAATGTAGATGATCGTCGATCAACCTCTGGATATTGCTTCAGTATAGGTTCTGCTGCTGTCTCATGGTGCAGTAAGAAGCAATCAACTGTTGCTTTATCTAGCACAGAAGCTGAATACATGGCGGCAACTATGGCAGCACAAGAATGCATTTGGTTGAAATATTTGATGAAAGACATTTGTGGGGCTATTAATTATCCTGTGCAAATTTTTTGTGATAATCAAAGTGCAGTCAAGCTTGCTTTAAATCCAATTTTTCATGCTCGAACAAAACATATAGAAGTTCGTCACCACTACATTCGTGAGAAAGTTCTGAATCAAGAAATTGAGTTGAAGGAAGTTTCTTCAAGTGATCAAATTGCAGATATTTTCACGAAAGCTTTAGGAAAATCTGAGTTTGAATTTTTTAGAACAACTCTTGGAGTGGTTAGCTCTAAATATGCACTAAGGGGGAGTGTTACAAATTAGTGCATATTTTTAGTTATTTATTATTCTTACTTAGTCTTTCCTTGATCCTAAAGTTTAGGAGTCGGTTGATAGTGGTGTTGTTAGTGCTGAAGTGGTCAGGTCTTTTAGGAAAAGTAGTTAGTGATTGAAGCTATAAATTTCACGTTGATGTATTTACATTTTCAACAAGTTTAGAAGTAATAGAAAAACTTTCATCAATTGTTCTCTCTATTTGTTTTATCTTTCTGGTCGGTTTTTAAGTTTATTTTTTCTTATTTTCTGTTCTTGGGTCGGGTGCTTTTTTTTTGTGTTTTGGGCTTGTCGGTCAACCCGAAAACCGAGCGACAAACCCAAAAAAAAGATAATTTAGTACTATAAATTATTTTTCAATGAAACACTGGGGTGTCGAAAAGAATCCAGGCCGGAGCTGGAGACAGAGTTCACCCCGGACGGACTTAATTTGCAAGTTCTTCGGATAATTGAATGAAAGGGCTGTTATTATAACTTTTTGAATGACGCAGAGCAGGAGCAAAGGGATCCATCGGTACAAATCCACAGTGAAAAATTAGCTATTTCTTATGGACTTCTTAGCTTGTATAATAACGTTCCACTACGTGTGATGAATAATCTTTGTGTATGCCACGATTTCCATAGCTGGATCAAGTCTGTATCCAAAGTTAAGAATCATACAATTATTGTAACGATCCAAAAGCCAAATTTTAATTAAGGTCATGGTTCAATATTTTTTTTTTCATAAAATAAAAATATTCTTTTACAGTGGAATTTAAAAAAAATAAATAAATTTAAAACTTGTAGCGGAAGTCTATAAAATCAAATTATTTCATAAATCATAATTAAATATTTCTTTTTACCGGTTCCAAATGAATTAGTCCATCTAAAATAATTCAAAAACTAATTTAAAATGTAGTGTTTAAATCCTTGTTATACTTAAAAATCATTAAGCTCTCAACGATTACTTTTCGCACATGGATTTCAATTCTCTATGGAGACTATGTTTCGTTATTTCTTTATTTCTTCATTGATTATCGTTCATACTTACATCATAAAATTTATCTATGAGTCTAATGCTCAGTAAGCAACATAAACATAAAATTAGACACATAACATGTCATTTTAGTTTCGTTTGAGAACTTTCGTAACTGTATGTTTTTTATATCTTTTACGTTTTGGGTTTGAGATCCTAAGGAAGTTAAAAAGGCATCTCTAGTTATTCACACTTTCTAGAGACAGTCGATATACTCGACATCCTTAGAGAGATTTTGCATCTTTGGGAGCTTCGAGATACTCTGAACTTTCGGGGAGAGTTCACACATTCAGGAAGAACCCAAATCAAAACACCTTCATTCATTATTTCTTCCTTACATTCTTTCATTCTTCATTTTTCATCTTTCTTACTTTCATTACATTGGATCCTTAGGGATCTCCAAGTTGTTGGGTCACCACGGGATGTAAAATGACATCATATGTCTTCCTCGGGACGACTCATTTTGATCTCCTCTCATAACAACTTCTTGTTTCTTTTGTTTTGTGAAAACATACGTATGAAAAACATTTTCATTCGTTTATTTGAAAACATGAATGCATGAACATACACGTGATCAATCGTTAAACGTTCACATCATCAAAATATGCATGACAATACTATATTTGACATATTATCCTAATATTAGCATACTAAGAGTAAACAAATCATCAAAAAATTCGTAGACAATCGATCCAAATAATTCCAGTATAGACTCGACAAATCGGTCAAAAATTTGTTTATTGAGTTTGTTTATTGTAGGCCAATGACGATACAAAAAAGTTTGTTTATTGAGTAGTATAAAAATTTTATTATTTTTATATTGAATTGAATTGTTATTATTTTTATTAAAATTGTCCTTTAAAAATATATATTCAATATTTCTAACATGTGCATTCTAGCGTTTTAGTTGTTTTCAGATCAAAGTTTTTTTGAGCTATTGTTGGAGAAATTTTGTGCTAAAAATTTTATAAGGGTCGACTCCTACTTAGTATAGGTTGATCTACACATTTTTAGGTCGACCAAAAATGATATAGGTTGACCAAAAAATGCTCGAAGACCTAATGCAAAAATTTCAAGTAACTTATTTATATTTACGATGTTCATTCAAAGTGTGAGTAGACAATTATTATAAAATCAGAAACCAGCTATTTCAAGTGATTTTGTTGAGCAAAAGTTTGTGAAAGAAAAGTGACGCATTTTGAAAAAAATAGTTATGAAGAAAAAGTGACACCCTTTGTAAAGAAGAGTCAATTGTAAAAGTTTCGTTGACACTCGTGACTCAACTTAGTGGATCGTCATGTGGCGATGAAAGAATCTTTAAGGTGCGATCTTGAAATGCAGCCATAAGTAAAGATTGGCCGAACTGCATTAACACATCGGTCTAAATACTCTATCTTATTCCTTAACTTTATTGCAATATTAAGTTAGTGAAATAAAATTATAAAATTATGAAAAAATTAGTAAATCTAGATCACCACCTCTTAAGTTTAAATCGACCATACACAAAACGCATGCAATATCACTTAGCATATCAATTCATTATCATCTAATTAAACTTACTATCAAATAATGTAATTTTATCACTTTAAGATGTAAGTTTTCGAAGACACAGTACACAAAATTGCGAGAGTTTCTATTTAATCTTGTTTAGAGAATTTGTGAGAATTCTCTAAGAATTATAGAGGCTATTATTAGAACTATGGTTACTTTAGTTTTATAATCTTGATGGGCTTAAGACTTTTTATAATTTATAAATAAAGAGCACTAAAAGTATATCAAAATTGTTAATTTTGTCTAATACAAAATAAATCAGTGCTCAAAGGTGTCATCTTTTTCTCATCATTTAATTACTTTTTCTTCTTCAAATATTTCCCTTTTTCCTTTAACGTGACACTCATTTCTTTTGTATCGTTGTGTCAGCATTTGCGAGGAGCACTAGCAGCCTGTACGATGGAAAAGATCATATTTATGACATCATCTAGAAGATGAAATGTTTATGCATGTGGAACACAGATAAGAGTTTTAACACCTATACGATTGGAAAATGCTTCGGGTTAAAATGATGGGAGCTTGGGTAGAAAACAAGAAAGGTTGGCACTGTTTCTCGACAGCATTTTCAACAATCTTTGCATGTGCTCCCATGAGTTTTCATATGTCACCCTCAATTTCTAGTATAAGACAAATTTTTAAGCTTTTCAATTATTCGA
>QAOC01012743.1:7307-96362 GCA_003255005.1 Begonia fuchsioides | reverse complement strand
AAAAAAAAAGAATAAACATTGCAGACGGAGTCTCCATCAAAACCAACCAGTGCACTAGAGGCTACCTGCAAGCCGCCAAACCTCCACCATTGATTCAACTCATGTTTCTCTTTCTCTCTCTTAGCTCGAATTACCATCCCAGAGTTGGCCATTAAACTAAATTATTACCGCTCTTTACTGCATTTCCTGTATAAATAAATCCACGTTCGAGATTGATTCCAAGGGAAGAAGGTAGCAAGGGAGAGTTTTTCCGAATGGGTATCTTTTCTTCGATCACCGGATGGCGTGGCGCCAGTGGCTTTGGTTCCTCTGAAACGGCCGAGGAAGTGACCGAGGGAATCGACGCATACCGTCTCACCGCCATTGTCACCGGTCTGTTCTTTCTCTCTCCTCTTTTTGAACCTCCGCCTTGTGCGTTCTGAGATTGGAATTGTGAGAGTTGATGTTGCAGGTGGAGCGAGCGGGATTGGGTTGGAGACGGTCCGAGTTTTGGCTCTCAGAAAAGCAACCGTGGTTATCGCTGCCAGAAATGTGGAGGCTGCAAATCAGGCAAAGCAGCTTCTGCTCAAGCAAAACAAGGCTGCTCGTCTCCATGTTTTGAAGCTCGACCTTTGCTCCACCAACTCCATAAAAGAGTTCGTCGTCAACTTCAATGCTCTTGGCCTTCCTCTCAATCTCTTAATGTAGTCTCTCTCTCTTTCTCTCTTCATGTTCATGCCATTTTCATGCAATGTTATTCTTCTGGGTTTCAGAAACAACGCTGGCATCATGTTCTGCCCCTTCCAACTTTCAGACGACGGAATCGAAACACAGTTCGCCACAAACCACTTAGGTGATTAAAAGTACACTATCTTGCCATGTAATTGTAGGTTTCTGACTTTAGTTTGTGTTGGAAAGGTCATTTTCTGTTGACCAACCTGCTGCTTGAAAAAATGAAGAACACAGCAAAAGCGTCTGGGATCGAAGGGAGGATCGTGAATCTGTCCTCCATTGCCCACCACCTCACTTACAAAAACGGAATTCGCTTTGACAAGATCAACGATCGAACGGGGTAGCAATCCATTGAGTTTGTGAAATGCCAAGTTTTTCTTCAAAGTAGGGTTTACGAAAGAGAAGACACCCTCTCCTGCTATGATTTTTTTGCAGGTATTCCCCTAAGAAAGCGTACGGGCAGTCCAAATTATCAAATATTTTGCATGCAAACGAGCTCTCGCGTCGCTTGAGGGTGAGTAAAACATGATCTTCTCTAGGTACCCCTTCTCAGAATTTACAGTTTTCACTTTGAATATGGAGCCAAAATTCAGGAAGAAGGTGGGAAAGTTACGGTGAATTCAGTCCATCCAGGGTTAATCATGACCCCTCTCATGAGGCATTCCACTCTTATGATGGGTATGCATGAACTACTCAACCAACCTAGAACAGCCAAAGCTCTGAAAAACGCTAATAATTTGCTTGGTTTGCGAGATTTGGATCAGGGCTTCTGAGGGTGTTTACGTATTTCATATGGAAGAGCGTAGAACAGGTACGTGGTAGTCTCCAGCTATCCGATGGTTATTGTGGCGTTTAATCGGAGGAGTTTAACCCGGAAAGGCTGGGCGCGACGACAGGGGGCGGCGACGACGTGCTATGTGGCGCTGCACCCGCAGATGGAAGGCGTGAGCGGCAAGTACTTCGTGGACTGCAACGAGGAGATGCCGAGCTATTACGCCAGAGACGAGAAGCTCCAAACTAAATTCTGGGACTTCAGCCACGCCCTCATCAACTCCATTTCCAAAGCTGCGTCATAAATCCATTCCCCCATCCCTCTTCCTTCTTTTACCATTTTACAAGCTTGATTTCTCTTGTTTATGTTCTTGATTCCATTGGCAAAATCCATGTTTTACCTTACATTATTAATTTGTATTTTGCACCCATGATCAAGGAGAGTAATACAAAAGTACACCTACCCAAATAATCATTTAGTGCAACCATAAATAAGTGTATTATGATGTTAATTAGTTTGTCTACTACTATTTAGGCTAGCCCTACACATGTCGTATTGAAAAAAAAGGAAAAGTCGAGCATTTTTGCTGCTGGAATAGGTCCAAGCGACCTCAATGACATCCTTCAATTTTCTGGTCTGAGCCTCGGATCTTTTCCATTCAAATATCTCGGCATTCCTCTCTCGGTAGGAACCCTCCATTCCAATCATTATCTCCCTCTCATCCGTAAGCTAACAAATAATGTTCTCGGCTGGGGTGCTTCCTCCCTCTCCCGTGCTGGCCGTCTCGAGCTTCTTAGATCGGTTCTTCAAGGAATAGAATGCTTTTGGATGTCCATCTTTAATATCCCTGCTGTGATCAAATTAAAGGCCATCCAAATTTGTAGGAATTTCCTTTGGGGATCGGGCAAAGAGGTTGTTGCTTGGTCCACTGTATGCTTGCCTAAATCAGAGGGAGGGCTGGGTCTTCGGGACCTTGATTCTTGGAACAAAGCGTTCCATGCTAAAGCAATTTGGAACATTTAAGGTAATAAGGAATCCCTCTCGTCTAGGTGGATCAATCACATTTATTTGAAAGGCTCGGATTTCTGGACTTGGTCTCCTTGCTACCGGGTTTCTCCTTTTATGAAAAATCTTGTTCAAACCCGGGCGTTCCTCCTAGAGAAGTTTCCCTCCCTTGATAAAATAAAGGAGATCATTGACATTTGGAAAAAGAAATCAAATGGTCACGGTCTTTCTTTCCTAGACCATTTCATCCGTCCTTCCGGCATCCCAAGACCGTGGGCTTCAATTGTTTGGATAAAGTGCATAATCCCGAAACACTCTTTCACTCTCTGGCTTGCAGCCCTTGGAAGGCTCAAGACAAAGGACCACCTAAGTTATTTGAGAATAAATGATCTATGCTGCTTCTGTTCACTACTTCCCGAATCTAACCAACATCTCCTATTCTCTTGCGCATTCTCTAACTCCATCTGGTCCATGATTAAGTCCAAATTTGGAATCAGTAGTAAAAAATGGACAAAGAAGTAAAACAAAGTGAATCACAAAAGAGCTATTTTGATGAAGATCATTCTGGCTGCCTCCGTATACCATATTTGGAATGCCAGGAATGTCAAGATTTTTGAGGGGATGATTTGGTAGGCTGAACACGTCTCTAGGAAGATTGAAAAGCATGTTTTCACAATGCTTTTCTCTCTTTATCCGAAGATGGTTGATCAAATTTCCTCCTCTCCTTATTGAGTCTTACTGGTCTTCTCAAGTTTTTTTTGCAGCTTCCTTGATTCTTCGAAATGATATTGCTCGCTGGGTCCTTCTCCCGCTCTCCTTGCTGCCTTGATGTTGTTCTTTGGATTCCAAGATCCTCTCAGAGCTGTCTTACCGCGTTTGTTCGCTGCTCCTCTTCCCGGGTGGACAAAGCTTCTCTCGGATCTGTTGCCATCTTGCTGCCGCTCCCCTTCTCGGATGCCGCTGCCCTGCTTGGACGTGCTGCCTCTCTCTTTGTGATTCCAGTTGCTGCTGCTGTTATTTGGTCGCTCCATTTTGCTGTTGTTGCCTCGTGATTCCAGTTGATCTTCTGATGTCCATTTTTGCTTCCTCCCCGAGGTTTTCTATTGATGCCTAATGGGTTGAGTTGTTAGTTTTGTTTGTTTTTTCTTTTGCCGCTCTTCTATTTGAGTCTGGATTATGTTCTCCCTAATTTGGGCTTTTTGTGCTTTGGTCAGTTAGCATGTTGGCTTTCCATCTTGGTTCTTTTTGCTCGGATTTTCTGGGGTGGTCAGGCTTGTAGATTTCCCTCGGCCCCCCCGGCTCTCGTCTCCAATTTCTTGTATTTCGATTTTGCTTTAATTTAATTTACCTTAAACAAAAAAAAGGAAAAATTAGGGTTTCTTCCCAATGTTCCAAAATTTACATGTTAACAGGCGCTTCTCAGCTCAATCTCGATCGTACCGTCACAAAGCCAAGCAACTTGAAACACAGATGCATATGTCAACTACTAAACCCAACATCCTGAAACCATATATTTGTATGTGAATTTAGATTGGAGAGAGATGAAGTGCGACATGAGAATGAAATTTAGCTTATTTAGTTCTCGCCATTTAGTTCGATGACATCGGATGATGATTTGCGAATATTTGATTGTGTCGTTTGTGTAACATCGATCGGTGAAAACAAAGTAAAATCAAAAGATATGCAATCTATTCTTTCCTCTACTTCCTTTGTTTAGTCACTCTTTCAGCTTATATCATTGGTTAAGTTCTATGTTTTCTGACTAATCTACCACTAATTATTAACTAATATGACATTAATCAAGTAATATGATAAATTATAAATAATTGAGCTTATAGTCTATGAAATCAATGCAAAAATGCAATTAAAATAATTATTATTACAGCAAATAATAAGTGTTTTAAAAATAAAGGTTAACTTTATCGGAATATCCTGCACTTTCATATTATTTCACTAGATACCGCCTCAAGCTTTTGTGAAACCCTCACGGTTGTGTCTCTCTCTCTCTCTCTTCATATCATTCTGTGGAAGCCTCATAATTTCATGAACTCTTTCTTAAAATCTTCTGCGTTCCTTTCTTCAGCATGGATTGCGTGCATACATGGCAGTTTTAGGTGCTATATTTTATATTTTGAAGTGTTAGGTTCGAAAGTCTGTGGCTCGGGTAGGCTTCCATGGATGAATTGATGGAAAGCTCCATCATTTCTAAATTGAAGACATTGATAAGGGCTGAAAAGCTTGTGTTTGTTTTGCTTCGCTTTATATCCATTGTTTCTTTGCATACATCATTGTCGGCTTCATCATTTTCATCATAATTATCTGTTCCTTCTCCACAACCAAGTCAAATCTAAATCTCTGATGAAAAGAGCACGCTCTTCTGCGACACTACGACCCTCGAGCATCAACGGCAAGGTCCAAATCTTTTTGAAGATGTGAAATTGAGGAGAAAGGGGAACAAACAAGAAGAATCAAACAGATGGTTCAGAACTTTTTGGCTTTGTCCAACGAGACAGCCCCGAAAAAACTCTATCGGAGTGGAAGAAAAGTAGTTGGCAACAACGTCGACAATGTTGAACCAACATGGCAATCTATAAAGTGAGCAAAAGTGAATGATGAGAGGCATTGTAGCGATCCGAAAACAAATCCTTACTCGGTATAAAGAAAACTCGCGCACTTGATTATCAATCACGAAATAACTCTGGTTATGTCTATGGATACATGGAGAAAAGAGTTTGGAAGAGCGTGAAATAGAAGACAACTACGATATGATTTCTTTCTAAGAAAGAACATAGGTTTAAATAAATGAATATATAATTTCTTATATAAAGAGAAGACCGTCTAACTTAATTACGATCTAAATCCTTAAGAGAGCTTGAAAAATCGATCGATTTAAGAACTCATTCTTTAATTTTTATATGTGCTATAACTTTAAACACGTAACTAAATTCATTAAATGTCGTTAAGCCCATTTTTATTAAAGATTATTTAAACAAGTAACTAAATTCATTATACGTGCTTCTATGGTTTGCTTTGATTTTGAAAATCGTAGTGAATATTGAGTGAAGTTAACCATAAAAGCAAGAGTTGGCAAAACTGGATCGAGATCATGATCAATCATGAGATCAGAATATAATCGTGGATAAAGAAAACATAAAATCGAGTAAAACATGACTCGATCAAGACCAAAGAGTGCGGCCGGTCACCGGTAGCCCAAGATCCGTCTCTGACAGAAGAAGAAAGCTAGCACTCGAGTAAAGCAAGCGATATAAACTTAAAATTCGATTCTAAATTTGGTCCAATCATTTAAAATTCAACTCAAATATAATAAAAAAATATATTTTATTTTACTTTTAAATATGAAAATAATGACTATTAATAATGCTATTAGTATTCGTGCTGGGCCCGTCAGTGGGGTGCGGGTCCAACCGTCCTATCAGGTGTCCACGAGTGAAGGCCTGGCCCAAGTCGTGGCCATCTCTGAATCGAACTGCTTATCCAACCCCAACTGTCTGCAATCATCTCTCTCCTCCTCCATCTTCCGAGCCTTTTCGTCTTCGGTTTCTTGCCGCTCTTCTCCCTTCCCCGGCTTCCACCCTTTGCGAAACCCTACCTCGCTCTTCCCCCTCGTTCCTATCTCATACTCCTTCTCTTCCATCCCTTCAGATCTTCTCGTCTTCGTCTCTCCCTTTCTGGGCTCGTTTCCTACTTCTCTGTTTCCTTCCACCATCCACTTTTTCCATTGGATTTCTTTCCGCAAGCTTGGATGCTTCTTGAATCTGTGAGGTAATTTGGTCATGCTGTTCTTTGTTTTTAATTCTGCTTTTCTCTTCCCAATTTTCGGTCGATTTCTGTTCTGTTGAATCTAATTTTCATTATTTTTGGTCGCTTTTAGGGTTCCTGAGAAGCTCTCACGCCTTATTTCTGATCTTGAATGTTCCATATTTATCAATTTGAATCTCTGTGACCGATATCGTGATGTTAAACCGTAGTGAGTAGTTCCAAATAACGTTTTCTACTTTTTTTTTTTTCTATTTCTCTCGAATGCTCTCCAATGTTTAGGCACTTTTAATAACCAATCCAATCCCCTTCCAAATATTCGAGGATATTTTCTGCTATGGCAGACCACCCTCTTTCTTCCGTGTCACTTACAGAACCAAAGGTGGCCATGGAAACTGAGAGCCCAACCAGACCTGAATTGAAGCGCGAACATCAGTGCCTTGTAGAAGAGACAGACCGAGACTCTTTTTCCAGTAAGAGACAGACCAAAGAAGCTTCTACTGATGACATTCGTTCAGAGGTCTCTAACCCTGTGATATCTCCCAAGGAAAATCAATCCACTTTACTAGATATCTCTAGCCAACCTCCTGAGTTGGTTAGTGACCAAGTAGACTGCGCAGACCTTGTTTCTGCTTGTTCTGCAAATTCTAGTGCGGAGGAGGCATCCAGCGATAAAGATGTTGGTCGTAGTGACATGTGCCGAAATGATATTGATACATCTTGTCCAGCCCACATATCACAATTTGTATTAGAAATTCCTAAGCATATCAGTTCAACTGGAGTTAGAAAAATTACGTTTAAGTTCAGCAAAAGAAAGGAGGACTATGACAATCACTTGTCTTTTTTGGTGCCTCGGACTGCTGCTTTATGTGGACATAGTAATGGTAATTGGTCTGGCAGTTCTGAGGAGGACCATGTTCTTGAAACTTCTTTGTCAGATGAAACATATCTAGAGGCGCCACACACAATGTTGCACTCATGTGGGCCTAATATGGAGATGAAAATGTCTAAGAAGGTTTTTCCTAGCAACTACCCAACAAATGTCAAAAAGCTTCTATCAACTGGTATTCTTGATGAAGCTCGAGTGAAGTATATTTCTACCACATCCAAGGTAAAGAGTACAATCATTGGATATAGAGTTGCCTTATGAAACAGATTCTCTTTGCATTATTGATGGTTTTATCTGTATGCTTCTCAGATAGAGTTAGATGGAATTATAAATGGCGGAGGATATTTGTGTGGATGCTCATCGTGCAACTTTTCATCTGTGAGTCAATATTTAGCCATTTGTAATAAGCAAAAGTTGTGTTTGTAATGACATACTGTTTACATTCAACAGGTTCTCAGTGCTTATGAGTTTGAGAATCATGCTGGTGTCAGGACTAGACATCCCAATAATCATATATATCTTGAGAATGGCAGGCCAATTTATAGCGTAATTCAAGAAATAAAAAATGCTCCTGTCAGGCTGTTGGATGAGGTGATCAAGGATGTTGCTGGTTCATCTGTCAACTTGAATTCTCTTGAAGTTTGGAAAGGTGATAATCTTTACAAGTTTTTCTTATTATTGTATATTTCATGCTCATTCTGAAAGCATGCAAGCAAAAGTTTTGGAATTTAGAAATAATGTCATGTTACACTTGAATTTTTTTCCAGCAAATTTCCTTCAAAATACTCCAAGAATCGATGAAGAGGCCGAACTTGACGATATCAGGCTTTTTAAATCTCACTATCCTCCGATAAGGTATAAATTATAATTCTTGATTTTTTATTTGATTTGATTGTTGGATGTTTTGATGTATCATAAATAATTGTTTATATGAATTGTACTTCAAATTCATCTGCACTGTCATGCTTAAGTTTAATTTCATTCTGAGTGGTTTCAGTTTTGAGAAGTGTACTTTCGTATTTTCCCTTTTGTACTGTTCACATGGTGCAACAACATACATTTCATACAGATCAATCCTTTGTTCGTCCAAAGCAATGGTGAAACATAAGAAAACTGCAGACGGGAGCGCAAGAAGAAGGTAGATTTTCATTTTTCATCTTTCTTTCTTATATCTACAGATTTATTTCAAATGTTTGTGTTAATTTATTTTATGGAGGTCCGTTTCTTGTTGGCAGGGATAATGATCTGCACCGGTTACTTTTCATGCCAAATGGACTTCCAGATGGAGCTGAGTTGGCATACTTTGTCAAAGGGCAGGTACTGATGGTTTATTTTCTATCGATGCATGCACACTTTCTGGTTATTTCGCCTTTTTCCCCACACAAGTATGTGATGTTTGCAGAGAATTCTGAGTGGGTACAAGAACGGAAATGGAATAGTTTGTAGCCATTGTGACAAAGAGGTAAAATATTGCCGTTGTCGCTAAACACCTTTAATATTTCTATCTGATCTCTCTTTATCATTAATGTTTTTATTCTGGAATTTAAAATAGGTTAGCCCTTCACAATTCGAAGCTCATGCTGGAATGGCTGCTAGACGTCAACCGTGAGTGTAGAACATTAATTTGTCAATAGCTATGTTTGTGTCATTTAGTTGAAACCAAGATCTATATCTTTGTACAGTTATCGTCATATTTATACTTCAAATGGGATTACGCTACATGATATAGCTATTTCCTTGGCAAACGGGCAAAAGCTTACCACAGGAGACAGTGATGATATGTGTGCTGCATGTGGGGATGGAGGAGATCTAATCTTCTGTGCTGGATGCCCTCGGGCTTTTCATACTGGTAGATACAGTTTATTTATTTTCTCGTTTCTGAAAATTTCTTTCTGAACATTTTATCTTTGTAGTGAATGTGAACTCAGAACATTTTTCTATTTTAACACTTCAGAATTCTTTATTATTTGTTGAACATTTTTTTAATCCTAATCTTAATCTTAATCTTAATCTTATAATGGGCTAGTATAAGTGATGTGGGTGATCTTACAGTATGCATTGTGTTCATTTCTCTTTTTTCAGTCCTTTCTATGATTTCTGGAATAATGAACTCATTACCTCCATCCTTTACATTTTTGCTTTTTGATCAGAATCAAATGATAAATTGCTAGGTGTGTGTTGAAGGAAATGAAATCACCATGTGTTTTGGTTCCCCCATTTTATTTGTTATTTATAGATTGTGTATAAATTTATCCTTTGATTATGATCAAATTAGAAGTTTGTTACTGCAATGCTGAAGTACTCCAAATTTGTTTTCTTTTCCTTTGTGTAGCTTGCTTGCAGTTACAGTCAACTCCTAATGGAGATTGGTGTTGCCAGAATTGTAGAGATAAAGTTGGTAGCAGTAGGAAAACTTCTTCTGGAGATTCATCAAGTCTTGCAAAACCAATTGTTATACGTTTAACTCGAGTTGTCAAATCACCAGATTTTGAGATTGGTGGCTGTGTTGTTTGCCGGTAGTCACCTTCCTTGCATCTTAATTCTATTTTGAATTGAGAAAGCTTCCAATTTTTAA
Organism: Begonia fuchsioides; assembly: GCA_003255005.1. Taxonomy (NCBI): domain Eukaryota; kingdom Viridiplantae; phylum Streptophyta; class Magnoliopsida; order Cucurbitales; family Begoniaceae; genus Begonia; species Begonia fuchsioides. The sequence continues at coordinate 86,633 of QAOC01012743.1, read as the reverse complement.
TGTAAAATGATAATTGATGAAGGGAATATCCAAGTTGTGTAGTTTACTTTTAGATTGGTCTAGATATCTGATATCTAGTTTCATTGAAAGCTCAAATAAAAGAAAAAAGAAAATCCACTTTAGGAGATCAGATACTCCGGTAGTGCTATTGAAATGCATTAGTTTAGTTTCCATTCTTGTGATCAAGTATTTATTGAAAGTTATTTAAAATTGGGTGACAGTTAATTGAGAAAGGTAGAGCTTTTAATCTGGAACTGGATGGATTACTTTAGTAGCTCAATGAATGCTTCAAGATTTAGTTAATTCTTTAAATATTTTACTAATCTTACTTTCTTTCTCTCAGAGGGCATGATTTTAGTGTTGCCAAGTTTGATGAACAGACAGTTATGCTTTGTGATCAAGTATGGTTTTTCTTTACTGCTATTGCTTAATATTTTTCTTTTTTTATCTGAATTATTTTAGAATTTCTTCATTGTTTTATTCAGTGTGAGAGAGAGTTTCACGTTGGCTGTCTGCGCAGCAGTGGATTATGTGATTTAAAGGTAAAACTAGAAACTTTCACGTGACTTTATATATTGAGGTAAATCTATTTAAATTATTGCATTATCAACAGGAACTTCCAAAAGATAAGTGGTTCTGCTGTGACGACTGCAATAGAATCCATGTGGCTTTACAGAATATAGTTTTGAATGGTGCTGAGAACATTCCAGCTACATCGTCAACCTTAATAGCCAAAAAGCATATGGAGAAAGGGATATTTATTGATAGAACAGTTAATGATGTCCAATGGAGAATTTTAAGTGGAAAAAGTCGTTATCCAGTAGATCTTCCATTACTTTCAAGGGTTGTGGCTATGTTTCGAGTAAGCTTTTTCATTATTATCTCAGCTCAATATTGGATTGTAGTGCTTATGTCTTCTCTTAACATCATCACCATGTTTTCACTTCTCAACAGGAGTGTTTTGATCCGATAGTTGCGAATTCTGGTCGTGATCTTATACCAGTTATGGTGTATGGGTAAGTAGGTTTTGTTTATCTGTCGTTCATTCTGCATATGGTTCAGATTTCTGTGTTTTACTTTACATTCATCCTAGTGGCTAGACTTGGACCCTATATTTTATTCATGAGCGCTTGAGTGTGGTTCTTTTTTGCTTGTTTAATATGGTGTTTTTTAACTGCTTCACGGAGATTATCATTTTTTACCTTTCTGCCTATGGAAATAAAATGTTTATTTGACTTTAAAAAAAAAAGAAGAAATGTATGATATGGTGCGACTGAAATTGTTCTGGAAAGTTTTGTGATCTGCTTAGTTTTAATTATTAGCTGTTATTGTCTTTAGACCAATATTTTGATGAAGAAGTCATGCACATTAGGATAGCTGTTAAGGAATCACAAATCCATCTGTTTTGCCAAAGGTGTCAAAGTTGAAGTAAGAAGGGACTTTTTTTATCCTGAAATGTTAGTGATATCAACTGAAGTGTTCGAAGTTTGTCTGACGTTTTAATTTGTTTTAAACTGTGTTTAACCAAGAACCTCAAGATCTTTTATGGTCATGAAATTACTCATAAAGATTAAAAATAGAACTAGTTTTACCAAATGATGATACGATTTTATATGGATAATAGCAATGGCAGGAACATTTATAATATTTAGTGTTGATTTCTTGGCTTTGACGAAGACGAGCCTTGCAAATTATTAATTTTTACCATTTTTTCAGCTTATTATTTCCTATAATCATTGCTAATGATATATTTTGGTTTCTACTGATGGAAATGTATGGAATTATTACTCATAAAAAAATGGTTTATGAGTTATATATGGTTGATTGATGAAAATTATTAAAAGAAATTGTTTGTAAAAGTTAGTTCATTTTATTGCAGGAGAAATATATCTGGTCAAGAATTTGGGGGAATGTACTGCGTCGTCCTAATTGTGGGGTACATATTGTTTTTTACGTCATATCATGTAGGGAAGGGATTAGCTGTAGCTTATTTTTTACATGTTAATTTCAAGTTTTTATAATTGATCATTTTGTTCGCAGGTCCGTTGTCGTATCTGCTGGCCTGCTTAGGATTTTTGGCCACCAGGTTGCCGAGCTTCCTATTGTAGCGACGGGCAGAGAACATCAGGGCAAAGTGAGTGTTAACGAATTCAAATGCCCGGATGCAGGATAACTTGTTCTGTGTTTTAAGGTTCTAGGATGCAGTTTAAGAGTGGTAATATACATGATTGGCAGGGCTATTTTCAAGCGTTGTTCTCATGCATAGAAAGACTTCTTTGGTCCCTAAAAGTGGAAAACCTGGTGCTCCCGGCAGCCGAGGAGGCCGAGTCAATTTGGACCCAAAAATTGGGGTTCCGGCGAATGAGCCAAGAGCAGGTAAGTCAAACAAGTGAGTGTGGTTTGGTGGTTTTTAGAGCAAAGTTAAATGTGACTTGGTTGGACTCTACTGCAGTTGAAGAAGTATCTGAGGGAGGTGCAGCTGACGATATTTAAAGGCACGTCGATGCTGGAGAAGGTGGTGGCGCGGACGCCGGAATGAGACACGGAGACAAGTTTTGCAGACCATACACGTGCACGGACATGCATGTTTGTTTTATGTGGTGGGGTTTAGAGAGAGAGTCGTGCTTGTGTTTTGTAGCTGTCACACGAGACCCTTTTTTTAATAATCTTCGTTGTTCTTTTGAAAAGCTATACACAATCCATGAACGTATCAAATTCAATCGCGATTGACGTGGTTCTGAATCAGATGCTCTTTTCTCCGATTAGCTCCTAATCTGAAAATTTTAAAAAATTCACCTTTTTTAACAAGGTAATAAAAGTCCTAATCGTCTCCATCCCTGATTTATGATGCTAGCGAAACCCAGTGTGAGCGACTGTGAGGGCGGCGTACGCGATGGTGTGTTATCCAGAATTCGGCGTGCATAGATCTTTGTGATGCTCTGTTTCTGTTGGCCCCCAACAATTTCTTCTGGAAAAGCATTTCAATCTGACTCTTCTTCCTCCGGTAATGATCTCTTCTCATCACTCGTAACTTTACCAGCGAGTAAAACTATTTTGCAACATTGAATTCGGCATCTTTTGTTCGATTTTGTATCTGCTTTCCAATTATCGCTTGATTTTCGGATTAGGCGTTTGAGATTCTGATTCATCCAGTTTCTGTGATTAAAGACGTGTTTCTTTGATGTTCTTTTGTAGAATTCCATCGTTGGATATTGGTGAGGGACGATTGCTCGATAGAGTAAGGAATTGCGCGCTGCGTGAAGCTACCCACTCACTGTATGTCTCCTCAAGCTATCCCAACCGATCACCCATTTGTGTTTCTCAACTTTAACAGCACCCCTGCACCTCATTTATTTCTTTGATTCCTCTCCGTTCAGATTTATCGTGATATACATGTTTTATGCTTCAGGTTCATCAAATTAGAATGGGAAGTTCCAGTGATGATAAATTCAGATTCTGTATTGACCGAGGTGGCACATTCACGGATGTTTATGCCGAAATTCCTGGGCAGCCAGATGGTCGAGTTTTGAAACTTCTGTCTGTTGATCCATCGAACTATGAAGATGCTCCAATTGAAGGAATTCGGAGGGTTCTCGAAGAATTCACCGGAGAAAAGATTTCAAGGACTTCAAAAATACCCACAGATAAAATAGAGTGGATAAGAATGGGCACAACGGTAGCTACTAATGCGCTATTGGAAAGAAAAGGAGAAAGAATTGCTCTTTGTGTGACCCAAGGCTTCAGGGATTTGCTACAAATCGGTAACCAGGCACGGCCAAACATATTTGATCTCACTGCTTCCAAACCATCCATTCTTTATGAGGAGGTCGTTGAAGTTGATGAGAGGGTCGAGCTTGTACAAGACGGGGATGAAGATAATAAGGATTGTGTGAGAGGCATTTCGGGTGACCTTGTCAGGATTGTGAAGCCTCTGAATGAAGAAGCACTAAAACCTTTACTAATCGGTCTATTAGAAAAAGGGATAACCTGCTTGGCTGTCGTCTTGATGCATTCATTCACTTTTCCACATCATGAAAAAGCTGTCGAAATATTGGCTGAGAGTTTGGGATTTACCCACATTTCACTGTCTTCGTGTTTGACTCCTATGATTCGAGCTGTTCCTCGAGGCTTGACAGCGAGTGTAGATGCATATTTGACTCCTGTCATCAAAGAATACTTGTCTGGATTCATATCCAGATTCGATGGTGGCCTAGGGAAGTTGAATGTACTGTTCATGCAATCTGATGGAGGGCTTGCACCAGAAAATAGATTTTCTGGGCACAAAGCTGTTTTATCTGGCCCTGCAGGTGGAGTTGTTGGTTACTCACAAACTCTTTTCGGGCTTGAAACCGACAAACCTCTCATTGGGTTTGACATGGGAGGTACGTCTACAGACGTTAGTCGATACGCTGGAAGCTATGAACATGTCTTGGAAACTCAAATTGCTGGTACCATTATACAAGCTCCCCAACTTGATATAAACACAGTCGCAGCCGGTGGTGGCTCAAAGTTAAAGTTTCAATTCGGGGCTTTTCGAGTGGGGCCGGAATCAGTGGGTGCACACCCTGGCCCTGTCTGTTATCGAAAAGGAGGGGAATTGGCTGTAACAGATGCAAACTTGGTTCTGGGATTTGTCATACCTGATTATTTCCCGTCAATATTTGGTCCTCGTGAAGATCAGCCTCTAGATATAGATGCGACGAGGAAAGAGTTTGAAAATCTTACGATCCAAATAAATTCCTATAGGAAAAGTCAAGACGAATCTGCAAAGACTATGAGTGTGGAGGATGTTGCTCTAGGATTTGTGAATGTGGCAAATGAAACAATGTGTCGACCTATCAGGCAATTAACTGAGATGAAAGGGCACGAAACAAAGGATCACACTCTTGCTTGCTTTGGAGGTGCTGGGCCTCAGCATGCATGTGCTATTGCTAGATTGCTGGGTATGAAGGAAGTTCTTGTGCACAAATATTGTGGGATCTTAAGTGCTTATGGTATGGGATTGGCTAATGTTGTCGAAGAAGCACAGGAACCATTCTCTGCCGTCTATTGTCATGAGTCTATGCTGGAGGCTTCTCGACGAGAAGCTGCCTTACTGAAGCAAGTAAAGCAGAAACTGATAGAACAAGGATTTCGAGAGCAAAATATCAAAAGCGTGACCTATTTGAATTTGAGATACGAAGGAACAGACACAACCATCATGGTAAAGAGAGAGGAAACTAGTGGCCAATCAGAATACGATTTTGCAGAAGCATTTGTCAGGCTGTTCCAACAGGAGTATGGGTTCAAACTACAGAAGAGAAGTATTCTTATTTGCGACATTCGGGTTCGTAGCATTGGAGTCACTAATATATTGAAGCCCCATGACCTAGAACCGGCATCAGGTGACCCGAAAATGGAAGGCACATACAAGGTTTATTTTGGTAATAGATGGCATGATGCTCCTTTATTCAAACTCGAGAATCTACGATTTGGTCATGTGATGGTCGGACCAACATTTATCATGAATGGGAATAGCACTGTCATTGTAGAACCTCACTGCAAAGCTAGTATAACCAAGTATGGGAACATTAAAATCGCAATTGAATCATTAATGACTAGCGAGAAAGTATCAGATAAGGTAGCAGATGTGGTCCAGCTTTCGATCTTCAACAACAGGTTTATGGGCATAGCTGAACAGATGGGAAGGACTCTTCAGCGAACTTCAATATCGACGAATATCAAAGAGCGGCTGGACTTCTCTTGTGCTCTGTTTGGGCCGGATGGAGGGCTAGTAGCCAATGCGCCCCATGTTCCAGTTCATCTTGGAGCTATGTCTAGTACTGTTCGATGGCAGATCGAGCATTGGGGTGACAATCTTAATGAAGGAGATGTTCTGGTCACTAATCATCCTTGTGCAGGAGGAAGCCACCTGCCCGATATAACAGTTATTACGCCGGTTTTTGATGCTCGAAAACTTGTCTTCTTTGTGGCCAGTAGAGGGCATCATGCAGAGATTGGAGGCATAACTCCAGGAAGTATGCCTCCTTTTTCCAAGGCCATTTGGGAAGAAGGAGCGGCCATTAAAGCATTCAAGCTAGTTGAGAAAGGAGTTTTCCAAGAAGAAGGAATCATCAAACTCCTCCAGTTTCCTAGCGCTGACGAAAGAACGTACAATATTCCTGGGACCCGCAAGCTTCAAGACAACTTATCTGATCTTCATGCTCAAGTGGCGGCAAACCAGAGAGGAATTTCACTCATAAAAGAACTTATCGAACGATATAGTCTGCAAACTGTTCAGGCTTACATGACTTATGTGCAGCTTAATGCAGAAGAAGCGGTGAGGGAAATGCTCAGGCATGTTGCGTCGAAACTTCAGGCACAGTCAACAGAACCCACGACTAAAAACTCGATTACAGTTGAGGAAGAGGATTATATGGATGATGGGTCTGTGATTCGATTGAAACTCACCATTGATTCCGATAAAGGAGAAGCAATCTTTGACTTTAATGGATCTAGCCCGGAAGTTTATGGCAACTGGAATGCACCAGAAGCAGTCACAGCTGCAGCAGTTATCTACTGCATTCGATGTTTGGTGAACGTGGATATTCCCCTTAACCAAGGCTGCTTGGCTCCAGTCAAGATACATATTCCGCCAGGCTCCTTCCTATCGCCGAGTGACAAGGCAGCTGTGGTGGGAGGAAATGTTCTCACTTCGCAAAGAGTAACCGATGTGGTCCTCACGGCATTTCAGGCCTGCGCTTGCTCTCAAGGTTGTATGAATAACGTCACTTTTGGAGATGACACTTTTGGTTATTATGAAACTATTGGAGGTGGAAGTGGGGCCGGTCAGACCTGGCATGGAACGAGCGGAATTCAATGCCACATGACGAATACTCGGATGACTGATCCAGAGATCTTCGAACAGAGATATCCTGTTGTGCTTCACAGGTTTGGAGTGAGGGACAAGAGTGGAGGAGCAGGAGTTTACAGAGGTGGAGATGGGCTGATTAGGGAGATAGAGTTTAAACGGCCAGTGGTCGTGAGCATTCTTTCGGAGCGACGAGTTCACAGTCCGAGGGGGTTGAAGGGAGGGAAGAATGGGGCTCGAGGAGCCAATTTCTTGGTGAAGAAGGACAAGCGGAAAGTTTATTTGGGGGGTAAGAACACGCTGACAGTGGAGGCTGGAGAAATTCTTCAAATCCTGACTCCTGGGGGGGGAGGATGGGGATCTCTCTGATGAATGATGATGCTAGTGGCTGTCCAGCTGGGCCATGACGAAGAAGAATCTGGCCTCCTCTCTTCAGGTCTGTGTTAGCAAACATTAATAATGTTTGGATTCAACTGGGATTAATAAGGATGTTACGTTTTGAGCTGAAGGCGGCGTTACAATCATGTTTTTTTTCTGCTATATGTTCAGACTTTGCATGTCATTTTGCGCGTATTCTCGAGCAATTGTGATGGATTTAGAATGTCGAGTTAAGATTCGACGGTGGTCCTTCGACACTAGCATACGTCAAATCCCCTAGCCCCGGCTTTCGTGTTCCTCGAGTTCACTGGTCTTGCGACTCACTAACTAGTCTAATGCCAATTGCAAAGGAAATTCGATACTTGGCCTGCAAGTGTACGCCAAGTCAATGGTTGGGGGATTAATATAATTTTTTTTAAATATTTAATTAAAATTGAAAATTAAGGAAATGGAGAATGTTCTCAATTCCAGGCTTTCAGCTAGTAGGGGTGGTCAACCCGGGCCGGACCTTAAGGTTTAGCCCGAAACCTTAAGCTCCGGGCCGGGTACGGTTCGGGTACGAGTAGAAATTTAGGGGTCCGGGCCGGGTAAACGGGTATTAAGTCCGGGTATCGGGTACTGTGGAAATACCCGATACCCGTTTAATACCCGTGGATAATAAAAAAACTGCTGAAAATCCGAACGGGTATCGGGTATTAAGTCCGGGTATCGGGTAATTATTTTTTTTAAAAAAAAAAAAAAAAAAACCAATACATTTCAGGGTACCCGAAATTACCCGAACCCGACCCGGAACCTTAAGGTCCCGGGTAGCAGTGCGTCCTACCGGGTCCAGGCCGGGTATCTCGCATCGATACCCGGCCCGAATACCCGTTTGCCCACCCCTACCAGCTAGGGGTGAGCATTTACCGATTCGGTTCGGTTTTCACTGAAACCGAACCGACTAGTTTTTAGTTTTCGAATTTTGAATCGATTAGTTGAAAATATACATAAAAACCGAACCTAAACCGAACCGGATATTTCGGTTCGGTTTCGGTTTTACTTACTACCCAAAATAATATATATAATTTTATAAAACAACAACACTAAAATAACTTAAAATCAGCATAAATCAGCACAAAACAACGAAACATCAAACATTTGTTTTTCCGAAAAGCCAACAAACATATTAATCAGCCTGAATCAACATGAATCAACATGAATCAGCATGAAACAACATGAATAAGATCAATAAAACCAAAAATCGACGATTGGATATTTACATACATATGATTTTCTGACTAAAACAACAAAATATCAACGCACAAATTGATTTTTAACTAAAACTAGGGAAATAGTCAAATAGATAACAACAATTTCCTACCATGCGATGAGAAGCTATGAGAGACGATGAGAGGCGACGACCATCGACGAGAGAACGGGCGTCGAGGTTTACCGGTTAGGGTTAAGGCGTCGTCCCTCAAGAGAACGAAAGAACGGGTAAAGGACTCAGGGAGACGGCTTTCGGAGACTCGGAGTGTTGGCGCCGCGGTAGCCTGCAAATCTGCAATTCTTTTTCTGGAAAGTAGAAACGTCGAGTTAGAGTTAGCAGTAACACCTAACATGTTAGGGCCTTTGGGGATATGGGGAGTCAGAAGTATATTATGTTTTAATTTTTAAAATATAAAAATAATAATAATTATAACTTTTGGTTTGGTTTTTATCGGTTTTAAAAGAATTAACCGAAACAAAATTAAAAACATTTGGTTTTTTATATCCTAAACCAAAGTAGTAATTTGTAATGGTCAAAACTAATTTTTTTTTATTTTTTATTTCAATTTCGGTTCAGTTTACCGATTTCGGTTTTATTATGCTCACCCCTGCTTCCAGCCAGGGAGCGGGGTTTTGGGATCTCCGGTTCCATTTTCTTCGTCCCAGATTTAGGGTTTTAGAAGTTCTTCCTTGCCTCTCTGCGTCGAACGATGGATTTTGTTACCAATCTGAAGACCCATCACCTACCTCTCAATCTCTCCCTCACTCACCACCGCCCCTCGTTTCCCAAGCCAGCTTCCTTTCGAACCCTACTCCCCTCTGCTGCATCCTCATCCTCCTCCCGTCTCAAATTCCCCGCCATTAGAGTCTCATCTTTGTCTTCTCCGCCCTTCTTATTCCCTTTATCCGGATATCCTAAAGTTTCAGTCCCGGAGACACTGAACCCCCTTTCATCTCATTTTTTGAAAGCCATCTGCGTCACTATTGCAGCTTCTGCCTTCTTCTTCATGCGTTTAGGCTCTAGACCTGCTATTGCGGCACCCGTTGCTCCAGCCACTGTGGAAAATATGACGGAATCGACCGAGCGCGACCTTGAAGAACACTTGTGCAATGATCCCGAAGATACCGAAGCGCTACGGTCTCTAATGGAGGTAAGGATCAAAGCTAATAAAATTCCTGATGCAATTGAAATCATCGATCGTTTGATTGAACTTGAGCCCGATGATTTTGAGTGGCCATTGCTGAAGGCCAATCTTCATGGACATATGGGAAGGCCTGAATTAGCAAAAAGCGAGTTTGAGAAGATACTTGCGAAAGACCCATTTCGAGTGGAGGCTTATCATGGCCTTGTAATGTCCTCAGAGCCAACTGATCGTGATTCTTTGATGGAAATTTCGAAGAGGATTGAAGTGATGACGGACAAGTGTAAGAAAATGAAAAATAAAACAGAAGAGAGAGACTTTAAGTTGTTGATTGCTCAAATTAAGGTGGTCGAGGGTAGTTATTTCGATGCTTTAAAGGTTTATCAGGAACTTGTGAGAGAGGAGCCACGGGATTTTAGGCCGTATTTATGTCAAGGAATAATTTACACTGTGCTTAGGAAGAATGACGAGGCTGAAAAACAGTTCGAGAAATTTCGGAAGCTTGTCCCAAAGAATCATCCTTACAAAGAGTTTTTTGATGATAACATGTTTGCAACGAAGCTTTTTGCACAAAAGGTGGCAAGAGATGAAGCTGGTTCCAAGAGTTGAGATGAATAATCAATCAGATTCTTGTCTGATTTCCGGATATTCTGCTTCTCTAGTTTTTTGTTCCATTTTTTTCTTCTTCTTCCCCGCACCCTTGTGCCAAGACATCAAATGCATATATGTTTTGGTGTAACGCCTTCTGTAGGTTTTGGTGAATTTCAGTTACATAGATTGATATTTATTAGAAGAAATGGTGCCATGTTTATTCCAATTTGTTAAGTAAGATGGTTGCACAACTGAGTTAATTCGCATTTTAAGTTTGAGAAAGGAAGAGCATTGCAGTTAGAAGTTCTTGTTTTGAACTTGTTCAATTGTACCCACCATGCTGTGTAGTTAAAGTCAAGCTTGAATTTAAATTATTGGGCCTTCTGATGATTTGTGATTACGAATATATTGTCTTGATCGTGATTAGAATCATAATGCTCTTGGGATGGGCTTGGCATCCATGGTATTTTCATAACATTCTGGGTTGCCTTTGATTAAGGCACCGTACATTCCCTGCAGATGGAGGTGTCGATATAATGAAGTTTGCTGCGTGTAAGCCTATGCGTATAAACGAGGACTGTGAAATCCAAGGAAGTGAAGGGGTAATTCAGCTAGAATCAAACGGTGCTGATGGTTTGCTACTTTCTTTTATGGTTGGCTATTTGGCTTATAAAAAATTACTTTTGTGGTGTTTTTTCTTTCAAGTAACGATTTTCTTTTCCTTTATTGGTTCTTGTATAGGCCTGTATTGGCGATTCTTTTATCTATTACTGATTTTGCTGCAAAAACAAAGTGTAATATGTCATGTGATGTCATTTATCATCATCAATTTCTCTGCAGGAATAATTTTCAAGTGGAGCTCAGAAATTCCCCTCATGACAAGGTACGTTTATTCTACGACTCCATGGTGGTCTGTGCAAAACTGTATTTTTTGGTATTGTTTTGTTTTCCTTATTTGAATAAGGAACCTTTCATGTTTCCCTTAATTTTGTGCAAGTATGGTGCCTTCTGCCAACCCATTTGTCCTTCGAAGCTGGGAAACATCCTCCCATGGTTTCGAAGGTAATCTTCCTTGCCTCAACCATTCTCGGTAACTTGTTGGGTGTATTCATTAAATTACTTCTTCTAAAAGTGAAGCACGCAAACAATTGGATCTAGAAAAATATAATTATGTAATAATTTCTTAAACTATGACAATCTTTGTACGTTGATATGCATTTAAAATGATTTAAAGGTCAGATATGATTGTCTAAATTCAATACTTCTTATATAATATAATATTTAGTTTATAATTTCAAAGAAGTTGTTGGGCTGATATTACTTTTTCGTATTTGAACATTTTTCTCGATAGATTAAACATGTTCGTCTAATGTTACGCTTAACCTGTTTGATGCTAGCTGACTTTTTTCTTAATTTGGTACCCACTTTGAAATTTCCATTCGGTGAAAGTGCTGACAAGTTCAGCACTTCTGCTTTTCTCATGAACAGTTATTTTATTGTAGAGTGAGATTGAATTATTTTCTGAATGGTAAGTTTTCTCATAAACAGTACAAACTGTTATTGTCAATAGAGGCTTTTAAGTCGACTCATGGAATGGTTTTATTTTATTTGGAGTAGAAATTACCAGTTTTGTACACATTTAACAAAAGGTGGGTTATGTGAGCATGATTGGTCAAACAATTGGGCAGTGGAAAAGCCATGATTGTGGCATTTGAGCTAACAAACACTTTAATATAGGTAATTTACTTTACCTTTTGCTTTATTATTCTTGGTAACCTTGTCTTGTTGAACATTGGAAAAAAGTGGCGAAATTTGAAAATGGTGAGCCATTTTACCCTCTGCGTTAAAAAAAAATCAGATTTAGGGTCTTGCTCTGAAATGGGAAAGTTGACTGTGGATGTGGAGAGAGTAAAAAAAGGACAAGGGTGGTCCTTCTGCCATCTATTTAACTGGCCGATGGCTTAGCTCCTTTGGAAGAAAGAAACAGAAGCTTCATTTTCAGTTATGATGAAAATGGCATAAACAGAGAAAATAGAAAGAAAGATGGTGCTGTCATAATTGTGATAGGAGTAGGGGGAAGGGAGAATGAGCTTTCTTGCCTTTACTGCAAGGGCGTTTGGAGACAGCAATAATCTTGCTTGCTATTATTCCATTAGCTTTGATGAGTTCAATTGAATGTTTTAAAGAAGAAGTACGTCTCTAAGCAAAAGAGGTTTGTGAATTAAGACCAGAATTTGGTGGAAGTTGATTGCATGTGGAATCCAGAAATGAAGGATAGAGAGAGGGGGTGCTGGGGCTCTGACCCCATTGCCTGTCTTACTCTGCTTATTTATTATTATTATTTTTATATTTATTATTGATTTTTTAGACAACTTGGATGCTGCTTATTTTGTGGTCTCCCTCTCGCTTGTTCTCCCCAAGTTGTCACCTTTTTCCATCTCCAGCGTAACTTCTTATTTCTTCTCATGTCTCGACTACATCAAAGTACATGGTCGGATGATCAACAGTGGAAGCACGTGATGTTGACACGTGCCCGCAAGCTGATCGAGCGGGGACCACCACCATATTAAGGAGTTTCTGTAAAGTTTGAAACTTGAAAAAACCATTTCTCTCTCGCTCTCTGTCTTACAACTCTCTGCCCCTGCTCCAACGGACTCTCTTGTCTGCCGGCGAGTTTCTATTTGGCTTAGCTCAATTATCTTTCTCTTACTCTCTGGTTACCTTGCTTCAGTTATAGATCCATACGTTTGTGATGGTTTTTTTTTTTCTTTCTTTTTTCTGTCTTTTCTGAAGATTTCGTTTTGAGTGTGGACTCAAATTCTAGGGTTCCTGGGTGCGGTGTCTTGACTGATTTTAGCTTTTCTCCGTAAATGATTCCAGTAATGTGCCCCATTCTTTTCGAACACATTGCTGTGAAAAAAGAGCTTTTTTACTTGTGACCATGGAGAAATTTCGGCGGAAGAGGTCGACCATCACAAACGTTACTGATCGTATTCCGGCCGACTCATTCTCCTCAAAAGGACGCGTTTTTCAAGGAGGTTAGAGTTTATTTCCCTCCAAATGGTTCATTCTTTGGTTCGGGTGCTTTAAATTAGAAAGGAAACAGTTTTTGCTGCAGTGCTTGCTTAATTTTAGAATTTTTCTTTACTGGCAAAGTTCATGAAGGGTTAGAATTTTTAGACTAAAGTTTAGTATTTAAGAGATATTAACTCAGAGATTTGTGATTAAGTTGTCAGTTTTACATTCCTAACTTACCCATCAGCTTAGATGTTGAAGGAGCTCATCTGTAGAAAGATGTAAAATGATAGCTTTTGGCAATTATTAATCTGCGAATTTGAGTTAATTATTTCATAATTGTAATCTTTGCATTACCTTTTACCATTTCTCTTCTCCTGGAGCTGTATCTTGACACTGATGTTGACGGCCACTTGCAGGAAATAGACGTGTGAGAAGAAATCTGCATAATCCTGCTTCTGAATCCAGCTCATGCAGTAGTGGCAATGTGGATGAGGATTCAGTGAGCCTTTTTTATCAATTTCTTTGCTATTTTTATGCAGTGTTAGTAAAATATTATTATTTTAATATTGATGAAAAACAGAACAAGATTAAAATCTTGACAAAACTAAATTTGCCTCTTCAGTTTGCATATGAGAGTTATCTTAAACCTTCAAAGCAGGCGTTTGGAGCTCCAGTGAAGAACTTATTAGTGAAAGAGATGAGTGGAGAAATTGCACACAAAAGGCGATCGCCTGGTATTATTGCAAAACTAATGGGGCTTGATGGATTGCCTCCTGAACAGACTACACATAGACAACCAAGGAAGCCATCGGAGACCTTTTCAAACAGGTTCTCAATCCTGAAAAAAGCTCAAAGGACTTGCACATTTTATGACAGTCAATATTCGAGGAGAAACACAGAGCAGGAATGCAAGGATGTGTTTGAGGTCTGGCAAATCCCTAAGGTTAAGAGTGGAAAGTTGAAGCTTGATGAAGCTGAGATGGCATTCATACGACAGAAGTTCTTGGATGCTAAACGCCTGTCAACTGATGATAATTTTCAGCATTCGAAGGAACTTCATGATGCTCTTGACATATTAAATATGAACAAGGATCTTCTGCTGAAAGTTCTCCAGCAACCTGATTCATTGTTCGCACAACATCTCAAGGATTTGCAAGCTCCCCTCCCTCAGTCTATTTGTGGGAGTACAAAATCTACAGAGTCAGCAGATATTCACAGGTATGAAAAGATGAGCGGCTTCAGCTCAAAACCTAAGAGAGAAAAGAGTCAAAGTAAGTCTCGTCAAAAGAAAAAGCACTGTGATGGTAGTTTTTACCTTTGTGAGAGTAATGACGCTGGTGGCAATACTATGTTAGGAGGAAAAGATGAAGTAGCAGTTCAACCTACAAAAATCGTTGTTCTTAAGCCAAACATAGGAAGAGCAAAAGGTGCTGCTGATATTGCTTTGCAACCTTGCTCTTTGCACGATTTTCATTATTGTTGTAGAAAACATATTGAATCCTCTGGAAAGCATGGTAACTTTGAAGTGTCTGAGGGGAGAAAAATGTCAAGTGACATGCATTTTTGCAGACGGAATTATAGGGAATCAAGAGAGATTGCAAGGGTTATTACAAGACAAATGAGAAGTAGCATGAGTGCCGTACCCACAAATTTCTCTTTGGAAAGATGGCCTGTGGAGGAAAACTCTAAGTATGCAAATGAGTCGAATGTAGGGGTGGTGGGTTCTAGTCATTCGATTAACTTGCATAATCGAAATGCTCCCTCATCTTCGCGTTCGAAGGAAACATCAGTCAGCTGGGAGGCCAAGAAGAGATTGTCTGAACGATGGAAAATGACCCACAACATCCAAGAAATGGAAATAGTGAATAAGAGGAGCACGCTGGGTGAGATGCTTGCTAGCCACAACAGGGAAACCATGGCTGCTCTTTCAAATGGAGCGATTGGGGGTGATGGATTCTGTAAGAACTTTTCTAGTGCTGACTATCCGTCGGAGCTTGTTGAGCCCTTAGGTATAAGTAGTAGGGATGGCTGGAAAGATGAATGTATAGGAAAATTAACTCGATCAAGATCTCTTCCTGCCTCATCAACTGCTCTTAGAACTCCTAAAACTAGGCATATACCAGATGCTCGATATGCTGATCGATATCTGGTGCAAAAAGAGGTGTTGAAAAATGATTGGAAAGAGACGGTTGAAGGGAAGTTTGTGGCAAGGGATGGTTCAGTTCATAGAAACTATAGAACAAGGCATCGAAAGTCTCATTCTTATGAGTCCAGCACAGTGGAAAACCATGATGATTCAGCTCATACAAGTGAGAATCAAATGCAAATAAACTTTCGAGAAAACATAACTCATGAAAAAGACCTCTTAGATAAGAGTTCAGATCCTAAAACCATGGGGGATCAGTCCCTTGGGGAGCTAGATGACTCAGTCCACGAGGTTTGTTTGACTTCTCGCCATATTTTCTTGCAGTTCGATTGAAACTATTTTTCGCTATCTGTTAGTTTTCTTTATTTACTATTTCTTTTTATATTCCAGCATCAGCCTAGAGAGCCATCTGAGGATAATGATGTCCAACTGCACCTAGTACATGAATCAGAAACTGGGATGGTATTGAAAGAGAGTAATCAGCCAAGTCCAGTTTCAGTTCTCGATCAGCCTTTCGCAGATGATCTGTCTTGTTCTGATTATTTTGGAAGTCTTAGTGCTGAACTTAATGGTAATTAGAATTTCTGAAGTTTTAGATATTTGATCATTTAAGAATATGGTTTTTGATTCTTAATCTCTGTGTATTCTTCTTAACTAGGGCTTCGGATGCAACTTCAGCTGCTCAAGTCAGAGTCTCGGGGCCCCATTCTCTCGTTGAGCGATGCAGAAGATTTTGAGGAAGATTTGACTATGTTGTCCGATGATGTTCATAAACTGCAATCCGGAGAAAGTTGGGAGATTTCTTACGTAATCGATGTCTTGGATCATTCATCTCTGAATGATTCTGACTTAGATATGTTTATAGCAACGTGGCACTCTCCAGACTGCCCCATCAACCCCTCGGTTTTCAAAGAACTTGAAAAGAAGCAGAGCGATGAAGCACAGAAAAAGTACGAAAGAAGACTACTGTTTGATCGAATAAATGCAGGGATTTTGGAACTCTACCAACAATTCACTGCCCCACGCCCTTGGGTGAGGCAGATGACGGCTAGTCAACCCAAATGCAGGTGGATTGAGGGGGGGCTGCATGATGGACTCTGTACATTACTCGCCAACCAGGAAAAGGAAGTAAAGAAAGACAGTGTAGGAAAGGCGCTTGGAAGAGAAATCGAGAGGCTGAATTTTGCTGAGGTCGTCGATGCAATTGGTCGGGAAATCGAGAGGCTTTTAATGGACGATCTCGTAGTGGAGGTTTGCTTGAAGAGAGAATTGCCCTGAGCATTCTAGGACATAAATAAAGAAAATGGAGCAATTAAAGGTCATTTGCTCCTTCCTTAAACTCGATGTAGCTTAGCTTCAAGGCATCATTAACTCTAGGAGGTAGAGATCTCTGATGGTTAGACACAAAGCAAACCCGTCATTATTTTCGGACTAACAATTGAAACCCGTGATTGTGTTAGAGCAGATATCACACAATAAAGTCCTACTTTCTCTCACTACACTCCACTAATGGCGGTGGACGTGGGGATCGTCGTGGTCGCAGAAGCTGCCCAGAATCGAGCGTTTTTCACCTTGAATACGCTCGCTAGAACACTCGACGGTGTCACATCTCCAACAACTGTCACCTTCTTGGCTGCGAAATCTATGTTGTAGGATGTCACTCCTGCTCCGAGGATGTCGAAGTTTGATTAGAATCTGAGGCCAGAAAGAAGTGTAAGTAAAGAGGGTTCAATCAACGCTACCTTTCATTCTGGACAGATGTTTTCTCAATTTCCCCTCGCAGCCCTTGCAGTGCAGGGACACGCGCAAAGCCACCACCTGTATAATCACGTCCATTTTCATACACATGGGCCCATGGCTTGACGAGAAATATATAGAATATCTAACAACAGTGCGAACCTGGTTAGAAGATGAGGGTTTGGTTTGAGAAGATGGAAATTCTGGTGAAGTAGTGAATTCAATTTCATTTATATTGAGCGCCGTCTTCTTCTGATCTTCAGCCGGAACAGAGCCAAAAACCGGGTCAAAATCTGGTAATCCATCGGAGAACTGTCCATCTTTGTCTCCCAAAAGATATCTCGAGGAGCAGGGAGGAGTGATGAGGTGGTCGGTGGGCTTGGACGCAAGAGCATGTTTTTTGACATTATCGGAGCTGCTGCCTTTCTTGGTGTCCTTTTGTTTAACTGAGCTCTTTCCGACGATCTTATCGAAAGACTTGGCCTTAGCTTTGAGAATCGAGGGCTGTGGAGTACTGGGCGGGAGAGGGGAAGAGGAAGAAGAAGCGAGAAAGTTTCTTCTCGAATCGGAAATTAAGGGGTTGTGGCGATCGATCGTTCTGCCACCGAGTTGCAAAGAAGACGAAGACGAGGCTTCATCGAAGCCCAAACACAAGGCAGGAGAAGGCTGAGACAGGCAAAACACCTGCGTACCTTCAGCCATGGCAGAAACTCGAGCGAGAGAGAAAGAGTTATCAGTGCAGTGGAGAAGGTATAAACTGGAATTTTTAAGGTAGATTTATGGATATGGAACAAAACGGGGCAAATCATTTGGAATTTGGGTTCCTTTTTGGTGGCAACGGCATCAAACTCAGATTCTTCCTCCACTGACCTCTGCGAATCAGATGCTTCCATGCCTATCTTCTTCCTTTATTTTCCCATGTACCCATCACGTTACATTACATTTGTCAAAATAAAATAACCGCAGATGATATCTAAGCCCATGACATCATGTTACGTGTGATATTTACGATTCTCTTCAGGTTTTGTTCTTGGACACCATGATCTAGCTCTCGTAAATGAAATATTAGAGGCACGAACGAACGTGGATTGATCATTGACTGCTCATCATCCATCACGTTACAAGTGTTGAAATGGCTACCCATTGCTTCCACCCCCGAGCTTGCTTTTTTGAAAATAACAAGTTTAAATGCATTTATTAGGGTTGAAAAACACCGATTTTGGTTGTACCATGTGTCCACTGCAGCCTCGAGAGCTAGATTATGTGTTTAAAAGCTGATTCACCTTCTACTTCAATTAAGCATTTAAAGTGTTTTAGCCGAATTGAATGCTTCCAATGATGGAAGGGAGTTGACGAATCCAAATGTACGATTTCTGCCGATTATCAACCTAAAACAACTTGGTTTTTCTCGTATTTCGCAATCCTTATAAACATTAATGTTGCCTAAATCGCATTCTTAGTATATGCTAATGATGCAAACCGATTCCTTTGTCGTATGGCAACCATATCATATCTGTTTCATTGTTCATCGTACCCGACCTGTCTCGATATCTGAAGTTGTTTTCGATGATGAATGGTGACATGATGACCATCATTACGACCTAATTCTTATTTTGGTGCGGGAGGTTTCACAAACGGTTGACTGAAACTCGATTTTCATTTGTTTTAGTCCGAGATTTGTTTTCGATTTCACCTCTATAGCCTCTTTATGAGTAAGACATATTACAAGTTGTATTTCTGATGGTCAATAATATTCACAAATATAGTCGCCAAGATCGGCTCCCTCGACACATCAAACGTTGTAACCATCAATTAATAGATTATCGTACGCTTTAAAGGAAAATTCATTCTTGAATTTTATCATAATAAATCATCTTTTTACTTAAATAATATTTAGAAAATACCACGAAATGTAAAATTGACTTATTTATTTGCCAACAATCATAATTTAGGATTAATTATGGTCGAAGCATGATTCAATTATCGGAAAATGATTTATTCAAGTCAAAATGTTACAATAAATCAATCATCAATGCGGCGTCCTACGAAGTACGAAATCATACGATTATCATGCCACCTGGCATATTAGTAGATCTCAAAAGTCAAAGTTTGCCACGTGTAATTTATTCGTCAACGGCATCATCTCTATATATCTCCCTCTCCCACCTCCGGCCATAATCCCGACTCCCGTTATTTGCAGGCAAACATTTTCTCCGGTGACCAATCTGCACTTGCAAAATGCCGAGAAAAGGGATGAGAAGCATCTGCTTCAACTCTCGAACCCTCTCCTCCGCCGGAGCTTCCGCTTCTCGTCTCACTTTCTTTTCCCATGCTCTGATCGACCGGAGCGTCGACTCGGCCGCCGAAATCATCACCAAATGGAACCCCGATTCCTCTCCTTTTGCAAGAGTCACTTCCATGTTTCACGAGGATAAAAGGGAAGCTCTTAAGTTCATCGCCCTCGTTAACGGTCTTCAAAAATCCATGGATTTGCTGATTTCCATCGATCCACGCTCTCAGAAACTTGTTTATGCTCAGCGTCTGATGCAAATCGCCATGAAAAGACTTCAGAAAGAGTTCTACCAGATCCTCTCCACCAACCGGGCGCACCTCGACCCTGAAATCGTGTCCGCCCGATCCTCCCGCTGCTCCACCGCGTCCAGCGTCTGGACTTCCACCGACGACGAAGAAATCAGAGTGGCCGCTGATTCCATCTCGGAAGTAGAGGAGCTTTCTCGTATTGCCATGAAGGATCTCAAGTCCATTGGCGACTGCATGGTATCTTCCGGCTACGCAAAAGAATGCGTCAGCATTTATAAAATGATCAGAAAATCGATTATCGACGAAGGGATTTATCGTCTAGGCGTTGACAAATCCAGCTTTTCTCAAATCCACAAAATGGCTTGGGATGTCCTTGATTTTAGAATAAGAAACTGGCTAGACGCCATTAAAACCGCGATGAAAAGTCTTTTCAAAGGAGAGCGGATTCTCTGCGATCACGTTTTTGCGGCGTCGGAATCCATAAGAGAATCGATTTTCGGCGATATTTCCAACGAAGGAGCATTACTTCTATTTCAATTCCCTGAACTGGCCGCGAAAGGTAAGAGATCTCCAGAAATGGTTTTCCGATTGCTCGATATGTACACCGCCATCGCCGAGAACTGGCCGGAAATCGAATCCAGTTTCTCGTTTGAGTCAACCTCCGTCGTCCGATACCAGGCTCTCACTTCGCTCGCTAAACTCGGGGAGTCTGCGCGTATGTTGATATCTGATTTCGAACTGTCGATTCAGAAACAACCCCCGAAAACGCTGGTCGGTGGCGGAGTCCACACTTTGACTATTACCACAATGAATTACCTCTCTCTTCTCGGTGATTATAGCATCATTCTGCCGGACATTTTTTCCGGCTGGACTCTACCGGAGAAAGCATCGATCCCAGATTCCTATTTTGACTGCCAAAATTCCGGCGACTCGTCAAAAAACTCCATTTCCCGTCGCTTAGCCTGGTTCATCCTTGTGCTTCTCTGTAAACTCGACGCTACCGCAGAGAAGTACAAAGACGTCTCATCATCATACATTTTCCTGGCAAACAATCTGCAAAGCGTGGTCTCGAAAGTCCGGTCGTCGAACCTTAAGTACATGCTCGGCGACGACTGGATCGCAAATCATGAAGTAAAAGTGAAGCAGTTTTTAACGAACTACGAGCGGCTTGCGTGGGGCGGAGTTTTCTCATCGCTGCCAGAGAATCCAGCGGCGAAGAGATCGGAAGCAGAAGCAAAGAAGGTTGTTCGGAACTTTAGCCAGGCTTTCGAAGAAGCATATCGAAAGCAAAGTTCAAACATCATACCAGACTCTGTACTTCGCGACGCAATCAAGGTCTCCATAGCGAAGAAGATAATCCCAGATTATCGGGAGCTCTATGATCGCCATAAGTTTAGTTTGAGATCAGAAAGCAAGCCCGAAAATTACGCCAAATATACGCCAGATGATATCGGGAATTACTTGTCGGATCTCTTCCTCGTACCAGCTTGGGCAGGGAGTACGTCGACGTCGGTGTCTTGTCGCAAGCACTGTGGTTGGTGGCGAAAATATATTCCGACTTTGAAGATCTTGTCTCACACGTGCACAACCGAACGTATTTAATATTTATAATTTATATTAAAATTTCATTTTATGCTTTGTTTTTAAAATCAAAACTTTCCAATTTCTCGAGAAGATTGCGTTCGTAAATATTAAACTTTTGATTTTCAACGCATGTTCTTGTTTTGTGGTATTTTGAAGTCTTGATTTGACACCATGTCGACACACGAACAAATCTTGCAACCATATATTATATCCGTCATATAAAGCACCATCAAACTACATACAGCGTGATTTGAAACGTGACAAATATTTTGACTAATATATAGTTTGACATGGTTTGAGTAAAATAAGAATATGTTCACTCGTGTAACATGATTAGCTAGATAAAGAAAAAGCTCAGACAATAACAGTGGCACCTTCGTCAAATGTGTGATGCATGTATAATATTATTCTACTTAACTTTTGGCAGCCTTATTTGTCATTTTGTCACAGTTTAATTTCACAATGCCATCAATTCGACCGAATAAAGTAGAATACATGTACATGCATAGGTCATGGATTACGCGATTGAGTTCTAAATCTGTCTTTTCCGACATCTTATGTTGTAGTTTGGAACTAAGAAACAACCAAAAACTGATCGAAATCCTGTGATTCGGTAGTGTTAAGAAGATGATTAGAGGATGTATGGAGTACTAGGGTTTGCAGAAGAAGACATGAGAAGGCGAGAAAGCTGACGACTTCCATGGCAGAGAAGCCTGCTTCTTTCTTCTCCAAAATATCTCCAACAAAACAATGTCGATGCCTTGAATCTTTGCTGACTCTTTTCACATGATCTTCCGCCATTGCTGGCCCCACTGCTTTCACCAACACTCGTTTGGATTGTTCCAAACTCCATAAGCGAAACAAGTGGGTTGCATCGTACATGACTTCAAAAAGATTACGCTAACTAGTTTAATAATTGCACGATTTGGTCCAATTCATAAGTGTGGTCATTCTTCATTGTAAGTGTTCGTCGATCCCACATTGTATGGATTGTACTTTGATTTTAAAGTAACAATACTTTGATTTTTGGATTGTACTTTTTCAAGATACACGCTAATGTATCAATTATGGATCGATACGATAAATGTATTAATTAATTATACTTGTCATCGTTTAATATGTCTAAGTGTGTATTTTATGAAGATATAGTAAGAGGATAGATGTATAATTAGTCCTATTTGTACTATTAAGTTGTAGAAAAAGAAGGTCAATGTTAGAGTTCATAACAAAACACACTGGTTTATCATACATATGCAGATGACTATCGGCAAAGCAACACTCAGCAACACTACCAAATCCGACATTTATTTGAGACTATCTTCCCTGCTGCTCAGTTCTTCAGGTTAAAAAATCTCAGCTCCATTTTCCATTTTCGAGGACTAAAACAGCAGCTGAGACTGTTTACAGTAAGCAATGGCTCCTTCGATGGAGCGCTCTATCTCAGCATTCGCGCTGCTACTTCTTTTCTGCAACTGTAAATCGCTGAAGCCATTAGAGCTGCATGAGAAAGAAGAAGAAGCAGAAGAAGACGACGATGAAGAAGGTGAAGCCCTTTGAATTGCTCCAGAAAATGACTTCCAGTGGTTGAAACTTCCGTCTTCTGCAGTTTCCATGGCTTGGCTAAGGCATTTCCTCTCGTTTGAAGGAGCAGTCTTACTGAACAGGGACTTGAGATAATCTCGCGTGGCTCTAAGTTTTCTACCCAAAATCGATTTTTTTATCTTGTTCAGTTTTCTGAACCAGAATTTTTCTTTGGCTTTCCACTCAAAATGGTATTCATCAGGGCTTAGATCGAAGCTGACGCTGCAAGAATCGACGGAAGAAACAGTAGACGAATCTGTAGTGGCGATGAAAGGAGGAAGATAGGTTTCTTCAAAGATGGCGGAGGACCTCCGGACTTGCTCGTGATTCGGTTTGGAGCTTTGGACGATTTTTTCGACCATTAATAAACGAGGAGGGAGGTGGAGGGGAAGGAGTTTACCCTGGTAGAAAAGTTCGTCGGCCGGCGACGCCGTGCTTTCCGATTCTCTAGAAACGGAAATGACCTGAAACTCGAAATCCATGGATTGGGGTGGAGAGCTAATAGAGTAACTCAAAATATCGAGAGATGAAGAAGAAGAAGAAGAAGAAGAAGCTAATTCAAAGTCTATGTAATCATCTTCCAAGGGAAAGAACGAAGCTTCCATCATCGTCATTTCCAAGCAGAAAACCCTGTCTGGCTTGAAATGAAGTGTTGAGTTTGTAAAAAAAACGGAGTTTGAAATTTATAAGGTGGAAATTTCTCCACTGTTCTCGGCACTTGGCTCCGAAGAAACGACTGTTGATAGAACCCAAACCTGGATGATCTTATTTCCTTGGCCGCATTCATCCGAGAATGCCCGTGAAAGCTACTACGGTGGACTGATCTGACAGGAGAGACGCAAGGATTCAAATTTGAAATCATCTCAAACTAGATTAAACCATCAACTTAAGTGGACACACTAACTTAATTTTGATTATTAAATTTAATAAAGTAAATGATAATAAAATCCGATTATTTTTAGGTAGATTTTGATTAACTTTTAGACTAAATTTAACGTATGACCTATGAATTTTTATGTCTGAATGTCTAGTTTCTAGTGTTTCAAGTTTCAAGTCATTCTGAGTATTGCGGAAGAAATTATTGTCATTTTAATTCAGAAATGTCATAAATTATTATGAAAGTTTTAAAAATAAAAAGTATAAGAGTTATTATTTTATTTAATTTTATTTTTAATATAATTATATTATTTTTGTGTCATATATAGTGACTGAACGAAATGAAAAGACCTGAGTTTATAAATTATTTTATTTTTTATATTTTATTTTTGCTCAACTCTATAAATTTAATTTTTTTTAAATTCTGATTTCTTTACTAATTCTCTGATCATCTTCGCTCTAACTTGAAGGACAAATCAAATGCGCAAAGAAGTACGGATACTAAGGGTTAGAGAGGATAGGGAAGAAGGTATCTCTTTCAACCAACCACTCCTGTTGGGTTCCATGAACTTGGAAGGAGTAAGGCTTAGGGGGGAAGATGGCGACATTGAGCTTGTTCTGTAATGGAACCCGAGTGGAAAGAAGAAGAAGAAGCCCACCCCTCTGCAGTCATGTCCGCCCATCTGGCGCCTTCGCGTTTGTTGCTCCTTTACTATGTTAGGCTTCTTCTTCTTCCCAGTTACAGCTTCCTTATTTGGTTTTACGTGGCCTCACCAAAGAGACATCCACTGAATCCAAATTCTGGGCAAGCTTTGGAAACCAAGACCGTCCATTGCTTCTGTTTTCACTTTTGACGGCGAGTAGGGACGGCGCTTGTTTACACTCGCGGGCCCTGCCTTGTACAATTCTGACGCTTGCACGCCAATCTTCAAAACGGTGTCGTAATATAAAGTGGAACTCAACCTCGTCATTTAAATTATTTTAAGTGAGATAATTAAGATTAATGGACGCCGACCTCCGATTCTCTCCTCTCCTTTGACCGCCGTATCCTCCGCCGGGGTTCCATCGGTGTAGTTTCCACCATGAGAAGGCCGACTATCTTTCACCTCCTTTTCGTTCTCTTTTCCCTCTGCTTTTGGCCCTCACTGTCAGAGCTCAAAACTCTCACCATCTCCTCCGATGCCCGTCCCATGATTCTCTTGGAGGAATTCGGTTTCACCCACGCCGGCCACGTTAATATCTCCGTTAATTCTGTCTCCGTCATGACTTCCACCCCCGGCGTCGACCTTTCTCTTCTCGGCTTCTTTTTTCTCTCCAAGGAGTCTCTTTTTCAGGTTCTGGTTGAGATCCAGCATTCTCCCCAATTGTGTGTTCTTCAATCGAATTTCATTTCTCGGCTCTTTACCTTCACTGATCTTGCTCCCCCACCTCAAAATTCTTTCACCAACTCCATCCCGTCACCGTTACCGCTGAATACAGCCTCTTCTTTGCCAATTGCACCCCTGATTCTTCTGTTTCGATGGAGGTTCTCACCGATTATACAACATCGATAGCAATGGCTCCAAAGACTTCCTCTCCGTCGGTCTAACTCAGCTCCCTTCAATTTTCTTCGTCTTTTCCCTTGCTTATTTTGCCTTCTTAGGGTTCTGCATCTACGTTTATTACACCAATAGACGATCTTTCCACCGGATCCACCTGTTGATGGCTGGATTGCTGTTGATGAAAGCTCCGAATCTCATTTGCGCGGCGGAAGACAACCATTACATTAACGCCACCGGTACGCCACACGGCTGGGATGTGTTGTTCTACATCTTTCAGTTCATTCGTGTAGTTCTGCTTTTCACGGCATCGTTTTGATTGGAACTGGGCGGTCGTTTTTGAAGCCTCTTCTGCGAGAAAAAGAGAAGAAGGTGCTGATGATTGTGATGCCACTCCTGGTTCTGGCCAGTGTGGCTTCCATTGTGATCGACGAGACTGGACCTTTCCTCAAGAAGCTGCTGCCGTGCAATTTTGTTCCCAATAGTCTGGTCGATTCGATCACTGTGGGAGACATCAGAGACCGATGCTAAGGCTACGAGGAATTTGGCCAATCTCACGCTTTTCAGACAGTTCTACATTGTGGTTATCGGCTACTTGTATTTCACTCGAATTGTGGTGTTTGCGCTGGAGACAATCGCAGCTTATAAGTATAGATGGGCGAGCAATGCAGCCGAGGAAGTTGCCAGCCTGGTGTTCTAGGCTGTAATGTTCTATATGCTCATGCCAGTGGAGAAGAACGAGTACTTTGTTTTGGACGAGGAGGAGGAAGAAGCCGTGGAATTGGCCCTCAGAGACGATGAATTTGACCTCTGAAGCCGAGAAAGGATTGGGTTTTTGCGAGGACTTTGAGGAATCCACGTGTAATCTTTGCTTTCATTTCTGAAGCAAAATTCTCCTTCATAGCTTGTCATTAAAACAGAAGTTGAATACCATCCCCGTGGATAATTTCACGTTTGCAGTGGAAACACCAATCCAGAGTATTTTGTCTTAGTTGACCCTCGACTGTGTTTCTGGCCTTGTGGGTGATGACTAGAGAGGAAGCAGAGTGTTTTGATTGATTTGTGGCGTCATATAATTAGTTTGGTTTATCCTAGGTATCAGGAGGCACCCACCAACGAGATTGTGTTATCGTAGGAGAAAGAAGTGAGCCCAAAATCAAACTCGTCCTGTAGGGTCGGCTCGCATGGCTCCAGAATTGGACGTTCCATCTCCAAATTCACATCCCGAGTTAAAAAGTCAACTGAGTTAGGAACAGGGAAGCAAGTAATGAGAGGGCTTTCGTTGAAAACAATAGTTTACGTGTCGCAGACGACATAAATCCTGAGAGTATTAAACAAAAATAGCGTGGCAGAAGTAGGAAAACGAAGAGGGTGTTTTTTTTTTTGCGGAGCTGAGGCAGGTTTGGTGCGCAGCAGATGGAACACCCACACCTAATGTTGAGCTGCTTTTTTTTGTTACTCGCACACTCCATTTATGTCACCCCAGCTGAGATGTGCATGTCGCCAAATCATGGTTTCTGGCAAGAAAGCAAGACGTGCGGGCAATGGATTACGAGGGGGTGGTTATCTATCTTTGTCCAAGAACAGCTTTTGTGTTTTTTGGAGCACCTATTGGCCCCTTCCCCACTTTGTCACACTTGTTTTGCCCATTCCTTCCACGTCCCAAAAATTGTTCGATTTCTCGTATGTTTGATAGGAAAATGAACAAAGCTAGAGAAATTTGCAAGCGTGAGGTCGAAGAATGCGATTTGACTCGGTAGACATACTAAACCAGGAAACTCCACAACTCCTTTCACCAACTCTCCATTTCTCCCAACTGCTGGACTCTCTCTCTCTCTCTCTCTATAAAGTCTCCTCTCGTATCCCAATCCACCCTGCGTTCTGAAACAGAGCCTCATCACACCCGCCATACAAGAAATATACGTGCAAGAGGTTCGCCAATGTCATCATCGGCACACCCTCTTGTCCCCGCCGATGCCGACCTCTTTTCCTTATTCGACCCTCCTCGCCTCCCACTAGAGCTCAAGGACTTCACCCGCCGCCCCACCCTTGCCGAGCTTCTTAAGAAGGTTGATGACGCTCAGACCGATCCCGCTCACACCGTTCTTGACATTGACTTCAAGGGTGCTTCCGTTCCGCCGTCGTACCCTTTTGTGCTGTCCTTTAGTAATCTTACTTATAGCGTTAAGGTTCGCCGGCAGAAGACAGTTCCGGCGAAAGGCCGTGGTGGCGACGACTCGGCGGAGTTGCCGACGGGTGTGAGTAAGAGAAACAACAACAAGGTTTTGCTTGATGATATATCGGGAGAGGCTAGGGAGGGTGAGATTATGGCTGTTCTTGGTGCGAGTGGGTCCGGGAAATCCACGCTGATTGATGCGTTGGCCGATCGGATTTCCAAGGAGAGCTTGAAAGGATTCGTCACTTTGAACGGCGAAATTCTCGAATCTCGGACTCTGAAAGTGATTTCCGCATACGTCATGCAAGATGACCTCTTGTTTCCGATGCTGACTGTGGAAGAAACTCTCATGTTTTCGGCGGAATTCCGGCTTCCTCGCTCCCTCTCTTCGTCCAAAAAGAAAGCTAGGGTTCAAGCGCTGATCGACCAACTGGGTCTACGAAACGCCGCCAAGACAGTGATCGGAGACGAAGGTCACCGCGGCGTCTCAGGAGGCGAACGCCGCCGAGTGTCGATCGGGACTGACATAATTCACGACCCGATCCTACTGTTTCTCGACGAACCCACCTCCGGATTGGACTCTACCAGCGCTTTCATGGTTGTTAAAGTCCTGCAGAGAATTGCCAAGAGTGGAAGCATCGTTATCATGTCTATTCACCAACCGAGCTACCGAATCCTAAACTTTCTAGACCGAATGATCTTTCTCTCGCGCGGGCAGACTGTTTTCAGCGGCTCTCCGGCGACTCTTCAGACATATTTCGCTGATTTTGGGCATCCCATTCCGGAAAACGAAAACCGATCCGAATTCGCTCTTGACCTAATTCGCGAACTCGAAGAAACTCCCGGTGGAACGAAAAGGTTAGTCGAGTTCAACAAATCATGGCAAACGATGAAAAACCCTACAAACAAAACTCAGAACGGACCCAATCTCTCTCTCAAGGACGCCATTAGCGCCAGCATATCCAGAGGAAAACTAGTTTCTGGAGCTCCGAACGACTCGAGCATCTCGTCATCTGTACCCACCTATGCAAATCCGTTTTGGATTGAAGTTCTGGTCATCGGCAAAAGATCAATCACAAATTCAAGAAGAATGCCTGAACTTTTCGGAGTCAGACTCGGCGCTGTTATCGTCACAGGCATCATCTTAGCCACCATTTTCTGGCGACTCGATGACTCGCCGAAAGGAGTTCAGGAACGCCTTGGGTTTTTCGCCTTCGCCATGTCCACCACCTTCTACACGTGTGCAGAAGCCATACCGGTTTTCCTTCAAGAACGCTATATTTTTATGAGGGAAACTGCGTACAACGCTTATCGCCGATCTTCCTATGTCCTCTCCCACTCTTTAATCTCCATTCCCTCTCTGATCTTCCTTTCCCTTACGTTCGCCGTGATCACGTTCTGGGCCGTCGGGCTCGGCGGCGGTCTCTCCGGGTTTTTCTTCTTCTTTTCCACCATCTTAGCAGCCTTTTGGGCAGGAAGCTCGTTCGTCACATTCCTATCCGGCGTCGTCACTCACGTTATGCTCGGATACACGGTGGTCGTCGCAATTTTAGCCTATTTTCTTCTCTTCAGTGGCTTCTTTATTACGAGAAGCCGAATCCCTCCGTACTGGCTTTGGTTCCATTACATTTCTTTGGTGAAATACCCTTACGAAGGGGTGTTGCAGAACGAGTTCGACGACCCAGTTAAGTGTTTCGTGAGGGGAACTCAGATGTTCGACAACACGCCGCTCGGAGCAGTTCCGGCTGCGCTGAAAGTTGAACTTTTGAAAAGTATGGGGAAGACGTTGGGGTTGAACATCACGAGCAACTCATGCGTGACGACCGGAATCGATATTCTACGACAACAAGGAATCACTGATCTAAGCAAATGGAGCTGTCTATGGATAACTCTTGCTTGGGGCTTTTTCTTCAGGATTCTCTTTTATTTTAGTTTGCTACTTTGGAGCAAGAACAGAAGAAGGTGAAGACGATGATCATATCACTTCCATTTTTCTTTTTAAATCTGATAATTGGTTAAATATTGTAAGACCTAAAATTTCTGATCTGAGCAGATGAATCACGTAGATGTGTCTTCTTTCCCCAGACGGGCCGATTCAGCGACGAAGTTTAATGATCTTTCAACATGTTTTTAGCCAGACAACGAAAAAACGACCTGAAAAGATTTACCAGTCAAAAATAGTAAAAGATTCAGGAGAAAAATTGTAAACCACAGGATGTGAAACTGGAAATTGGCCAACAATAGCATCGTCTCAGATCAGTTCTAGAATAAACAATTGCTATAATAAGACGAAGAAGAAGACCTTCCATTCCTTCACCTCTCTTCTCCCCTGCTCTCTGATTATGAGAGCAGCCATTGCCAAGACCAAACCCATCTTCACCTCAATAACCATCACACCTCCCCCTCCCTGCAGGCGATGTCGACAGCCACCGCTTCGCTTTATTACTCCTCTCCGTCTCTGCAACCCCCTAGACCAAACCCTCACCGAAGATGTGAATGACTTCATGGATGAGTTCCAAAACGTGACCGATGATGTAATCCTCCCAAATATGATGATGACGCTGAATTTGGCTCTTTTGAAAATTATAAACTTAATTTCTTATAAGAACCTTATAGAAATTTGTAGAAACTTCCCCAAAGCTAAAAAAGACTTGAATAAAGATGGAGAAACCTATAGAAGAATGAAACCAAGAAGAGACCGAACCGGGTACAAGTCAGGTACAAGTTGGCCTTATGGAGCAAGGACACCAAACCGAGCCCAAGATGTAGGGAGAGCCTCAGATCTCTCTCTCCATTTAGTTTATTTTACCTTTTAACGTTTTTGCACCCCTCAAAAAGTTGAGTAACTAGAGTAGTCTTTTCTTATAAACTCTCTAAGACTCTCACTACTCCAAAATTATTAGTTTTTCCCAACAAAGTTGTATGAGAGCTTGAAAATCCTTCCTCAAGAGATGGCAAATGGTGGTATGGTTCCTTTCCAAGTCTCAACTCTCAACAAGAGTAACTACGACAATTGGAGCATCAAGATGAAGGGCTTCCTTGGTGCGCAAGACGTGTGAGAAATAGTCGAGAAAGGTCACACCGAGTCGAAAGAAGATGCGAGTCTATCTCAAACTCAAAGGGATAGTTTGAAAGACTCAAGAAAGAGAGACACAAATGCTCTCTATCTCATCTATCAAGAGGTGGATGAAGATGCTTTTGAAGAGATTTCAGAAGCAAAGACAAGAATGGAAGAATGGGAAGACTTTGTTGGGAAAAACTAATAATTTTGGTGGAGGGAGAGGCTTAGCGAGTTTACAAGAAAAGACTACTCTATTTACTCAACTTTGATACCAAAAGTACCAAATGTACCAGTACCACCCCTCCCAAAAGTTGAGTAAATAGGTCTTTTCTTGTAAACTCGCTAAGCCTCTCCCTACTCCAAAATTATTAGTTTTTCCTAACAAAGTGGTATCAGAGCTTGAAGATCCTTCCCGAAGAGATGACAAATGGTGCTATGGTTCATTTCCAAGTCCCAACTCTCAACAAGAGTAACTACGACAATCGGACCATCAAGATGAAGGCCCTCCTTGGTGCGCAAGACGTCTGGGAAATAGTCGAGAAAGGTCATACCCAGCAGGAGGAAAATGCAAGTCTATTTCAAACTCAAAGGGATAGTTTGAAAGACTCAAGAAAGAGAGACAAGAAGGCTTTTTATCTCATCTATCAATGGGTAGATAAAGATGCTTTTGAAAAAATTTCAGAAGCAAAGACCTGAAGGGAAGAATGAGAAGATGCAAGTCTATCTCAAACTCAAAGAGATAGTTTGAAAGACTCAAGAAAAAGAGACAAGAAGGCTCTCTATTTCATCTATTAAGGGGTAGATGAAGATGTTTTTAAAAAAGATTTCAGAAGTAAAGAGGGAAGGGAAGCATGGGAAAAACTTCAAACTCTTACAAGAGGGCGGGCTGCGGGGGTTGGGAGAGAGCGAGACACGTATTTGCAAATCTGCCATAAACAGGCAACACCTGCTGCACTGGGTGGCGGGAACAGCCAAAAGGCGAAGATGGCACGAGAGAGGAAATGGAGAAAAAGAAAGGTGCTAAAGGAAGTCAGCTCCAAACAAATAAAAAAATTATGACGATCAAGTGCAAAGTGTGCATGCAGACATTCATCTACACAACATCAGAGGTGAAATGCAAGGAACACGCAGAACCAAAGATGTTTAAAATTATATCCCTCATCTCAGCAAATGATGGAAGATGGCAGAGATAGAGAGGGAATTCAAAGACAAGAAGACTTCGTGAGGTTGCGAACTTTAATTGGAATAATAAGAAATCAAGTTTAAGGNGAAAGGGAAGATGGCTCGACGAAATATTGGAATGGCTCGGAGGATTGAAAATTGGGTGAAATCGGATAAGTGTGGAAAGAGGTGATCGCTCGGGGAAGGGGATGGACTCTTGAGAATTTTTGGGTTAAGATGGTAGAGCAATTCGAACACTTGAGCAATCAAAGTGTTCGCCTTGGTAGACCTCACCCGTACTCGGATATGACTCACCAATCGTACGTGTGAGGGGTGACGTTTTCGGCCAGATATGACTCACCGGAGAAGGGTATGTCGGAAAGAGCAAAACTGGTTAGCAAGAAGGTGCAATGCACAATTTTTACTAAAATTCTCTCTGCCTCTAAAGTGTGAGGCCGATACACTTAAATACTAAAAACGTAAAAAGATAAGAAAGACAATTTAGGCCCTTAGATTACATGAATGCCTAGGATTAGCTTCGGGAAGATCTTCTTTGACTTTAGGCTCGATCCATTAAAGATAAGTTCGGCTGAAATTGAATGAAGGCCGTGTTTGACTGAGGGTGGTCTTCGGTTGGCCAAAGGATGCGCGCACGTGGTTGACCGGGGTTGATCTTATCTCGGATTTTGTGGGATCTGCGCGTGCCAATTTGAATTTAAACTCTCGGATGAACTTAGTCTGACCGAATGAGGAGATTGATAGTTGAATATGGACGCGGCTCTTTTAGTTTCCGCCGATGGCTCTGAGGGTGCGCTATTGTTGACCATATCCCGAACGTCAAGGGATCCGCGCGGGCCATTTTGAAATGTTGTTGCTGGACGATCTTTTGATGATTCTGGTAGCTTGAGCGCAGATTTCTTGGATGAAAATCCCTGGGGTTTCGCCCGTGGTTCCATGAACGGCTTATGGGCGAGCGCGGGATGTATTTGGTTGACTCTTTCTCCGAACATCAAGGGATATGTCCGTGCCATTTTGAAAGTGTAACTTCAAACATTCCTAGGTTGTCCGAAAGAAGATAAGGGCACGGGTAATTCTGATGTAAAGCCTCGGTTGCCCGTTGATGTCTTAAAGCGTGTCTCGCCGGTGTCTATATCTCGGACACCGATAATTCCTCGTGTGCCAATTCGAACCTTGTCATTTCCTTGACCAAATAATCGGATTATTAAAGATTTAAGTAGAGTGGCCGATGAGATTTGGTCAAGGTTTCCTAGTTGACCGAAGGTGGACCGTGGCTTGGTCGGGGCTTGACCATGTTTCGGTCGCGACAGTCCTTTGTGAGCCTTGTGCGTTCTGTTTCTTTGGGCTGCTTTCTCTTCCTTCTCCATGGTTTATTTGCTTGCTAAACTAAAAATGTGGCCGGGCTTGTGGGAGAAACGCGGGATCCGAGAGGATTGGATCGGGCGTTCTCTCACGTTGGCTTCTTATTTCCTTTGGGCCGAAATCCTAAAGGATTTCAGCCCCGTCGACGGGCGTTTGTCCATTGGTCGTCGGTAGGTGCTCGGGATGTTGTTCGTTGAGCGCGTCGGGGTCGGGAGTGGTCGAACACCATGTGATCGAGACTTTAGGTCGTTCCCGATCATGTTTGGAAGGTATTTCCGAGACGATGTTTCCTACAAAATAAGCAACTAAATTAGTAAAATCTCTCTTGCTCATCGGGGCTAGGTCCGTGGTGTGCTCAGGTTGCACATCAGGGCCGAGATCAAGCCGTTTTCAAGCTTAGAAGGTCATGAAAAGTAGATCAAGGCCGTGGCCCAAGAGAAGACCTATCCGGGTACAAGTCGGGCCCATGGAGCAAGGACACCAAAACGAGCCCAAGATGTAGGGAGAGCCTCAGATCTCTCTCTCTATCCATTTAGTTTATTTTACCTTTTAACGTTTTTGCAACCCTAAAAAAATTGAGTAAATAGAGTAGTCTTTTCTTATAAACTTTCTGAGCCTCTCACTACTCCAAAATTATTAGTTTTTCCCAACATGGAGTTCTTGGTTGCCCACAACAAGGTCAGAACCCAGTTCAATGAGCCGCCGCTGCGATGGGACAAGGATCTAGCCAGGTACGCTCGCCGGTGGGGCAACAAGATGATCCACACCTACGGCCCTGATGTGCCTTCCTTGCCGGTCGGCGCACCGTGGGTCAGAAGAATGCACGCACACAGGGCTCGGATGAACGTCGCGTACGACAAACAGGAAAATGGGTCGAGCGAATGGTAGAGTTGGGTTGCGGAAGCGAATGTTGATAGGAAATATGGGGAATGGTCGAATGAAATATGAGTGGCTCTGTAAATTATGGGAATGACTCAGATGATGAAAAATGTGGTGTATTTCGGGGAATGGAAGGAAAAGGGTGATTGCTCGGGGAATGGGTGAACTCTTTAGAGTTTTTGGATGTAGATGGATGAACAATTCGAATACTTGAGCAATCAAAGTATTATCCTCGGTAGACCTCGCTCGCACTCGGATATGACTCACCGATCGTGCAAAGGGTTGACGTTTTCGGCCGGATATTACGCACCGGAGAAGTATACGTCGGAGGGAGCTTCAAACCTTTCGGGAAGAAGGTGCAATGCACAATTTTTCACTAAAAATTCTCTCTCTCGATTAAAGTGTAAGTGTTACACTTAAATACTAAAAAAGTAAAAGATAACAAAACTAAGAAAGATAAGCTAAGCCCTTCCAATATCAAATGTTTCCACCATGCTGGCGTTATTGTTCCAGGAACAATCGATTGGATT
Organism: Begonia fuchsioides; assembly: GCA_003255005.1. Lineage (NCBI taxonomy): Eukaryota > Viridiplantae > Streptophyta > Magnoliopsida > Cucurbitales > Begoniaceae > Begonia > Begonia fuchsioides. The sequence continues at coordinate 52,216 of QAOC01012743.1, read as the reverse complement.
TTTACTTATTTTTGAGTCTTAGCAATCATACGAAATTAGGGGTATTTGGATTATTTTATAGAGAGAAGAGAGAATAAGAGATAGAAGAGAATGGCCTCTAGTTTTTAGCCGTGTGTGCTTGAGCTATGATATAGTCGGCCTACCAGTGCCACAAATTATTCACGTGTTTGAGTGTTTTGCAAGGCCAGTTACGCAAACGGTATGATTTTGAATGATGCTTCTTCATTTTTCTACGTGTATAACTTATTAGCAGGTGCCCTACCAAGTGCACGCTCCTCTTTCTACTTCAAATCTGTTCCTTCTCAACCCGAAACATTGTTCTCTTCCTTTCTTCTGCAACCTGCATTTGATTCCAGCCGCCTCAAAGAACAACTTTTGGATTCTGCGGGTAAATCTTCAGAACTTATTTTATAATCCTTCTTCTTAGCATTATCATCATTTGGATTACCAATGACATGTATTTGAAACAGATCCCTAGGAAATCAGAATGGTTTGAGCTTTGATCTGAAACACTCGAGGAAATGATAGGTAATACCGTAATAGCCTCAACAATGGCAGATTCAGGTTCTCTCTCTCTCTCCCCAAAGCTAAAAGGGTTTTCTTGCAGTGGCAAGGAAATGGAAGAAGGTGACAGTTTGAGAACGTTGGAGTGCCTGAGGGGAAGACTGATAGCTGAAAGACAATCCTCAAAACTGGCAAAAGAGAGAGTTGAAATACTGGGCAGCAGGGTATGTCGAAGAAGGTTGTCTAATTTGATTAATCATCTCTAAGTTCGAGATGCTTAAAGCTTTCATTTTCTTTGGAGGGTGAAGCTGATAGAGTTGGAGAAAGAGATGAAAGCTGAGATTGAAACGAGGGAGAAAGCTGAAAAGAAGCTTAAATTCTTGATGAAGAAGCTTCAATCATTGAACATATCCACTTCGTTTCTGGATTCTGTAAATTCTCAAGCTTTTAAAGGCTCTGCAATTTCAACACATCCATGGAAACATGAAATCACGTTCAAATCAGAGACCTGAACAAGAACAGTGTAATGGAGTGTAAAATCACTTCTTCTATTGATCTGATTTCTGCTTTTTGCTCTACCAGCCTTGAAAATATTAATTCGCAGCTTTGAGAAATGTAAAATGACAGCCAAAACCTGAATTCCATATGGGATGGAATTGTGGATTTTAGGGTTCTAATTTTCTCTGCAACGTCACAAAAGGTTTTATTTTGATATTCATAAATTAATATCTTCTTTTGCCCGTGATTTTCGTATTAATTTTGGTTTCCAACTATCCTATTTTACTTGTTTGTTTGGAGCAATGATATATTGGCAAGTGACAACATTGATTAATTGTGTTGCCATAAGGATGATCATAGTATTAATTGTGTGACAATATTGGCAAGTGATGGGTTCATTTATGACACCTCGACAGTCGATACATGTGATGTTGATTAATACTAAATCAGATAATTATTCAATAATCAGAATTATTTTTGTTTAAAATATTTTTTTATTATTTAATTTCCGACACTGAATGGAGGAGGAGCAAGAACAGGATCAGATATCTGCTTCGTCTAGTCATTTGTCTGTGCCTGCTAAACCAGAAACAAGCAGAAAGACGTGTGCTTCCCAAAACGCCGATCTTCGGCTGACCCGTCGCTTCTCACAGACCAAGCCCTGCCGCCTCCGTCGCCGACAGGCTGCTTTTACGGCGAACTTTGTTCCCGGATGTTGCCAAAAACATCCCCTCTTCTAAGTACACTGCACAAGCGCTTCCATATTCTCTGAACTTCAACAATAACTGTTGCTTTCTGCTCGCCACTCTCATTTTGCTGTTAGTTTGGCCCATGCTTTCTGGTCTCTGTCTCTGTCTCCCTGATTTTTCTAATGCTGTCTGGATTCAGTGGCTATATAGTTCAGCCGATTGTGCTCGTGGGTCTTTATCCTGAGCAGGAACTGGAGTTGAGATAGGCTGTGGGTCTTCATCTTTTTGTCCTCCTGGTTCTGTTTTCCTCTTTCTTGTCCAAAAATGGTGAGTTTCTGCTGGAGAACTCGTGTCGACGACGAAGGAACTCGTTTTCATGATGATTCGAATGGCGAAATTGATGGGTTGCTCTGGTCGAAGGATTTGGGGCTCCATGATCATGGTCAACTTTCTATGGCTGTGATTCAGGCGAACTCGACGGTGGAGGATCAAAGCCAGCTCGAATCAGGGCCGTTGCGCTTGAGTTCTTCCGATCCACGTGCAACTTTTGTCGGAGTATACGACGGCCACGGTGGAGCAGACGCATCCCGTTTCGTCAACAATCATCTTTTCTGCAACATCAAGAGTATGGCATCCCTATTTTAGTCCCAATACTTTAAATTTCAACAAAGATTAAACAGTTCTGTGCCAGAGAGAGAGAGAGTAGCTTAATCTTGTCGGGTGTTCCTCAAAAAGCTGTGAAATTTCAGGACTAGCATCGGCTAATCAAGGGATATCCGAAGACGTGATTAGGCAGGCTTTTGAAGCAACAGAAGAAGCTTTTCTCTCCCTCGTGGAGAAAACATGGCTTGAGAAGCCGGAGATGGCATCGTCCGGCACGTGCTGTCTGGTAGGGATAATCGCCGACGGGTACCTACGCATAGCAAACTTGGGAGATTCCCGAGTCGTACTAGGCAGAGCCGAGAAAGGATCCAAAGCCATGACGGCCATTCAGCTATCCACAGACCAGAATGCAAGGTTTGAGTCGGTGAGAAAGGAACTTCGAGAGGCCCATCCACAAGATCCCGGCATTCTTCAACTGAAACACCGAGTTTGGCGAGTCAAAGGCCTGGTCAAAGTAAAGCTCTCACTAACCAATAGTACAATATCTCATCCATTAATATTATCTGCAACTATTATGACCTTGAACTGCGCTGTGAGCAGGTTCCAGGCTCCATTGGAGACGCGTATTTGAAGAAGGCAGAGTTCAATAGAGCGCCGCTGTTGCCGAAGTTCAGACTGAACGAACCATTTGACGAGCCGATTCTCAGATCCCAGCCGTCAATTTCAGCTCACAAAATCCTCCCCGAAGATCGGTTTCTTATATTTGCTTCCGATGGTTTATGGGACCATCTTAGCAATGAGAGAGCAGTGGACGTCGTCCGGCGGTACCCACGTAAAGTAAGTTCCGGTGACTTTTACGGCAACAGCTCGCCGTTTTTTTTTTCCGTTCGTTAGTAAGGCTTGACTTGTGTGTTCTTTGCAGGGTATTGCGAGGAGGCTGGTGAAGGCTGCTCTTGGAGAAGCTGCCAAGAAAAGAGAAGTAAGATACTCTGACCTGAAGTTGATCGGAAGTGGAGTTAGAAGGCATTTTCACGATGATATAACGGTCATTGTTGTGTTCTTAGATGCTCACCCAGTCGACGGAGGGTTCCTCGACTCTTCACTTTCCATAAGAGGAGGTGAAGGTCTTCCATAAGCATCAAATTAAATCAATTATTTTGTAAATTAACCTATTCAATCGTGATCATTATTAAAGTGTTAAAAAAAGTTGAGGGTATATTACACGTTTCCACCGTGAATTATCAAAGTAATTACACAAATACGGTAAACTTTAAAAATCATCAATAAATATTAAATCTGATTTTTATCATAATTACGAATAAACTTTAAAACGTTTATTGCACGCCACGTGTCCCGTTAATCCTCATACTGTACTCGGACCATTTTCATTCATAAAATTAGCATTAATTAATATCATGCGGCTAGACTTTTAACTTTCAAGGGAAAATGGTTTATTGCACGCCACGTGTCCCGTTAATCCTCATACTGTACTCGTACCATTTTCATTCATAAAATTAGCATTAATTAATATCATGCGGCTAGACTTTTAACTTTCAAGGGAAAATGGTTTATTGCACGCCACGTGTCCCGTTAATCAACGGTCAGGATTCGAATAAACTTTGCCAAATGCCCGCTAAAAATAGACGCGGTGATAACTGAATAGCTTAAAACAACTTCCAACGGAAAGCTTTCATCCAGGGGCTCTGCAAAAGCGGACAAAGCTCCCGATGTACGGAAAAGCAGCGGGAAGGGGGTTCAGTTGCCGCAATTTCAGTGCCTCAACCCTAAAACTTCTCCGACCTTCTCTATTCTATGGCCGATAACTGCGTCAATCTGCTTCGGAGGTAAATTACGAGAAGCGATCCACGTTTTATTTATCTTCCGATTTCTCGAGTTTTACACGCGTTCTGCATCGCTTAAATTCTTACCTCATTGCTCTGACAAATTCTATGTCTCACCGTTTTAGTTTCCGCCAAATTAGGTAGAGCATTTGAGTTTTCTCTTTCTATCCTCGAAGTTTTGGAATTGGAAGGGGATTATTGTATTGTTCAAGTATGATGTTGTTGTCGAAGATTTGCTTTTGCAGTATGAAGTGTAGCGATGATTAAGGATTTAGTTTTAATTATGGGCTGTAGAATTTGTACTCTTTATGAAGTATGCTGTTATCATTGCTAAGTAGGCGATCCTTGGAGGTTGATTCCAGGTGAGTTGCTAGGCAACTTCTTTCAATTATAAAACAAAACCTAATCGGTCTAACGTTTGAATTTTCTGTTAAAATCGAATGAAGACAATGCCTCCATTTCTCTACAAAATTGTGATTAGTCTATTATTATTCCCTGTTTCTGTAAAGAGATGATTATGGATTTGCTTTGAGACCTCAACACACGCACAGATACAGAGAGTATGCCAATATCTACAAGGTATTTCCTATTCGGCTCTTTCTATTTTTATCTTGCTCAACTAGGAACACTATGTTTGCATTTGATGAAAGTGAAATTGATTGTGTTAACAGTTATCATGGAATCTTCATAACTCACGTGTAGTAAGATCTGACCTATGCTTTTTTATTTGTAGACGTAATTCACTCGATTATCTTTCACTACAAGATAAACAAGCATCTTGTAAATTGAATGAAAAAATTGAGTAGCTTATAGTTACACCGTGATATCAGGAGGAGGAAGACGAAAGGTCAGACAAATGGAAGAATTTCCTCGATCAAGTAGTGGAATCATCTCAAGAGTGTCATAACGAAAAGGAAGTTCGAGACAAGTTGAAGTTCGAGTTTAGTGAACAGCAAGTAGATGATTTTTCTGAGGTAAATGAAGAACCCGTCGGTGATGATTCAATTGAGAAGAAGTCTGTTTCGGATGTGTCAACAGAAAGTGATCTTGAGAAACCCATAGGAGATTATTCAAGTGAGAAGAAGCCTGTTTCGGATGTGTCAACAGAAAGTGATCTTGAGAAACTCTCAGGGGATTATTCAAGTGAGAAAAAGTCTATTTTCGATGAGTCAACAGAAAATGATCCTGAAAAACAAATAGATGATTATTCAAGTGAGAAGAAATTTGTTTCTGTTGAGTCTACAAAAAGTGATGATGTGAAACCTATACATTCAAGTGAGAAGAAGTTTGTTTTTGATGATTCAGCAGAAAATGATCCTGACAAACACATAGGTTATGATCTACATGAGAAGTCTGTTTCTAATGAGTCAACTGAAAGTGACCATGAGAAACCCGCCGGCGATTATACAAGTGAGAAAAGGTCTGTTTTTGACGAATCAACTGAAAATAACTCTGAAAGACACATAAGCGATTATTCAAGTGAAAATAAATCTATTTCTGATGAGTCAACAAAAGTTGATCCTGAAAAGAAGTTTCAATTTTCAAAAGAAACGAAACCATGCAAGTTCGAGACCTGGACTCATATTAGACCATCCCTTGGTGTGTTAGAAAATATGATGGCTTCACGTGTGAAAAAAAGAAAAATAATTAAAGACGGGCTCAAAGCTAGTGGAGATCATCTTCCTTCTCTAGACGAGGGAAGAACGTTGGACGCTTCTGATGAATACTTTAAAGTCCTGGATCCTGCCAATGGGTTCTCATTTTACAATGTGAATGCTTCTGGAGCAGAAAGTGATGCAAGTGATGTTGCATTTAAGAATAAGAATGTATCTGCCATGGAAAATGTCACTTATGATGGAGACTCTCGAGAAGCATTTTTCCCATGGAAAGAGGAACTGAAGAGCCTTGTTCGAGGAGGGTTGCCAAAAGATCTCAGAGGAGAGGTAAAGTTGGCATAATGACTTCTAAATTCTCACGTAAAGTTTACAAATATTATTACTGTTGCATTAATTATTCCATGACAGATATGGCAAGCGTTTGTAGGTGTGAAAACCCGCAGGGTAGAAAGCTACTACCAGGATTTGCTGGCACAAGATACTCAAAGTGAAACAGAGGGCAACAATAACTTATGTGGTGTACCAAAAAAATGGAGAAAGCAGATTGAGAAGGTCACTTCAAGCAAGCAACTGAATTTTTCAATTTGTTTCTGCTTTCATTTAGTTAGACTTGCAGAATGTTACCATGTGAGACTTCCCTTGTTCTTTTTATAGGACATACCGCGTACATTCCCTGGTCACCCTGCATTGAACGAGAATGGTAGAAATTCGTTAAGGCGCATACTTTTAGCATATGCTCTTCATAATCCCTCTGTTGGCTACTGTCAGGTAACGCTTTCTTACAACACAGGTCTTGGAAGTTTATCTTTTAATTTCTAAAAATAAAAAATGTGGAACATGCATGTCATTAAAATAATATGTAAAGGCATCTTTGCATATGTAAATCCGTTTCCCTTTGTTTGTCAATATCCGTTGTGTTTAGGTTACGAAATTCTTGTTATTTCTGCTGTAGCTTTTCGCAAAAAAAGATTATCAAATGTAATTATGTATTTTATTTAAAATAAGTGACCGAACAGTGTTTCCTTTTGGTTTGTTCTTTCAGTAACCTACTGTTTTCTCAATATGCATTCAGGCAATGAACTTCTTTGCGGGCTTATTGCTACTATTGATGCCTGAAGAAAATGCCTTTTGGTAGGTTAACAATCAATGTAGGATTTCCTAACAGTTATTCTCCTGGACAAGTTGAGGATTTGAATATGAAGGAACAAATTTTTTTTACACTCGATTTGACTTGAATGAAAATCTCAATATATTCGTAATACATAAGCCATCTCTCAAATAGTCATGCAGACTTGCACATACTCGGTCTATTTTGTATACTGAAAAACAATAGCTCATTAACTTATTACTCATATATTCTTAAGGACATTGGTGGGGATCATCGATGACTATTTCGATGGGTATTACACTGAGGAGATGGTAGAATCTCAGGTATAAAGTTTGTTTAGAAGCCAAATATCTTACATATTAAGAACCAAAAAGTCCTAATTTGGATTTCAATTTTTGTCCTCTGCGATTGTTCATTTTTTGCTTATTATCAGGTTGACCAACTTGCTTTAGAGGAACTGATGCGTGAAAGATTTCCAAAATTGGGTTTGTCGACTAAATCACGTTCTTTTACAAATGCTACCATTGCATCAAGCTTCTTGATAGTTTGTTTATGTGTTAACGTTTCTGGTGCAGTTAATCATCTGGATTACTTAGGAGTGCAGGTGGCATGGATCACTGGACCATGGTTCCTTTCCATTTTTGTGAATATGCTTCCTTGGGAAAGTGGTGAAGTTTCTGTGGACTCTTTTCTAAGTATTTGTTTATTTATTTTAGGAATTATGTTATGCTAGTCACCTTTTATTATCATTTCATCCTTAGATCTGCTTAGCTTCTCATTGTATTTAGTTTTCAGTTCTCCGAGTTTGGGATGTGCTTCTGTTTGAAGGAAATCGAGTCATGCTCTTCCGAACAGCATTTGCATTGATGGAGTTATATGGTAATTGATGACATTATAAAAATCCAATTCTCTGGACCAAAAAAAGTAAGCTTAAATGTGCATGTCTTCACGCAGGTCCTGCATTAGTGACAACAAAAGATGCTGGGGATGCTATTACTTTGTTGCAATCCCTTTCTGGGTCAACATTTGATAGCAGCCAGCTTGTTTTGACTGCGTGCATGGGGTTTTTGGCTATAAGTGAATCTAGATTGCAAGAGTTGAGAGAAAGTCATAGACCCTCAATAATAGCTGTGGTGGAGGAAAGAACAAAACGAGGCAGAGTTTGGAAGGATTCCAAGGGCCTTGCATCTAAGTTGTATAGCTTTAAGCACGATCCTGGACCTCTTGTTGAATCAAAAAAATTGTCCGAAGAAGATAAAGAGTCTGCTAATGAAAATGAAACTTACTTGGCTCGTCACTCCTCTAATTTGGATGACTTACTCAACGGTCTAGCAGTTGATTCAGAGTTGGATTCCCTGCCAGATCTTCAAGAACAGGTATTCTTTCATTTAAGTTCTAGCCAAGTGTTTCTCATTATTCTTCACTTTCAGGAATTCAATTTCTCCACTTTAAAAGGAAGGTTCATATAGTTGAAACCTCTTAAATCTCTAGAAAATTGTAGTTTTTCTCACAATATCAGTATCACTCCCGTTTAGGTTTTGCTTCACAATTCTTTTGCTGCCACAATTCAGAAGCTTTAAAATGTCTTCATGCGTAATCACCATGTCCTTAAGCTTGGGATCCAAATCACGCTGCCAAATTTTACTCATTCAAGTCTTCAAAATATTGTATGCATAACTTCAAATATTATCAAAGCCAGAATAGAGATTGCGAGACTCTAAGTTAACATAAGTGAGTCCTATGAAACTTCTTTGAAGTTGGTTTAAAGAGCTTTTCTGCAGGTTGTTTGGTTGAAGGTCGAGTTGTGCAGATTGTTGGAGGAGAAAAGATCAGCTGTTTTGAGGTGACAAAATATAAAAAAAAAAATTCTGTTTATTAGAAATTGTAAATGTTATATTCTGATGCTCTACATTCAGTGAAGATAATGAAAGAAACAGATTAACTGTCTCAGTCCTCATTTATCCTCTTGAATTCTTCCCTCGCCTGTGCTTTTACTTCATCACCGAATTCTATTGCTATGGCTTACATATGTCAACGGAAATAAACTGAAGTTCCATTTTAGAGAGTTGCTTCAATGAGTTGCCGCATTGCTGTTCCTCTCCAACAATACCCTTTGGTAAACGAGGATTCTCATAGTTCTGTATTTATGTTCAGATCAGAAGAGCTGGAAACAGCACTTATGGAAATGGTCAAACAAGATAATCGACGGCAACTAAGTGCAAGGGTATATATCTAATGCTGATAAAAGCTGTTCTCTATGTGAACTATTTGCCTCCCTGGCTATATTAAGTTAAAAAAGATATTATATTGTAGCTAATTCGTGATGGTGATTAATTCGAATTCATTCACTCCGTCCCTTGCTCCCACTCAGACAGACTCACCTTCGACACTCAGAGATGATTGCTTCATTGTTGTGCAGTCCTCAATTTTCTCGTTCAATTAAAAATAAGGCACATACTAGTACAATGGGGGTTGTATATTCCTCAACTTTGTAAGCTTTTATATTGTCCTTAACCTTTCGGGAAAAACACATAATAGTCCTTTGAAGACGTACTTTCTCTGATTCCTGATGAGTGGCCTTATTTATCTTAAGTTCTGGATGGTAGCGAAAATCTGCGAGTTGAAACATTCCAGATCTCTACAACTAGCTTTCATTTTATAAGATTTCTCAACACTCAAGTTTTAGTTAACTGGAAAGTTGACTAAATCTTAATCCATTCACTTTCCACACAGTGCACGCAAACTGAATTTTCATTGCGGTCTTCCAAATCAAGATAGCATTTTTCTAGGCCTCAGATTTTCCTTGCTTTTGCAGATTGAACAGTTGGAACTAGAGGTATCTGAGCTGCAGCAAATCCTATCGCACAAAAAAGAACAAGAAACTGCTATGGTCCAGGTTAGTATAGCTTTTAGACCTAATGTACAATCAAATGAAAACTTTCTAAATTATCTCCACATCCTGTAGATCCTGATGCGTGTAGAGCAAGAGCTGAAGGTCACAGAGGATGCTAGAATAAGTGCAGAGCAAGAAGTGGCTGCTCAAAAATATGCAGTTCATGTGCTTCAGGTTCCTTTTCTTTCATCTATCTTTAGCTTATGGTGTCGTCTGTGCAGAATGACAATCATAGGTTTGATAAGGAATCACGCATCTCAATTTCTGGCAGATATTGTCTGACATGAATAGACATGATAACGAGCCTCTGTTCATGATAATATTTATACTTTTATCACGTGACTACATCAAGCTCTCCTACAAAAAGATACTTTGCAGGAAAAATATGAGATGGCCATGGCTTCTATTGTAGAGATGGAGAAGAGGGTGGTGATGGCAGAGTCAATGTTGGAGGCTACATTGAATTATGAATCAGGCCAAGTTAAGAAAACTATATCTTCTCCTAGGTAATAAAGTGATATCTGGAAGCTCTACCATGTTTCTAAGCTTGTAATATACCGTGATTCTCGAAAGAGTTAGAGAGAGAGACATAGATTGATCAGTGATCAGATATGAAATTGGTTTTGTGACGTTGATGTGCTTTGCAGGTCAATGCAGAATATAGGTTCTGGTCAGGTTGGCTTCTCAAGAAAGATAGGTCTTCTCCCTTTTGGTTTGGGTTGGCGAGATAGAAACAAGGTACTACATAGCTTCTATTGATTGATTTTATTTTATTTTTTGAAATTTTTATTTTTAATTAATTTAGTTAAAAAAATTTTATCGAAAAAATTTGAAATTTTACCACGCATTCACAACAATATAAGATATTAATCTATAAAGTTTCAAATTTTTTCAACATTTATTTACTATAATTTTTTGAAAAAAAAAACTAATTCAATTAAAATTTTGTACATCAATAAAAATTCTTGAAATCTTTGTCACACATTTATAGCATTTTAAGATAATATTCTACAAAGTTTCATGATTTTTCAATAACTTTATAATTTTTTGAATGTAGAAAACAAACAAATTTAATTAAAATTTGTTTGTCAATAAAATTCTTCAACTTTTTGTCTTACATTTATAATATTGTAAGACAATATTCTGTAAAGTTTTAAGAATTTTCAATAGTTTTATAGTTTATTATAATTTTCCAATAAATAAAAAAAAAGATAAAAATCCTTACGTCAGTGAAAATGTTTGATAAAATTTTCAAGAATTTTTATTGACATAATAATTTTAATTGAATTTATTTTTTCTACATTTAAAAAATTATAATAAATCGTATAAATGTTGAAAAAATTTAAAACATTTTAGATTAGTCTCTAATATTATTGTGAATACGTGAAATTTTTTTTAAGTCATTTCGATAAGATTTACTTAGCTAAATCAATTAAAAATAAAAAATTTAAAAAAATAAAGTAGATTGGATGCAATGACTTTCTTTCTGACAAAGTCCAAAAATAATTTTTTTAAAACTCATGTCTTTTTCATCTATTTACTTAAAACTCAAACCCAATTTTTGTTTTAACCCTAAAACTTTCTTTTCTTGTTGCTTGAACGTTGTTCGAAACATTATTGAAATGCTATCTTTCAAATTACAGGGGAAGCCAACGAGTGGCGAAGAATCTGTAGGAAACAGGACGATGGATGATCATAGAGAGCCAAATTCTCTGAACCCATGAACAATATCTGAATGCCTGATGAACGTGTGCAATTGCCTAGGTGTGCAAATACTGTAATCGTCATTAGTTGTTAATTCATTGCACCAAAAATGATAACTACTAAAAAAAATTTGCTCCATTATATTTTTATTAATTTTTTGATCAATTACAATCGTAAATGTAAGTATAGATTGAGATGTGCTTGATACAATCATAAGTTCACATATCTAGGGTTCGTATTAATTTTGACTCAATATTTAACTGAAATAGTTTGGTCTGTTCTATTTGGCTCTTTGTGCAGGTCTTAAAGCAGAGAATCTTTGAAGACAACGACCACGAATGGAATGTTTGTTGGGATGAACTTCAATTCTTTGCATGGTAGATGGATTTCCCCTTCTTCTATTATCTCTCCCTAAATTATTGTACTTTTGATCATTTATCAAAATATGGGGTTATGGTCCTTATGGATGGCTTCTAGTGAGCCACAATGTGCCAAAATTGGTTGAAACGGAAGCCACATTTGTTAGCCACACAACTCTTGAAATTTGGATTGCAGACAAGAAACTCTGATATTTTTGCAAAGAAATTCAACTTCACCTGGTCATTGTCCCCCTCCTTTGTTGACCTGACGTTGCCCAATGGCTGCCCAGTCCGGCACTGGAGCTTGAGGGTGTTATCTCTTCTGACCGTAGTCAAGGACTAGGAGAATTCTGGTCAACATCACCCAAGAAGTGAAAGAGCCTCTAAAAACACCCAAAGCTTCTTCATTACAACACCAGAATCGGACATCAAAGTAAGAACTTGTCTGCTTCCTCTTTTTTATTTTTCCTGTCCCGAATTAGAGTGGCTCAGAAACCATTGATGAGAGTTTCCCTGTAGTCTTGTGGTCCTATGCACTAATTGCACATGTTGGACTGCTCTTCAAGGTTTGAAAGTGTTCCAAGATCAGAAAAGGTAGGAGCAGAGATTTTGTGCCAAAACAAAGAGAATCAGCAGCAGAAGAGAACTAAAATTACATTCTTATCTACTTCCTAGATTTATTTGGTACAGCAGCAGCTTATGCAAATGTTTTATTTGATATTTCTTAACAAAAATGCAAGAAGGGCTTCTCTTATTAGGTCCCCTGCCTACTGGAGATCTCCAATTTAACAAAATCTGTCTTCACCAAGAAGCCAGGAAATGATGAAGAATCGATGCTGGTGGCATAGCTGGTATGGCCGCCATCAGACTTCTAGTCGCCTACTCGAGTCTTGAAATGTCTCTTCGGTATGATTTCTGGCTAAACCATGGTATCATTCCTTCCTAATCATCCGTTTGTCTTTACTTGATTCAGAAGTGCCCACATTTTTGTTCCTGAGCGGCATTTCATGGTTGTGCTTTCCCTCGTACGTGGTGATGAACGCACTCGGTTCGTCCGATGCCCTCTCCACATGCTTCCTCACATTGCACTTGAGACTGGTACATCTATAGTAACTCCTGCAAAATACAAATTCTTGTTAACTTCCGATTCTTTAAGTCGTATATGTATTTCAAGGCAAGTCTTGCCCTTTTACCTCGGATATGGATTTCCTTTCACCACCTTCTGCCCATATTTCCTCCACCGAAACCCATCTCCAACCATCTCAGTATCGGTCGTGTTCTGGACCAAAATCCGAGGCTCTTGCGAGCTCTCGCACCCCAATAAGCTCGCTTCACTGCATTGTTTTTCTACTCTCCTGAACCCAAAATTCAGCATAGATTCAGTTTAAGAAACAAATTGTTCAAATCAATTTTGTTTCTTACCTTCTCTTACTCCTAGATTCATTCTCATCAATGTCTATTCCTTTGCTTCCTCCCTCGCATTCCCCGCTCGCTCCACATGAACTAGCTGGAACTCCTTGATTTGCTCTTGGATCATAGGAATGTTGATAAAAATGTGCAGGCAATTGAGCCTCACTTTGGTTTTCCACTCTGCCCAGGACCCCTTCATTCACATGATTATTGTAAGGCTGATCATCGGTTATCTGTCCAGCCGCCCCTTCAGGCACCAAGCCGGTGCCTTGAGTTCCGGACGAGTTGCGCTTAGGAGGCCGAGGCTTGGAGTGAATGTGTTCTCCCTTATAAACTATCTCCGCAATCTGTCCATCTAACGATCTTTCTACCATCTTCTTTACCGGACAGTTCGGGTGCGTGCACTTGTAATAACTCCTCGGGTACTCGCTTCCCTTGACTTGCTTTTGCCCGTATTTTCGCCAATTGTATCCGTCATAAGAAGGGCGATCACTGCTCGGAGGTAATGTCAATCTAGCATCCTCTTCTGCAAACTGTGACGAAATCTTAGATGTTTCGGCTGATTCAGTTCCGAAAGGGATGCTCGGTTGATAATTGGAGTTGGTGCGGGATTTGAAGACGTTCTTATTATGGTCTTGGCGTTTAAGACGCTCTTCAACTGGTGATGGTGCTTGCTTGTCATGGGCATTGAAGTTTGCCTGGGATAAAACATGTGTTAGGCAATATGAAATTAGCCTAAGAAAAATGATCAAAAGAGCACCATGAAGATCTTACCATGTTTGCCAAGAGAGAAACAGTTGCCTTCGATACGATTTTAGCCAACGGTCTGTACACGACAATGGGTTTACGATCCTCTTGCAATGCTTGATCGGATGAATGATCATTTTCGGTGCACGCCATCTCTGCCTGAAAATGCGATCGATGAATGATTGTGTCACGAAATATAATCTACAATAGACTATAAACTTGGCGTTACTGTTTTAAAGATGGAAGCTAAAGAATGATGCATCACCTGAGAAGAATTTGACCCTGACTGCGGCCGATTTACAGTCGGCTTAAACCTCACCGTTTTCGGTCTAATAGCAGGAACGGCATTTTCAGGTATTATATTTGGAGGACCGGCATTAATAGCGCCGGCAAGAAGCTCCGAGAAGGACCTGAAACCGGAACATGTTGGCCTTGAAGCGACCGGCTTGGCTACAACTACTCTTTCTGCCTCTTTCACGTCCATTGCTTTTGGAATATGCAGGAATAGATCGGTCATGTAGCCTCCGATAAGAATTTCAAAGTGCTCGAAAAGATAATTTGAATATTCTCGATTCTTTGTACTCTTGGGTGCACAAAACTCGTTATTTCTTCAGTTTCATGGGTCGAGATTTGAGCTCAAATCATGCATTTCAACCTGCAAATTACATACATTACACCAAAGCAAGAGATGGCTGATAAATAATATGAGGACAGGAATGATACGATCTCCGGCGAAGATCAAATTGGTTGTAGTTTTCTTTCTTAGAACATCTAGTTATTCCAATCCAATGGCTGCTCTTCGTGTGTTTGTTTTTGCTTTTACTTTTACTTTACAGCCATGCTTCTCTCTTTTAACAGTCTAACCGCCTACGAATGGAACTATGTCAGACAGGAATTGGCGAATGAGTGGATCTAGATTCACGAGATCTACATAGCCTACTATTATAACGTTCAATAATGGGTTTCGTCTTTTATTCAATAAACTGCACAGAGCGACAATTATTTACCACGAAGAACACAGAGAAAACCAGAAGAAACCAGGTAATAGATTGCAGTAGAAAGAAGAAATGATCCAGTCAAATCTGCTGAGTTTATGGGTTGAGAAACCAGAAATCCAATACCTTTTCCAACCAATCTTTTACATTCTGTATGCCATATCATTCGTCTCCTGCATTATTTTTCGTGTAAAAAAGAGTCAGAAAACAGCTTCGGAGAAGATTCCACAACAAAAAGTGAAGAGAAACGCTTGAGCTGAGTTTGCCGAAGCGGGTTAGAGAGAGAGAGAGAGAGAGAGAGAGAGAAGAACTGGTTTTTCTTTGAAATGATGAGCATCAAGCGCAAAGAGAGGGGGGCTGACCTTGTATCTTCTGAAGAATGACCTAATAATGAAAAACCAGGCTTCTCTCGCAATATTGAGTTTCTTCTGGTTTCTCAGGCATGCCCTTTGAGAGAGAGAGAGAGAGAGTGCAGTTCAAAGTTCAGACTTTTTTCGAGACTTGAGAGACAACGAAGACGAAGCAGAAGGATCTCTCTCTCTTTTTTTTGGCGAATACAATAGCTTGAAACAATAAAACACCTTTTGAAATGTATTATTCTCCCATGATTTATTTTTAAATTTAAGAAACGGAAAAAAGAAGACGGAGACTCGCAAGAGGCGAGAATAGAATGGTGGTTTGGAAGGCTTATGGTCTTATCTATCTAACGCAGTCTTCAACTACCTGTCTACGTTGTCCCTTTTGACTCTCCCAAACCTGCAACCACACAGTAAACGACAACGTTAACCACGCGCCACCAAATCGGCGGCGCGTCAAGAAACCCGTCGCTAGAAATCCAGTGCAATCCAAAAAATGACGTATGGCTAGATCGGACAAATAAAGTAGTACGTCAAAATTTAATGAAAGGGCCGTGCAGGGAGGTCGTATCAGTTTGTGATTGGCTAAAACTTTTTATCAGAAAACAGTCATAGCCAGGTTCAGTGATCGAGGCGTGTCTTAAGTCAAAACCCAGAAAAAAAAACGATCATCTTCTTCCCGATTTTCCGAAATCACTTATTTTATTCCCATTTTTCCGGCCTCGTGAGTTGCGTGGTGTCAAACCCTATTCCCTGCCCCTCAGAGCGTCGCAAAGCTGTGTATACACTCAGAGATTCAGCCAAGGTTTTGTTTAAGGGGTGAGTTTCTCAGGAACAAATAACAATATAAGATTCAATATGTCGTCAGAGATGTAAGATGTGGGACTTGGATACCTAGTAAACATGCATCTAATCGAAACAAAAGGACAAACAACATGGATCTCTAATCCAAATTCACCGCAGTAGAACCCAGAAAAATTAGAGCTAAAAAGACAAGTATTCCGAGCAAGAACAAATAGAAACACGGTTAAGTAGAGAGATGCAGAAGTGGATTGGTTCCAGTCTGAAGGTTTGAAAATTGGAAAGTTAGTTGGAAGGAAAGTGGGTGTGAAATAATGTCTTTCTTCAACTCTTTAAAACCCTAAACTGACTTTCTCCCTACTGACTGGTAGCTGAGAATGCTCTGTCCCTCCTCTCTCCTCTCGCTCCTCTCTCTCCTACACATAATGAGGACAGTTTATTTATGTTGTATATAGTTTCGAAGCTGGTCCATCTTTACTGCACTGAAACAGGTTATGTTACGTCGATTATTGTGCCTGTGTGAACGAATCCATATGCTTCAACTTTGGTCAGTTTTCTGGCAGTGAAAATAGCAGGGTAGACATTTTCTGGGTTCGGTGAACAACTTAGAATTTCTACGTAAATAGGTTTCAAATTTTAGGTGAGTGGTTTGACTTATTCCCACAGTTCTATAATCACTCATCTCGAAATTTGTCTTAAATAGAATCCGAGTCACTGAATTCTGTCACTAATTGACTCCAGCTAGCTCGAAAATGATGTTCATCAGCTCTTACAAAGATTAGGAAATAGCATCCACGGGCTAGCTTTAGCTATGAATTCGATTTTCTCTTTCATTCCGAAATCATCCGACGAGAATCAATGATTTTTTGAAGGCTTGTTTTCCAAAGGAATGAGACAAGTAGATGAACAAACGGCTATAATTTACATGGAAAACCCAGCATGTCCAATAGAAGGCAGTCTTGAGTTAGTTACTTGATAGGTGCGAGTATGGTGTATAGCAAAAGGAAGGAGACTATAACAATGGCACCAGCTAGTGTAAATCCTGGGCCAGTCCACAGCATGAGATTCGATCTCTCTGCTCGTTTGATCGGATCCACCTCCTCCGAAAGCGGGTATTCGGATCGGCGAGGGTTCCACGTCACGTATTTGTTCGGAGAAAACTTCGAAAGCTTACTCTTTTTCCCTTGCTTTTTGTAGATTGTCCACGCTTTGTCCCAGTCCGTCGAGAATTTATCGCCTGCGCCGTGATCGAAATTGAAACAACAATCAGCTTTTTAAGGATTTGAATTTAGCAGAATCAATGGAAATATAGCTCCAGGATAATTTGATTTGAACAAGTACTGATCTCATAAATGTTAGATTGTAAATCCCACAATTCAGTCAACCAGAGTTCTTAGTGGGCATTTACACAAACACTCGGAGGGCAGAAAAATTGAATAGAGTCGTCATAAGCAGTAGAAATTTCTAAATTTCAATCCGTAACTACTGAAATTCACCCAATCAGACACTAATAAAAGACGACTTCCACGCACTAAATTTCAGAAAAAAGAGGACAGAGATGAGCTACCTTTAGCTTCATTATCGTCGCCTTTCTCCGGCGGATCTGGCGATTTGCTGGCGGAACAAAAGGGTTTGGCGGCGGAGAAAGGAGAAGAAGAAGAAGAAGAAGAAGAAGAGGATTTTCGCTTGTTTGCAGAGATGAAACTGGTAGAAGTCAGAAAGCTTCTAAATCGGAGCTGAATATCCATCAGCATCCCACCAAAGATTCCAGGGCCATTTTCCACCTCTGCGAACCAAAAAGACGGTCTTTCTCTCTCCGTCTTATCGTTTATCCAGGCCCCGTGAATGGTTGTCTCAGAATTCATCCATCGTCATCCTGGGTGGGGTCGGAGAGTTGGCCCGCATGATGTCGGATTCTCTGAAATTGGGGGCTCATCTGTTGCTTTGACTGTGCTTGAGTTTCAGCCCACGGATTGGAAATGGAGTCGTAGGCCTCAGAAAACATAGATTACTTTGAGTCACTGAGTCATCATAGTTTTCTTTCTTGGCTGGTTCAATCCATCAACTTGATACAAATAACATTTTTTCTCTTTGAACTGGTTTTCACGGAACAATCTCGAAGATTTTAAGTACCCTATGCTCTGTCTTAACAAATATGGTAAAAACTTAAATTAAGCTTGAGTTTTGAATAAATAGCTTAAAAATGTCAAGGCTGATTTGGGTTTTTACCCTAACACATACAATTTTCCCCTTAAATATCCAACTCTTTAAAATTAGGCGACAAAATTTGGTAACTATGGTCCATGGATGAGGAAACCGGAAACCCGGTTTTAGATATCCGGGGTTTAAAGTGAAATGCGTGACCAAACAGCCTTCGATCCCGTCTAAAGCCCTAATTTGGGCTTCCGATTGTTCACTTGTATAAGATGCCAGTGGCCGCTTCTTCATTTCTGCTGGAGAAAAACCTAACTTCTTACTTGGATCTCTCACCTTCACACACCACCACGAACATGGCCGCCGCCGCTCGACCCC
The DNA here is from genome assembly GCA_003255005.1 of Begonia fuchsioides. Classification (NCBI taxonomy): domain Eukaryota; kingdom Viridiplantae; phylum Streptophyta; class Magnoliopsida; order Cucurbitales; family Begoniaceae; genus Begonia; species Begonia fuchsioides. Next base: position 33,560 of record QAOC01012743.1, on the reverse strand, counting down.
TTGTTACCGTGCTAGCTCTGGAAGGCGAGATGGCCACTGACGCTGCAGTAACTGTTCCTTTGCCAGATGTGATGAAAGCGCCAATTCGTCCCGATATTGTCAACTTTGTTCATTCCAATATCTCGAAGAATAGTCGCCAGCCATACGCGGTGAGTAGGCGCGCCGGCCACCAGACCTCCGCTGAGTCGTGGGGTACTGGTCGCGCTGTTTCACGTATCCCTCGTGTTCCCGGTGGGGGTACTCACCGTGCCGGTCAAGGTGCTTTTGGAAACATGTGCCGTGGGGGTCGTATGTTCGCGCCTACTAAGATCTGGCGCCGCTGGCACAGGAAGATCAATGTAAATCAGAAGAGGTATGCTATTGTTTCAGCCATCGCTGCCTCCGCTGTTCCTTCATTGGTTATGTCTCGGGGACATCGGATCGATACTGTTCCGGAAATTCCGCTTGTCATTGGCGATTCAGCTGAAAGCGTTGAGAAGACCTCAGGCGCTTTAAAGATTCTGAAGCAAATTGGTGCTTACCCTGACGCTGAGAAGGCTAAGGACAGTCACTCAATTCGCCCTGGTAAGGGTAAAATGAGGAATCGTCGTTACATCTCTCGCAAGGGTCCTCTGATTGTTTATGGTACCGAGGGTGCTAAGGTAGTGAAGGCCTTCAGGAATATTCCAGGCGTTGAAGTTGCTAATGTGGAGAGGCTGAATTTGCTGAAGCTTGCCCCTGGTGGTCACCTCGGAAGGTTTGTTATCTGGACCAAATCAGCTTTTGAGAGACTTGATTCTATTTATGGAACGTTTGAGAAATCCTCGGAGAAGAAGAAGGGTTATGTGTTACCCAGGTCCAAGATGGTTAATGCTGATTTGTCTAGAATTATCAACTCTGACGAGGTTCAGTCTGTGGTTCGACCAATCAAAAGGGATGTGAAGAGGGCCCCATTGAAGAAGAACCCGCTTAAGAATCTCAATGTTATGCTGAAGCTGAACCCTTACGCTAAAACAGCGAGGAGAATGTCCCTCTTGGCCGAGGCACAACGTGTGAAAGCTAAAAAAGAGAAGCTTGAGAAGAAGCGAAAACCTGTCTCAAAGGTACGCAACTTATTCATTTTTGTAGGCATAAAAGAATTTACGGATATATGAGTAAAAAAAATTTGTTCCTTCATGTTGGTTTCTTTGTTGCGATCTGATTGAGTTTCTTTATGGCTCATTGAAAGATTATGATGTTTAATAGAGCATTAGATTAATTACATTTCCTCGCCTTAGGACCGGGCTGTTTGGTTCACATCGATATTGACAAGTCATTGAAGATGTGTAGAGTAGCAATCACTTTGGCGCACACTGCAAATTATAGATAAAACATGGAAATGTTGCCAAATTTTGCCATTTTTCACTATTCTGTTAGTTGTCAATATATTTATTACTAGGAAAACTAGTAGATTTAGCAATGAGAATCGAACAATTTCCTTGAAACTCACCAACTTATCAAATACTGGATTTTCCCCGTGTAAGTTATGATGATTTGAATGCTACCTATTTTTGTCTAATTTGCAGGACGAAGCTTCTGCAATCAAGGCTGCAGGTAAGGCGTGGCATCAAACAATGATATCAGACAGTGATTATACGGAATTCGAGAATTTCACCAAGTGGCTTGGTGTTTCCCAGTGATCTAGTTTTCCTTTTCCAAAATGTCAAACCTTTATATTGTTATACCAAAAGATTATTTCTTGGATTTGGTTCTTGAGTTTTTAGTACGTCTGAATTACACAGATGGTTTGGTCGATTGATTTAGTGTCAGCACTGTTGTTTACTATTGATTTTGATGTTTCTTCGTTTGGTCGATGATTGTTTTGACAATTTGAAATGAAAATTCTGCTGACTGACTCAGTTTAAATTTGGATCTACACGAAATAAATCGAAAATGGAAGATGGGATTCTCTAAATTTAGATTAGCAGACAGAATTTATGTCATTATCTTTGTTTTGGAACAGGACATGGGCATTGGTAACGCTGCTTACTGTGTCCAAACTCGCCTTTTATTTGATTTGAAGCTACGATCTGGGTCCATATTGCGACACCCAGATCGTTAGATTTTTGGGAGAGTATTGAGAGGGCAGTTTGATGGCCTTGGTTTGTGTTGATTTGGAGATGGAAAAAGAAGAGATTCGAGAGGTTAAAGCAAAAGGCGAAGGCTTTGAAAAAACGAGGAGAAAGTATGCTTTCTCTAAAGTTAAAGCCAGGCTTCCTCTTTCACGAATCTACACTTCTCACTTGCAGTTTCTACCAATTTTTCTGATTTTTGTCCCTTTGGGCACATACATTTTCAAGCTTGATTCAAATCTTGAATTTCGATCATCATCTTCAAGAAGCCGAGATACTCTCCCCGAATCTTCTGTAAACTCGATTCTAGTTCATTCAAATCTGCTTGATTTGAGAGAGAGAAAGAGAGAGAGAGAGAGAGAGAGAATCTCCGTCGTTTACGGCTGGGTGCAACCGTCACCAAGATTACAGATTCTCGGCCGTACATCGCCACTCCGTTATACTTGCAAACCGCAACGAAGAACAACCCGGCGTCCATTTCTCGCCACCTTATCTCGGGTCCCACTCCCTTCTTAAAGCTCCCCCGACTCTATTTATCATCGTCTAGTATTCTTCGGACTGGTGGGGTGTTTTCTGTTCCTATACTGTGGTTTCAAGAGGAAGTGACTTTCCCATCTTCTTTTCTTTAACTTTTCTTCTCAAATCTTGATGCTTAAGTTTTAAATCCTATGACTGGGTCGATAGTTTTGGTTATGGAGATTTGGCTTCTCGTTCTCTCCTTCTTCTTCTTCATCAACGCCTCCACTGCCCAGCTCCCCGGTATTCTTCTCCATTTCTTTCAATTTTTTTATCGTAAATGTTTACGGAAGAGTTACAAATAGTTTTCGGTAAATTTGTGTTGTTTTCGCATTCGAATCAATGATTTTTTTAATGCACGCCTTCGTAGATAAATGCTGTTTTTTTTCTGTTTTCGTGTATTTTTCTCGAAAATGAATTCTGCCATCTTGTACAGATTCTTAATATTGCTGCGTATCTCTTTATTATGTATTAATGGGTTCATTTATCAGCGTCTGCTCCTATCTCTTCATCTTCGAAAGCAGTATATGTCCTAGTCCTGTCTATAATTCTATCCTTAGTTGGTTGCTAGTTTGGATTCTGAAGTTTCTTTGCTTAACTACAGGTCTCTAGCGCACAATCTGGAAACTTTTCATTTTTTGCAGTGTACATATATAAATAAAGAGACTAAATACTAGTTTAGGGGTATAATGTGATTATTCTCCATGTAATTTAGCTAATGTAAACATATTTTACTGTGAATATAATTTTTCATTGTAATTTGGAACAGGGTTTGTAAGTTTGGACTGTGGAGGTGAAGAAAGTTATACAGATGAAATCGGTCTTCGATGGAGTCCTGATAAGCAACTTCGCTATGGAGAGACAACAAAAATATCAGTTCCAAATGAGGCACGAAAGCAATACAAGACAGTCCGATTTTTTCCAGCTGATTCGAGGAAGTATTGTTATACGCTCAACGTAACGAGTAGGACCAGGTACCTTGTTAGAACATCATTCTTGTATGGAAACTTTGATGAAAACAATGTTTATCCAAAATTCGACATTTCCCTTGGACCAACTTATTGGTCCACGATTGTCATATCCGATGCTGACACTATAGAGGTCAGAGAGTTAATATTTTTAGCAACAAGTCCTACTATGAGTGTGTGCTTATCAAATGCAACGACTGGACAACCATTTATATCCACTCTCGAGCTCCGACCATTCAACGGCTCGATGTATTATACGGAATTCGAAAGTCAATTTTACCTTGGCATTTCTGCAAGGATAAACTTTGGTGCAGATTCTGAAGCTCCAGTCAGGTTTGAACGCATTAATCTGTTTTTTTCCTATGCTAACTTCCTTTTTAGATGATACTTAGAATCATTCTGTAGGTATCCTGATGATCCGTTTGATCGTATTTGGGAGTCAGACTTATTGAAGAAAGCAAATTTCCTTGTTGATGTTGCTGCTGGTACTGATAAAGTCTTTACCAATCAGTCTATTAATGTTGATAGAGATACAAGGCCGCCTGAAAAAGTAATGCAAACGGCCGTTGTTGGTAGAAATGGGTCGTTGACTTATCGGTTGAATTTGGATGGTTTTCCGGGTTTTGGATGGGCAGTGACCTACTTTGCGGAAATTGAGGATTTGAATCCAACCGATTCACGAAAGTTCAGACTAGTACTTCCCGGCTCGCCTGATGTCAGCAAAGCCGTCGTTAACATCGAAGAAAATGCTCAGGGGAAATATCGCCTCTATGAACCGGGATTTACAAACCTATCCCTTCCTTTTGTTTTGTCTTTTAAATTTGGCAAAACATCAGACTCTAACTTGGGGCCTCTCTTAAATGCTATGGAGATCAATAAGTATCTCGAGAAGAACGATGGGTCACTAGATGGTAAGTATCACAATAGCTTTATGAGTAAATGTTTAAATATTTCTATTTTGCTATGATAGTTCAATCGATGAACGAATGAGACGCAACGACACTTCAAAGCGTGAGATAAAGTAGAAACATGACATTATTCAATATCGGATAGTTGTGTTACATAGCACTTAAATTATATAACTTTTCATCTTTCATCTATTGCAGAGCCGGTCATAAGTGATGTTGTTTCGCGATATTCGTCAGGAGGCTGGGATGAAGAAGGAGGCGATCCATGTTTGCCAGTTCCATGGTCATGGCTGTTGTGTAATACAGATCAGCAACCACAAATAGTTAAAATGTAAAAATTAAACGCTATTACTTCATTCACCAAAATTGGTTGAATCCATATTGTTTGATCAATCTAACGGTCTAGATTATTTCTCCCTGATGCTTTGCAGTTTGTTGTCCGAGAGGAATTTGACAGGAACCATCCCGTCAGAGTTGTCAAAGCTGGAGGGTTTAGAAGAATTGTAAGTAATATTATCATCATGATGTAGCTCTGATCAAACTCCATTACCCATTTGGATAATAATAATCATTTTGTGCTATCCATGCAGATGGCTTGATGGAAATGCATTGACTGGTCCGATACCGGATCTGACTGGATCCGTGAACTTGAAGATCTTGTAATCTCCAAAACTTTGTTTCTCCCTAATCCACATGTGGAAAAGTTTTCTTGCTAAGTTCGACATTCATAGTTTTTTTTAACTTTCAGGCATCTCGAGAATAACAAATTGACTGGTGGGCTACCTTCGTCTTTATCGAATCTACCAAATCTAAGAGAGCTGTAAGTTGCTGGAAATCCCTATTAGACATAATTGTCGATTAACGGGTTTCTGATTTACATTATAATATTTCCAATGGTCGTTTTAGGTATGTGCAAAATAACATGTTATCTGGAAAAGTGCCATCAGTTCTTCTCAGTAAAAACTTGGTCGTGGAGTAAGTATCATAAAAAAATAACAGTTTAGACCTTCAAATAAATTTGTTGAACTTTACTTGCTCTTCTTCCAGCTTCTCTGGAAATAACAATCTTAGTAGAGAGGACAGGAGAAAAGTGCATGCAAATATAATCATAGCTTCGGCAGTTGGTGTTGCTGTTCTGCTGATAGCTTCTATAACTGCATGTTTATGCTTGAGGAAAGATAAACATTGTGAACAAGGCATGGCTCCCAAAACTTTCTAATTTAACGTACATTATACGGGTGCTTTCGAAGAGTCTTAATCAGGTTATATTCCTTGTGAATAGCTTCTTTTAGAGAATCAATGCCCGTGCGGAGCCTTGTTTCTTTTGAAAGAAATGCACCAAACGATGTAGCACATTGTTTTAGCGTCGATGAAATTGAAGATGCGACTAGAAATTTCGAGAGGAAAATTGGGTCGGGAGGTTTTGGTGTGGTATACTATGGCAAGCTAGGCGATGGAAAAGAAATTGCAGTTAAAGTTCTTACCAATAATTCTTTCCAAGGAAAGCGAGAATTTACAAACGAGGTAATTGTTGTAAATGAATGAAGTCACTCTTATTAGTCCACTTTAGTAATGCTAAGATTTATATTTTTAGTATATTTTTTATTGTATATGCTGACGTGTTAAGTTGTGATTACTTTAGTTAAAATATATTTAATATGTTTTAACTAAAATAATTATTTACACGTCAGCGTGTATAATAAAAATGTATGCTAAGAAAGTAAAGATAACATTACCCTTATCCATATTTCTAGTTTATAAGTGCTCTTCATATTTCAATTTTGGAAAAAAAATGGTTTTTTTTTTATAATTCGTTGAAGAGCTACAAAAACTCATTTTGTGGTATATGTTTGTCGTTGCATAGGTAACTCTTTTGTCGAGGATTCATCATCGAAACCTAGTACAATTTCTTGGATATTCTCAAGAAGAATGGAGGAGCATGCTTATTTACGAGTTCATGCATAATGGAACCCTCAAGGAGCATCTCTACGGTAAATCAATACGACCAAATGACATCATCGAATTGCTGTGAAACGATACGGATGACAAGGTTCATCAATTTTTTTATAGGCCCATCAACGCACGAAAACAGGATGAATTGGATCAAACGGCTCGAGATAGCTGAAGACGCCGCAAAAGGTTAGGAAAAAGAAGCTACCTCAAAGATCAAATGAATTTGCGAAAATGTTGCAATTGATGATTTGTGGCAATGGTTATTTGCAGGGATCGAGTATCTTCACACAGGCTGTACACCGGCTATTATTCATAGGGACTTGAAAAGCAGCAATATTCTTTTAGACAGGCAAATGCGAGCCAAAGTTTCTGATTTCGGCCTTTCAAAGATTGCAGTAGATGGTGCCTCCCATGTCTCTAGCATTGTTCGAGGAACGGTCGGTTATTTAGATCCCGAGTAAGCCTTTTTTTACCTTCTATGTTACCTACAACTGATTCTACCATCTGATTGATAAGCATAGGATTTTCTCTGCTTTTTTTCTTCTTCTGGTCATCAGATATTATATCTCCCAACAATTAACGGACAAGAGCGATGTTTATAGTTTTGGGGTCATTCTTCTCGAACTGATATCTGGTCAAGAGGCCATATCTAACGAGAGCTTCGGTGTCAATTGCCGCAACATAGTACAGTGGGTAAGTAATATTGATCGTAATTCTAGATCTTCTATTTCTACACAATAATCTTATCTCTTGACATGTCGCATAACTTATCTGAATCATTACGAGGCAGGTAATGACATTGATAAGAATCTAAACTATAGGATAAAACTACGCTTGAACAATCTCAAAAGCTTATACATGCAATCTCATTTCTTGGTTCATAATGATTTGTGTAACAGGCGAAGTTGCACATCGAGTGCGGAGACATCCAAGGGATAATCGACCAGTCATTGCAGAACGAATATGATATTCAGTCGATTTGGAAAATTGCCGAGAGAGCATTGATGTGCGTGCAGCCTCATGGACATATGAGGCCATCCATATCAGAAGTGTTGAAGGAGATTCAAGATGCACTTCTTATCGAGAGGGAAAGCAGAGCAAGTCGAGACCCAAACTCAAACTCAGACCAATTTACGAGGCGCTCGGTCCAGTCTTGTTTGAATGCAGGACCGCATGATTTTGTGGCGATGGAGAATTATGTGTCGTTTGATGAGTCCATCGCCCGACCCTCTCCCAGGTAGAGAGAGCATAGTAATTCAAGTCATTTCAAAGCAACCGTCTTTGATTTTGCAAACTCATCTCTGCTTTTAGACATTAGTGGTTGATCTCATGCAACCGTCTTTGATTTTGTATTCATTGAGTTCAGTAACTCTCTCTTTAGCCGAAAGACCTCTCTATCTCTCTCTCTCTCTCTTCAACCGCCCAATTGTGTTTCGGATATTACACCGGGAGGAGCACAAAAATCGCAATTAACTTCCATAAATTGAATCTTCCTGTCCATTCAATCAGAAAAAAACTCAAGCCCTCTTTCATGATTCAGCACTCTGACCGAGTTCCGACGGAACTCTCCTTTGTTGCTAAATCCATGGTTTTGATCAGGGCAGGATTTTGTTAAACCAAACAATAAGCCCTCAACAGTGAAGAATGGTTTAGGTGAAATCTTCTATGCAAACACTTTCCTTTTGGACTTCTAAAGGTACTTCCTTTTGATTCTTTTTTTGAAGTATTCTCTTTTTACAGAACCAAGCATTTAGTTAATTACGGGGTATTTTTCATTCAAGAGAAGCAACACAAGAATTTTAAAACTTGGATTGTTCAATTTCAACTGTAGTTACAAAAGTGAAACGATGAGTAAAGCTGCAGTTGAAATAAAAGAATTAGTTGGATCTATTTTTCTTAAGTTTGGCTAAAATCTGAATTGTTCTATTTGAATCGACACTGCCTATTACATGGAAATTATAGGATCTCTTGAGAAACCGAAATGAATTCTAAATTGTATGTTATGATGAAGATCTGGTTCAATTGAAAGTATGAATTTGAGCATGCTTGTTTTATAAAATTGTAAAGTAAGTAATAGGACAGTTGAATATGTCGTGTTCATTGGTTTTCAATCTCTAAATCTGATCAGGATTATCATTCGCGATCGTCGAGCGTCGATTGTTTTGCTTTCATTGTGAAGTTGCATAATTGTGATGTTTTAATATGTCATATGCTCAATTCAAATTTTTGTTTTGTTTTATCTCCCAACTTAAGTAAGTCGACTCACTCAAAACGACACATTTTTTACAAGAATCAAGGAAGACTATATTTTGGTTTCATCATCAGAAACTAAAATTGATGAATTACCCCTTTAGATTTTATTAAGAAAATTTATTGATTTGAGAGTTGTAATTTTATTTATTTTGGGGATTATTTTAGATTGAAAATTTAATTAGGATCCTTAAACCCTAAACCCTAAATCCTAAACTCCTAAACCTTAAACCTTAAACCCTAAACCCTAAACTCATATCTTCTGTGGTATTTAATTCAATTCATATTTAAGTAAATAAGGTTGGATGGTCCATTTCACTTTGACCCGATTTATTTCTTGATCTATTGTGGGTATTCTTTAGGGTGTGACAGGTTCACCCCTGGCTTGTCAAGTCAGTGCGAATGATATTTTTTTCTTCAAAATTTATTGATTTTTTTAAGCATATATTGTTAGTATGATTTAAAATTTTTAGCTCATATCTAAACTATAATAAGAAGATATTTTGAAAATTTTCGTAAATTTTAAACGATTACACGAATTATTATAATTTTTTATTTTCAAAATTAAAATAATTAATTCAAATACTTGCATCATCTAAAATTTATAAAACTTTCAGATGAACTCTTTTAATATTGAGGTACACATTTAGAATATTAGTTTGAAAAGAAGGCAAACAAATATTTATTTGTACATATTGATAATATATATATATATATAATTAAAAATTCTCATAATTTTGATATTTTGGCGATTTTTTTTTTCAAACTGAGTTGCAACTAAAATGAAAACATTATAAGATTTTATTCTCAAAGTTTTAGAATTTTTAGACGATGTATGTATTTTCATAAATTATTTTTGTTTTGACAATAAAAAAATAATAATAAATTTTGTTAACTATTTAAAATTTATGAAAAATTTTAAAATATCTTTTTATTATAGTGTAAAATTTATAAATAAAAAAATAAAATGAAAATATTTTTAAAAAGCATCACTACATTGACGTGACATACAGAAGTGAACCACTCCCACATAGAGAGATGAACGAGTGTGAGGTGTTGCAGGTGACATTCGGTCTCTGTTATAATTTTTGTAATCGTATCCAACGTTGATAATTTTTAAAACTTATTTTTTTAAAGTTTGAAGTTTTTCTTTACTCTTGAAATATGAAATTAGTGGTTACATAGCAAAGCTTTAATGTATTAAATAATAAATGATTAAATAAATATTTTTAATATCAAAATAAGGCGTTAAAAGGAGAACAAAAAAAACATTAAATGAGAAGAGGGGAGACTGGTAATTATGAAAAATCTACAATTTTTTGTACTTCTTTCAGGAATGCAACAGGATAAAGTAACCTTAAACTTAAAAATAAAATAATTAAAAAAATAACCCTTAAACTTAAAAAAAATAAATTAAAATTAATAAATTATTATTTTAAAATAAATTATTATTTTAAAATTAAAAAATAAATTTATAGGGCAACAAATATAAAAATAAACCTTAAACTTTAAAAAAATACATTAAAAAAATCTTGAATTTTAAAATAAACCATGGGTCGCGGTGTGCAGATGCATTGTCCAGGAGCACAACAAGCATCACAACAGTTCTTAATTTCAAATTATTATTATTTAATTAAAATAATAATAATTTTAATTAAAATAGAAAGCCAGCCACTTTACAAAAGCAAGCAAGAAGAAGCAGAAAGAACCTACGTTTGATTTAGTCATCGTAACCAAGCTCTGTCTCTCTGGACATTTCAATCTCATATATACTACCAAAACTGGCATCACGATTTGCTGAGGTTTCTGACGGCAAGTTTGTCTCCTTGCAACGTGATTTTCCACCCATCGACTCCGAATACAAATACCGAAAGTTTTTTTGGAACGACTGCAATCAAAGGATTTAAAATAATAGATTATGTGCACATAATTAGAATTCTGGCATAATTTACTCGGCTGTTATGCAAAATCGGCTTTTTATCTCCAAAGAAATTACCTCTAAACTTGTCTTCTCTGGTCACTATCCCAAATGTTTCAGCCGTTTCTCGGATCATGATGCCTTCCACCCCAATGAAGGAAGTTGACTTGCAATCAGCAACTGTAAAACAACCAGTAGTTAGAGAGTCCGAAAAAGCACTGTTTTTTGAAAATCAAATAATACTTTGCAGAACAGAGCATGGACCTGAGATAAATGCTCCGTGAAGATCTGCACTGAGAATACATTGAGATAATTGATTTTTCCTGCAACATAAATTAATCATACTATTATAACTTTTCACAAAAGGACAGCTAGAGATGTGGAGAGGGAGAGGAACAAGAGGAGATATCTGACCCTTTTGCTTTAAGAACTTGAAGCATGTAGCTTTTCCACATGCCGTGCATCGGCATAAAGATGTCGAACCTGTAATTGCATTAGCAAAACAATCTTGTTCGAAAAATCTTCGAAGGAGGAGATATAAACAAACTTCAACAGATAAAAAAAATATTCAACTGGAGGGGGAAAAGAAAAGAACTTACTTGTGAAACTGCTGAGGCAAATCTAACAAGCCCTTTTCTTTTAGTTTCTTCATAGACATGTGTCTGCTGGAGCGCTTTGAATGTTGTTGTAGAGCGTTATTACGAACGCCACTCAAAAGCCCATTGTTTTGTACAAAATTATCGAGAAGGATCCAATTCTCGATTCTTTTTGCTTTAGATCCTTGCATGTACTTTTGAGCAGAATCACCATGCTGAAGTAAATCATGAGTAATTTTGTCGACCATGCTACCTCGTCCACCAGAAAGCTGCTTCAAGATGCGAATTTTACTATGAACCATGAAAGTAGACATCTTAAATTATCATAGTAGAGAGGGAGAGAGAAAATACTTTGCCATCATTGGTCAATAGATTTTCATGTATTCCAGTGGAAAGCCGTGAATAAACTGGATCAGCTTCCTCTTCACCTATATATAACAATCATCAGTTATCTTTCAATTGAGAAATCATGATATTATAATTGCTCAGTACAGCAAAATTACTTAAGCATGCCAGAGAAAAAGACCTTTCTTTGAAGGTTTGGCCGAAGGTGTTGTTGCAGCAAAAGAACCATTGATAGAAGGAGGTTTATCCTCAGCTATCCCACTGTCTCCTTTTTTGACTTTCTTATGCTGCTGAAGAAGTTCAGCTTTGGCAAAAGCAAATCTCCGTTCTAACGCATCCTTAGAACGCTTCAGGTGATCTTGGTTGATCATATTGCCAGCCAAGGACTGAAAAGGCAAAACCTTCAGCAGGGAAATCAATGAAGGTACTCAACAACTAAAACAAACTCAAGGAAAGATTTGAACTACAGAAATAATCCCAAAAAAAATTCAAATTGATCATCCTAAAAAGCATAGATTCATCAATTTTTGCAAAACAAGAGCAAAGAAAAAGTTAACTTAAAGAAAAACTTAGCGACCTTTTTTGAAGCGCCAACTAGTACTCCTGAACTAGGATGGAACACTTTTTCCTCCACTCCACACAAAGCAACCAGGATTAAAGCAGTAGCTATATGTGAATGGATATGAGAGCTAAAGGGCACCACAGTTTTCTTTTTTATTTTCTTTCTTTTAATGGTCGAATGGGCAGATGATTTTTTCTTAGATTTGTTTGGGTTGGCTGTGTGCTATTCTTAATAAGAAAAAAATTGAATTTTTTTCACATTATTTTTAGCTGTCCGTGTTCTGTCGAAGTCAACAATTGTAGTTGATTCAATGACCTTTTTATGCTAAGAAATAATGCCACGGAACAGTAATCACTAAGCTAACTCTTTTTCAAGTATTTTGAGGAATCAACAGTTGTACAGAGAAAAAAATAAACCGAACGGTTTCGTTGAACCTCCGATCTCCCTCTGCTTCACCAAATAACGTAACTATACTATACTTTTTACTAATCGCACTTAAAAAAATACCTACCTTGTCCTAGCAGTGGTTGACGGCGAGCTTGAGCGCGGAGGGCGATCGCCAGTGGCGAGGACGACTGCCCAGGCGGTAGACAACGAGTGGGCCTGAGAGACGGAGACGGCGACTGCGACTGCGACTGCGACTGCGAGAGAAGGGAGTCTGAGTGTTGAGAATGAGCAACGTTCGATTTCTGAATAGGGCGTCGATGGCGAACTCCAGAATCCAAATTGTGTTTAATGTTACAGAACCCAAATGGGCCGTGTGTGAGTGCTGCAGGGGTGGACAAAACCGGCCCGGACCAAAGAACCGGATCAGAACCGACATCTTTGGTCCGGTTCTGGTCCGTTTTTCTAAAAAAAATTAAAATTGGATTAAAAATTAAAGGATCATATTTGTTGGTCAAGTTTTCGGTTTTTTTATAAAAAAAACTATGAAAATCGGACCGACTTATAAAATTAAAACACTAAAACCTGAAACTCTAAACTACCTAACTACGCAGCCCTCCTCCTCCCAAAGTTCAACCTCCTCCACAGCTCTACAGCCTCCTCCTCCTTCCAACCAAAAAAATTCATTGTGCGGTTGTGTCTTCTGTCGTTCGTCGTTCTTGTCATTGCAGTCTTGCCATCGTTGTTCCCCCTACCCTTCCATCGTCGTCTCTGCCTTCGCCGTCTCGCTCTCGTCGACTCGCTGAAGTAGTAAAGCTTAGGTATGCACGATATATTTTAATTTCAAATGATTTAATTAGATAATCTGATTACATGATTTCTAGTTGATTTTTGAATGATTTCTAGTAGTTAATATGCAATCTGATTTTGAAGAGTGTGGCCGTGGGAACAATTTCTTGTTAAGTAGCCAATAAAGTTTTGGCTCGTATAGGTTTCTTAAAGTTGTTTTGGTCATCGGTATAGAAACTGTCCAAATCGATCAAGGTCCCTGATTTATTTAGATGAAACTTGAATAAGAAGATGAAGTATGTTTATCTTTTTTATATTAAACTGGACTATTATACTGCCCTATCAGATTCTTGGATTGAATATTTAACATCAGTTTAGTTCAAGAATTTTGTGCTATATACTTGTGTGCTATATGCTTGTTCCCAGGCATTAAATATTAGAATGTAATTTAGAAGAATAGTTAGTGTTGAAGAGCATCTTACTCATTCACCATCATTTTCTCTTTGTGAGAGTTTCTCAGTAATCTGGAAGTCCCCTACACTAACTGATAAGAGAAACAGAACAAACAATAGCAACACCGCAATCATTTACAATACATAGTCTTGGATATGACGGGGGGTTCATATTTCATTTTTGACATACTATTACATTGTGTTCGTAAACTGTCGTTGTTGCTTTCATTTTCCTTCTTCATTACTAGATTGTTAATGCTTTTATTTTGTTAATGTTTTGAATTTGTCTGTGTTGTGATGCATTATTTTTTACTATCATTTTTTTGATTTGACTATTAGTCAATCTTTGGTTTAATAAGTTGTTATATTCATAGGATGGAAACCGAAAGTAGCAATGAAAATGCAAAGATTTCTTCTACTTCTTCCATTGTCAGTGTTCGTAAAGAAAAAGTGAAAAAATCAGAAGTATGAAATCATTTTACTGTCATTGAAAATGGTGATAATAAGAATTCTAGCCTTAGAGCCAAATGCAATCATTGCGGAAAGGAATATGCATGTGATACAATTAAAAATTGGACATCGAGTTTGAAAAAACGCACTCAAATTTGTGCTAAATTATTGGCCAAGGTAGACGTGAAACAAAAAGACTTTATCTTGTCAAAATATGAATAACAGAAAAACAACAACTTTCATGTTTTAGTGTTGCAACTTGTCGAGAACTGTTTGCAAAGATAGTAATTACAGATGAAGTTGAAAGAGTTCATATTCTTTGCAACTTGCTCGTCAAACTCGTGAAGTTTGTAACCTATACGAACAAGAGAAAATAAAGTTGAAAGAGTTCTTTAAATCAACTTCGCAAAGAATATGTTTGACAACATATATATGGACTTCTATTCAAAATTTAAGTTATATGATTTTAACTGCTCATTATGTTGATTGTGATTGGATTATGCATAAGAAGATTTTGAATTTCTGTTTGATTTCAAATCATAAAGGTGAGACGATTAGTAGAGAAATTGAAGGATGTTTGTTAGAATAAAAAATTGAAAATGTGATGACTGTTACAGTTGACAATGCTTCTGCAAATGACGTTGTAATTTCTTATTTGGTCAAATGTGTTCGAAACTGGAATGACTTGCTTTTGGATGGAGAATACATGCATATGCGTTGTTTTGCTCATATATTGAATTTGATTGTATGTGATGGCTTGAAAGATCACGAAGAAAGTATTAGCAGAGTACGTAGAGCTGTTAAGTACGTTCGATCTTCACCTGCAAGGTTAAAAGATTTTAAGACTTGTGTTGAAAATGTTAAGATTGCATGCAAATGTAGTGTTTCTCTCGATGTATGCACGAGATGGAATTCTACATATTTAATGTTAGCAAACGCCAAAATTTTTTAGAAAGCTTTTGACAAGCTAATGGAAACCGACAACAATTGAATTTAGTGGAGACAAACCTCCTACTACAATGAATTGGGCAAATATAAGAGAACTTGTTAAGTTTCTGAAAAAAATTTATGGTGCAACTGTTATTGTTTCACCATCTTCGCATATTACTTCAAATATATATTTTAGCGAAATATGCAATTTGAAATTGGTTATCATGGATTATGCTGGGTGTGATAACCTTTTATTGAGAAAAATAGCTGTGAGAATGCAAAGAAAATTTGACAAGTATTGGGGAAATTGTGAGAAAATTAATTTCTTGATGTATGTTGCAGCTGTTTTAGATCCGAGATGTAAACTACATTTCTTGCAACATTGGCTTACTTTATTAGTTGTCATTACAAGTCTGATATGAGGTATGAGCTGTCTCAAGATTATTGTACAACAAGTGTTGAATCAACTTCTACTTCTACTTACAGCAAGGTTCTCGAGTTGTTTTTAAGCCGTAAAAATGAGTTACATGCCGTAAAGAGGAGAATTGAAGTTGACCAATATTTAGATGAAGGATTAGAAACATTACCTGACAAACCAGATATTTTGGCA
The DNA here is from genome assembly GCA_003255005.1 of Begonia fuchsioides. Classification (NCBI taxonomy): domain Eukaryota; kingdom Viridiplantae; phylum Streptophyta; class Magnoliopsida; order Cucurbitales; family Begoniaceae; genus Begonia; species Begonia fuchsioides. The sequence goes on along the minus strand of QAOC01012743.1, from coordinate 17,839 downwards.
TGGTAGAAAGTCAATTCATCGAAATATCCAATATTAAGTCAAATTGCGAAAGATATATTAGTTATTCTTATTTCCACAGTTCATTCAGAGGCAGCTTTTAGTAGTGGAGGACGGATTCTTGATTCATTTCGTAGTTCGTTGTCTCCAAAAGCAGTTGAGGCTCTTATTTGCACTCAAAGTTGAATTTGCAACACAACGAATTTTTCAAATAATTTCGATGATTTGGTAGATGATTTTGATAAAGGTATGATTTTATTGTTCCAATATTATTTTTAGTAATTGTTATCTGTTATACATTAATTTCAAACTTATATTTTGCAGATTATGCGTCGATCGACGAAGATAACGAACCAATTCAAGTTGACGAGTAATCATGTAGGTGAGTAATTTCAATAAATACTTATGATTATGTTTTGTAATATGATATTCTTCTCTGTAGATGGGTGAATGTACTTGCAAAGGAATGTACTGGCCAGCAAAGGAATGTCTGCAATGGTAAGAGTGTACTTGCATCTTTTCTATACATTTTTTTTCTTCTCGTGACATTAATATTTGATTTTCTTATACCGGGAGCAGTATAAAAACTATGACTTTAGAAGGTGGCAATACTAGTTTATCTTGTACAAAAATTATTATAGTTTTGGTTACTTATACACGTTTATAAATTAATTCAGGGGAATGTCAAGATGTAGCATACTTTATCAAGATTTTTTTTTTTGCAAAGCAATTTCTATTAGCGAGAGATTGGTCAAATTGATTATGTACTTTTTTTACTATGAAATTATCAACATTTGATTAACTATTTCTTTGACAAATTATCAACATTTCTCTTTGGATCTAGTCTTCCATGACCTTGACATGAGAGTCATAGATGCTCAATCTGGCCTTGTCAACATAGAGGCAACTACATGGTTTACATATCGGTTCTTGTGATAATCATTGATCTTGATGACCTACTTGTAATATATTTTTAATCATTTAATTTATTTTTGTTAAAGAAAAACCAAGACCGGACCGGACCAAGACCGAATTTATGGTCTAGTCTTGTTTCTCTATAATTTTGGTCCTGGTCTTAAATTTTAAAAACCAAATTTTAATGGTCCGGTCATTTTTCCTTCAAAAACTGAACTGAACCGGACCACGTCCACCCCTAGAGTGCAGAGGGCCGCGCGGGTGGGGAGATGACCGCCACGACTTGGGTGCTCTGAGTGCTCGGTGCTGACATGTTGTGGTGTTAGATTTTAGTTGCGGCTCCTGCGTTTTGATGTTGTGCTCTGCGTTTTGCCGTTTACTACTTATCTTATTGTTTTTTTTATTTTTTGCCATTGCTTTTTGAGGTACTCATTTTCAGATATTTATTTTTAGGTTTTCTTTTAGTGTTTTGCTATTTTATATTTGAAATTTTAAGTATTAATTTTAATTTTTTATGTTAACTTTGATTTAGTTTTTGTCCGTAATTTTTAATTAAAATTGCGATAGAACATTTTGTCTGTTTGCCCCGCCCCCGCTACGTGGCGGGGGTCGAGGGCCTCTCGTACCCGACGCAGAAGGTCTAACTTTCTTGCATATTTCATGTCGTCATAATGTTTACCCTTGGTTGGAATAAGTAATTTAGTTTGTTTCGTGAAAATTATGATTTAGACACTACCAATGTTTGTGGTTCCCTACAGATTAGGCTCGACATTAAGGAAGTTAGTGCACATCTTAGCTCGTAAACTTCTCTACTACCTCTTTGCGAAAAGACATGATTGAGTAAGTTCCTAAGTAGGGGATGGTTATAGTTGTACTCTAGAATAGAATTACGAGTCAATCTTAGTATGCTTTAGAGAAATCCTATAGAAAAACTCACCGCTGAAAAAAACTTACCTTTTTTACGGGTCGATACGTCTGCATTGGCATTAGTTAAAATTCAAGAGATTTGATTAAAAGGTGATCCATAATTCTAAAAGTTATTGTGAAGAAAGCAACAACCAACATGGCTATCCACAACTCACCTGAAAAAACATCTTCAAAATGCAATGAAAAAAAACACTGTAAGGAAAATGCAAGTTCCATAGAATCAATCACCTTGTTTTCTTCTCCATGTCGATATAATTACACGCTTACACCGTTGCTTACTTGGGCTTCTGCTGCATTGAAGCTGCTCTCGATCTTCGGCGGACCCGAATGCCGTCTTGGTAAGGCAGGCGAAGTCGTAAACGAAAGTCGCTTTTTAGTGGGGGGGATTGGTGAAACTTTTTCCACAATTTCAGCCTCTTCAATCGTGAAAGGGCTTTGAGATTTGGATTTGGCTCTTGCGGACTCGGTCGGGGTCATGTAGCTAGGCACCGCCGTGGAGCTAGCTATGCTCTCATCGTCCCTCACCGATCCTGCACCCATGCTATGCCTCCGAACCCGTTCTGACTGCAAACTAGCCATGCTCTTCGAGTCATCTTCCAGACCCAAGCTACTTCTGGGGCTGGGGGGCTTCATTTTTCGGGCCGATGCAGGCATTGCAGGCTTGGAAGGAGTCGAAGGGGACTCGAGAGTTGAATTGGTTGCCTTCTGGCTAGGCGTGGGGGAGCTCGTCTCGGCATTTAGTTGGTATTTTACATAAGACTTGCTTATTTCTCCTGCAGAAATGCCGCGCCTTACGCTCTTTACAGATGAGTTGTCGATACTCGGCTCCTTTTCGACCCGACTTTCCCATGGCTGGGCTGCTGTCCATCGTTCCAACCAGCTCCAACCCCAGGTGGGATTGCTTGGATCCATAAACATCGGATTTACAGATCTTGAAGCATTTTTCCAGGTTTGCTGTAATTCAATATCAATTATGTAAGAATCCAGGCATTAGATTTAGTTTGAGTTGGAATAAAATCCAGTGATGAGAGAGAAAATGACCTGATGGGAGAAGGAATAAGCCAATGCTCTCTCTCTTCTCATGGTGGCCTCATATTTGCTTAGTAGATTAGCTTCAATTTGCTCCTTTGACTGCAGGCTGTCATCCCATTCCTCCCCCATCTGTTGAATACAAATTAAGAAGTTAACAACAACAAAAATCTACCAAAAAAGGCTGGGGGATTTGAGTTCGAAACGAGCAGAAACGACAAGGACCCGAAAATTCTCCAGCTCTTTGGCGTGTTTTTGTAGAAGTTGTTTCTGAAGAGCTTGATTCTCTTCCAGCATTCTGATCCTCCTGAAACGAACTTGAGACTGGACTCGAGAAAGGGTTTGCATGCATCGAAGAGTATTTGCAGCTTGGCGCTTCACAGCCGATCCTTCCATCAGTGTTTTAAGCCTCACCAATCCTCTTAAAGCCTTCAAAGCTCTTCTTGCCTAAAATTATGATCACCTCTTCTTTTAGAAATCAAAAAATAAAACCAAATACAAAATATAAAAAGAGAACCCTGATTAATTACAAGTTTTGCAACTCAAGTTTACATAAATGTACTCAGAAGAGATTGAATAATCAAACTCCAACAATAACTAAAGCGAAATTCATTTTTCTAATTCAGGTTATTTATGAAACCGAAAAAGCAAATCAGAAAGTGTTCTAAGAAGGCTGTACCTGATATCCTCGAAATGCCGTTTGGATCTTGATTGCGGCCACTTCTTCCCTCGATTTTCCAATAAATCGAGCCTTCGGGGCTGGTTGGACAACATCTGGAACATTCTCAGTGACAGCAACTTCGGTTTCTGCAGACAAGGTTGTCACTGCTGGAGCAGGAAGAACTTCAACAGAGCAACCACGATCACTCTCTTCGTTGACAACGCTGCTTAAATTGACGTCTTCCGGCAGGGGAGGAGGAGGGGCGGCCATATTTTCCGACGGTGTAGATTCTGGATCCCACTGTTTTTGTTTTCCAAACCATTTCTTCTTCGACTTGGAATTCTGAAATAATTGCAGCTAAAAGTAGTTAAAAAATTCTCCAAATGTCTAAATTTCTCCAAGTGTGATAGTGTTTATGGAAGAAAAAAAACTAGTCTAAGTAGAAGCTCTTCACACCTGATCTTTCTTCTCTTTGGCCTCAGGGCTGAGAGCTTTCTTCACAGAAGAGAACCAATTACCCTTCCTCACCATTTCCTTCTTATCACTCCACCAGATCTTCCTACACACAAGAAAATTTAGAAGTTTCAAAAGTCAGCAGCAATTTCATTTTCATGACCTCCATGGATTATGCAAGACGGAGAAAGACAAGACGGACTAATGATTTGGATTAACACTACAGAACGTTAGCATGTCATCCCACAAAAACTTGCACGTTCAGTCAATATGAGGAAGTCGAGAAATTTCAATCGATAAAACGCCGACATTCTTCAGCAACAAACCTGAGAATAACGGGGCTTCAGTTCAAATCAAAGTGCTGCAAAACCCAGATGGCGAATTCAATAACTCCCCGAGAAAACAAGCTGATTCAGTCACATAAAAGTAACAGATTAAAAATTTTCCCAAACGCTCAAAAAGAAAACCCGGAAATCAATGGCGGAAGCAGAAGATCAGAACTACAGAGGGGAGATCGATAAAAACCAGCTCTAAAGAAGTGGGAAGATCCGAAATGCCTCGACGACTCCAAAGAATGGACCGAACAACCAAAACGGAAAATCCGAGCGTCCTCAAACGAAGAACATTGGATCTGGGGAAGAAGCCTTGGATGATGAGGAGAGGGAGAGAGAAAAAGCTTAGCTGGGTTTCGCTAACGTGGACCCAGTTCTCGAGGTAGGAGGAAGAAGGGACCCACAGAAAAATCCATAATCGCTGGCTCCAAAGCTCAGATCTTTCAAAGCTTCCTGTCTTCACTCTCCCCGACGCCCTCTCCTCTTCTCCGGCAGTCAAACTGCTTTTGACAACACTTTTTTACATTTGACCAAATGGTTTTCAATCATCGCTGATTTTCAGCACCCATTACAGAGCACAGCAAAGTAATCGGGAGGGAGATAATCAAATATTAATGAAAAAATAAACAAATGAGAAAGGTACAATCTTGCGTGTAGTAAGAATAATAGCATGTGCATGAATTCAAATTAGAGATTAAAGTAAAGCCAATAATTGGAGGAGGAAGGGACTCGTCTAATCCGACTTAGTTCATAGGCAAGGCAACCCAACATGACATTGAAGAGTGTTATTATTTGTTTGAACGTTGCTTTCTAACTTTCTGCATCATTTTATTTTGTCAATGTGTATGAACCCAAAAAGTTTAGTGAATAATTACGATTTATTATAATATTTTTAATATAAAAAATAAATAAATTTAGATAAAAATTATAATAAATCATAAAATTATTAAAAATTTATAAATTAATTTTTTTCATTGTTGTAAATGTGTGATAAAAAGTTTACTATTTCATATAAAATTTGATTAGCCAAATTAATTAAAACTAAAAATTAAAAAAATAAATATCGATCGAACGTTCGAATGAAAATAAATGCATTTAATACAGATGCAAGGACTTGGCTTCGGACGTCCGAAAAATTCAATTTTATTTTAAAAAAATACTCAAGACTTGTTAAACTATTTACTTAAATTTCAAGCCTTATTTAGGGTTTTCCATAACAAATATAAAAACCCATCACTTTCATTCTCATTACCATTCGAGTAACAGGCAAAAATGTCTTCCTCCAACAGCTCAGAAATGTAATGTACCAGCTAGTACCAGAACGTTAACTATCATTTTTTGGGTATAACAACAACAAACGAATACATGAAGCAAAATTCTTAAACCTAGCTGTAAAAAGATGCTTAAATTATTCATTTTCAGAACCCTTGGCAATCACCTCTTCGTCATCTTTTGGTCAAGTCCTAATCGTCTCTCTTTTCGGCCTATGCTTTCGCCACTTCTTTTTGGGTAATGCAGCGATCCAAGACGGAACCTCGCAACCCGAAGCTTCCATCACATTTGCAATGTTATGCAAAAATGGAATATCCTCTTCCGTGTACAAAGTAATGGCCTCTCCACTCCTCCCTGCTCTTCCAGATCGACCTGCAGATGACGTGATCTAGATTTCAGTTAGCTCAGTTATGTGATTTCATCAACAGAAATAGTTATGTTTTATTGTCGTTATGCCAAACCTTGCAGACAATCATGATTGAAAAAGAAAAGAATGGAGTTCTCCTTTCTAGAAATAGATTATGTTTGAAGAATTAGAGATCCAAGATCAATAATAAATGTACAACAAATTCAAGAAAACTTTAATGTACAACTGATTTAGGATAGGAAAGCCAAAACATGCCCAACAAGCACTTGGAATTGTATTTTCTTTAAGGGTTGAGATATGAATAAAGCTCTTGTGAGGTTTACATACTCTAGGAGGCGAAGAATGTGATGAAATTGGTTATAGGCAATACAAATGGTTGTAAACAAACTTTTGAAAATTATGTAATTTCCCTATTTGGAGAGTTATTTTAAGTATTTTGAGACTTTGAGGCATTGATCAACAATTTGCAACATAGAACAATTCAACAGAATCTACAAAACTTTTTACAATCTTAAGCAGATGATAAACTACGATGTTTGACGAGGGGTGACAAAGTCTAATGTCTAAAAACTCAAGTGCTCTTCAAACACATTGTTATGGCTCTGTCTCCGAACCCAACAGTGTTCAATGAACACATAAGAAGAAAATGGATTTACAAGATGAAACGATTAATATTATTCTACCTCCTGATTACCAGTAGTTTCTATATTAACAATATCAAAATTGTGGATAAGCTCAGTCGAACTATAAGCGAGATACAAAAGAATTATATCGGCTAAATGCTATATTGAATTTATCTCAAACAGGGAACCAACTTATAATTCGATATATTGGCGACCAAATGGCGGAAGCCCAAATACACTCCTAGAGTTAGATGGCATATGTTGATGAGGCAAAATGAAGTTTATCTATGATGAGAAATAGAGAAATTGTGGCCATGAAAAGGTAAGGTAAGTGATGATTCACCATGCTCATGAAATGACACCTTAATGCTATGCTCGGTGACGACTCCATCTCAACAATGACTCACGGAATGACCTCAACCCTTTTGCATAAATGACACCTAAAGAATGACTCACTGACTTAGATGAATGATAGCTTACCCATGACTCACCAATCAATGATACATTACATATCACTCAGCCTTGATTTGGGTGACACATGAGTTATCACTTACACTCCTATAAGTAGGTGGGTTTAGACCATTCATTCAAATCCACAAAAAAAAATCTCTACCCTCTCCAAAAAGGTCCTCCAAAAAAGATGTAACATAGTTTCATACTTGTGTTAAGAATTCCTGTAACTGCAAGCGTATGAATTTCTGGCCTACATTAAGGAATGCTAGCTAGGGTCAAAGGTCCTTCAATCAATTAAGCAAAATAGAATTATGGCTTTTCGATTAATGTATTTCAAGTTATATGGTTTGTAAGCAATAAAGGGACTTCTTAAATCTAAACTTAAAGGTTTAGTGCTTTTGATATTTGTGAGCAATTAAGCTTTAACAAGAAAAGCTAAATTTATAATGATTTTTCTAAAATCTGTAGGAAAATAATTTCTCAAAGTGTTCACGCTTCGGGAAGTTACAAAAAGCCACCTGAAGTTTGAATATGTGAAGTTTGCAAAACTTCCATGTCCATCAGGGAGTATTACAAAGATGAAATCAAATGCAATGCAGCGGATATGGCTGTTTGTTATACTTTATTGTTTGACTCCAGGTTTATGAAGTTGACCTACTTATAGAATGCGAGACGACACCTTTGTATTTCAGTGGCTCGATAAAAGGATCGTTATGGTTTCTCGTAGAGTAACTCAACAAACAAAGTATATTCTCTAGGAAGAATTCTTTGCAGCTATAAAACTAGAGGTAAGTTCTTTTAAGGAGAAGAGATTGAAGTAGCACAAACAAAACTTAACAACCTCCACAATCTCATGAGTTGTGTTTTAATATTTTAATTTTACTGTTTTTGATTTCTGTTTTTTATGGATTGAGATGTACAGTTAGGGTGAGACTTTTGACAATTAATGTAATTTATCTATTTTGAGAGCTATTTCTCTGGTATTATTTTATTTCCCTGTTTCAATTATGAAACAACATTTTCACTGCAACAATAAACTAGCTAACTCAACATGACCACCTATATTTTCGATAGATATAGAAAGCACGGACAAGTTTAATTACATACCAATTCTGTGAATGTAAGCGGCTGAAGAATCAGGGAAGTCATAGTTAATGACACAGTTTATTCCCTTAAAATCCATACCCCGAGCAATGACATCAGTAGCAATCAAAATCCATGATTTTCCTGATCTGAAGCCATTAATGGCATTTTCTCGCTGCAACCACATGGGAAGATTAGGAATACAATTCGATTTATCAGAATGTAGAAAGATACCCAAGTTAACAAGTATTGAATTACATCAATGAGTACCTGTGACTGAGTTAAATCAGCATGTATGACATCAACTCTAATGTTGTCATGAACTAGCTCACTGTAAAGCTGCTTTGCACGCTCCTTGCTTTGAACGAAGATTAAAATGGGTGGATTTAAACTCTTAGAACGACAGTACCCAAATTAGCAAACAGAGTAAGCCAAATACAGTTAACATAATTATAGGGGAGAAAAAAATTGAATTCTACTTACCTCTGAAAAACTTTGTCGAAGTGCAAGAAGTTTCCCTTCTTCTGTTCCAGCATATATCAACTTTTGTCTTGACTGTATCAGAAGCAGTATTCCTTTAAATGATATTTCCTTAAAATGATTGGCTAAAATAATTCATTGTTGAGATTTCTTTAGATTTATGAACAAGTATTGAAACTTACTTTCTACCAATTATCACTCGAACTGCGTCATGCATTACAGTGCGAGCAAGCTCCTCAACAGAATCAGGTAGAGTAGCACTGAACATTGAGCGTATGATAGAAGGATTTGAGCATGCTTTAACGATGCAGTCTATTTGTTTTAACAACCCAAGCTCAAATAGCTTATCAGATTCATCCAGTACAAGATACTCAACCCTGCAAAACAAAAACTATTAAATAAGAAAGCACTTCCATGCAAGTTTGACGAGCAGCTGAAAATTTAATCTTCCAAATCTAAGGTGGTGGGTGGCCATCAAGAATCACATGCTAGAAATATATTAACCATTGTACGATGAAACAATAAAGCAAATACATTGGAATACTCAGATTGTAATGCTACAACATTTCATTTCACGCCCATAGAATAGTGACCAAAGAGTTGACCATTTTTTAGCTATTTTCCTTGAATACAATTTTGGATAAACATTCAATTGAACTTTCTGTGCTACTAAGAGGAACTATCACGCACCTACTTAGATCTGTCTTCCTTTTTTTGATAGAATGCCTCAATCTAAGCGGTGTGGATATGAGAACACCACACTGAAACTTTGAGAAATCAGCCGTTCTTGCAATCTCCTTTGTCATTAACTTGATACGAAATTTTTTACCTTCAGCAAATTTTTTGCTCTCGAGTTGTCTGAGCTGCGAGCTCTCGTGTGGGACATAAAATAACAGCTCGAAAGCCATCTTTAGATGCTCTCTGATATTAGATGGTTGAGCTCATCAGATTCAGGAAAAAAATCAAAATTAGGAGAAGACCGTCTCAGAATTGTAATGGCACCTTAAGTTTCATAAGTATGGGGCAAACGAAAGCCAAAGTTTTTCCAGATCCAGTAGGGGCACATGCAAAACATTCCCGACCCTGCTGACCAAATGAAACAGATAACAAGAGAACTCATTAACTTACAAGCGAAACCTGTGTCACTATTATCTAACTAGCTCCAAATAATCTTAACGCCAAGAAGATAAACCAAATATAAATACAAATAAACAGTCATAACTTGCAATAGAGAATAAGGGAACATATTTAAAAGAAGAAAAGGCATACAGATAACAGAACTGGAATAGCCTGCCTTTGGATCGGTGTGGGTTCTCTGAATCCAAGTTTAGAGAAATTATGTATGAGATATGATTTACATTTGTATCTGTGGAACAAAAGAAAAACTCATTCTCAGCATAATTACAGGACTTGTCATCCAAAGATAGTATGAGCACATTAAAAAAAATGGACAATAATATCTCTATAAACTTTTTCTAAACTTGGGTAAGATTTTTAACTGACCAAGCCTAAGTTTAAGTACAAACAAAATAATAAATACTTCATTCAAGTTTTTTTTTTTATTTTTTACCGTAGGTTATAATATAGACGACTCTCACGAAAGTGTTACTAACTTTTAGCATAAGATACAACCAAAAAATAAAAGTAAGAAAGGAAATAGAACCAAACTCAAACACTTTTAAAGAAAGAAGGAAGCACCTGGAACTCAATTCTTCAAAATTCTGAAGCGGGGTTGGGACATTATTTCCAGAGATATGGATATTATACTTCTTTTGAAAAACAGCATCTAGCTAATCTCATTATATGCATGTCAGGAAGAAACCATAAGCATTGCAATTAAATCAGTATATGGATGAAAAGGTAATCATGATTAATGGAAGAACCTCAAGTTGCCTATAAAATTCCTTCTTCTCCTTGGATGGTGCAGTTTCTTCTTGTCG
>QAOC01012737.1:7726-30318 GCA_003255005.1 Begonia fuchsioides | reverse complement strand
GATGAGGTTTTTAATCTCATTCGTGATAAGGATATTGATCTCTTTCGCATTCTTGAAACAAAATCTTCTCCTGAAAGCATGTTCCAATTTGTTAAAAGGCTAAGTGGCTGGAAATTCTTAACTAATTTTGACCTTCACCCTTCTAGTCGGATTGCCATTCTCTGGAATGAATCAAGCTGAATATAAGCCTCCTTAGCTCGGACCCGCAAGTCATCCACCTCCACTCCACCTGCAAATCCACCCATCAAACCTCCATAATCTCGGTAGTTTACGGCTTGCACTGCATCTCGGATAGGAAGCTTCTCTGGAGCAACCTTTCTCTAGCCAGGGCTGTTTACAGCCATCCTTGGCTCGTCATGGGGGATTTTAACTCCATTTTGAGCCCTTCTGAAAGAATAGGTGGGGTTGCTGCTAATCCTAGGGAATGCTTTGATTTCGGGGAATGCTGCTTAAATCTTGGCCTCTCGGATCTCCCCTCCTCCGGGCTAAAATTCACTTGGTCCAATAACAAGGTCTGGTCCAAGCTAGATAAGGCCTTGGTGGATGATCTTTGGCAATGCTCCCAGCCCAATTCAACCTCCCTCTTCCTCCCTCTTGGCCTCTCCGATCACTTCCCTTGTCTGGTGCATATTCACTGCTTTTCTCCCCGTAAGAAATCAAACTGAAAATTCTTCAATATGTGGACTGCTCACCCAAATTTCCTTCAAATTGTTAATGATTCGTGGTGCCTCCCTTCGAAAGGCTCCAATCAGTTTCAGCTTAAGCCCAAACTTCTCCGTTTGAAACCTAAGCTCAAGGAGTTAAACCTCAAGCATTTCTCTCATATCTCCTCTAGAGCTGATCGCGCAAAATCCGAGCTCAAGGAAACCCAATCCCTTTTGGACTCTTCTCCCGGTAATAGAGATTTGGCTGAAAAAATCTCCGAATTGAGAAAGCAAGCTTCTCTCCTTGCCTCGGCTGAAAAGCATTTTTATCAACAAAAAGCTAAAAGCAAATACATTCTAGAAAGTGACAAGTGCTCCAAATTCTTCTATGCGATTGTCAAGAAGAATCACAAGAGAAACTTCATTCCTTCCATCACTAAGCCAAATGGCCTACTTTGGATTCAATAGATCAAGTCCACGAGGAATTCGTGCAATACTACAAGAATCTCCTTGGCAGCCCATGTGTCCTTCCTAATCCCGATCCAAATACCATTTCTAATGGTCCTATTCTCTTGGATTCTGATCGTAAATTACTCACGGACCCAATTACAATGTCCGAAATTCAACAAGCTCTCTTCGACATTGACAATGATAAGTCTCCCGGGCCCGATGGATATACTTCAAAGTTTTTCAAAGACACTTGGTCTATTACAGGGGAACTATTCTCCAAAGCCGTCTTGGAATTCTTCTCGTCCTCCTTGCTCCTCAAGCAATGGAACCATACGATTATAGCCCTTATTCCAAAATCCCAATCATCTCCCTTGGTCAAAGATTTTCGCCCCATCTCTTGCTGTTCAGTTTTTTATAAAGTGATTTCCAAGATCCTTGCTAGTAGGCTCTCCAAACCCCTTCACCGATTGATTGACCAATGCCAAGCAGCCTTCATCAAAGGCAGATCTATCACGGAAAACATCCTTTGATGCAAGAGCTCATGAGAAAATATAATAAAAAAAAGGCCTCCCTGAGATGTATCATCAAAGCCGATCTCTCCAAAGTCTTCGACTCGGTTAATTGGTCTTTCCTTAAGAATGTTCTAGCAGATTTAGGCTTCCCTCCCATCTTTGTTAACTGGCACTGGCTCTCTGAATGCTTCTCCACGACCTCCTACTCCATCTCCATTAACGGTGGCCTTTTTGGGTTTTTTAAGGGTTGCAATGGTCTTAGATATGGGGACCCTCTATCCCCATATATTTTCGTCATATGCCTTGAATACCTCTCAAGATTAATAAAATCTAGAACTCACAACTCCCATTTCAATTATCATCCTATGTGTGAGCGCCTAGATATCACCCACTTGATTTATGCGGATGATCTTATGCTTCTAGCCAGAGGTGATCCCACTTCAGTCAAAATTCTCCTAGACTGCATATCTGATTTTGGCTCCTCACTAAAATTCTTCAATCGTCTGGATTAAAGCAAGGTTCCTTCCCCTTCAAATATCTAGGTATCCCCCTCTCGGCTATGAATCTGCATTCAAGCCATTTCCTCCCATTCATTAGGAAGCTCACAGACAAAATCATTGGTTGGAATGCCTCCTCCCTATCTTATGCTGGCCACCTCGAGCTTCTTAGATCAGTTCTTCAAGGAGTGGAATGTTACTGGATGTCTATTTTCAACCTCCCCGCCTCGATCAAGCTAAAAGCTATACAAATTTGCAGGAACTTCCTTTGGGGTTTGGGAAAAGCGGTCATTGCCTGGTCCACTATCTGCCTGCCTAAGATGGAGGGCGGTCTCGGTCTTCGGGATCTTGACTCTTGGAATAAAGCCTTTCATGCGAAAGCAATTTGGAACATTCAAGCTAACAAGGAATCATTATGGGCCAAATGGATTCATCATATTTATTCAAAAGGCTCAGATTTTTGGAGCTGGATCCCAGGCTATCGTATTTCCCCCTTCATGAAAAGCCTCATCCATACCCGTTCTTCTCTACTCAAAAAGTTCTCCACTATTGACAAAGTGAAGGCCTTAATTGATGCTTGGAAGGAAAAATCAAATGGTCATGGTCTATCCCATCTTTACCACTCCATCAGATCTTTGGGCCCTCCAAGACCGTGTGCTCCTATTGTTTGGTCCAAATGTGTTATTCCTAAGCACTCTTTCACTCTCTAGCTAGCTGCTCATTCGAGACTCAAAACAAAAGACCAATTAAGCTTCTTAGCAATATCAGATCTTTGCTGTTTTTGCTATTCTCAAACCGAATCAAACCATCATCTTTTCTTCTCTTGCCCCTTCTCCACCTCGGTCTGGTCTATCATCAAATCAAAATTCAGCATTCGAAGATCTCTAAGCACCTTAAATAGTGCTCTCAAATGGACAAAAAAAAAATCGATCATAGAAAAGAAAACTTAATGAAAATCATTCTTGCCACCACGGTTTACTATATCTGGAATGCCAGAAATGTCAAAGCTTTTGAGGGAAAGTCTTGGTCAGCCGAGTACATCTCTAGAAAATTCGAAAAGCATGTCTTCAAGATGCTTTTTGCTCTCCACCCCAAGATGGCTGATCAGATTCATTCCTCCCCGACATGACTAGCTCACTCCATTTATTTGCTGTTTTCTTGCAGGGCTGCTTATCCTCCTTCATGCTTAAGGCTTGTTGTCTCCCCTGGTTTCTCCGGTCTGCCAATCTTCCCTCGGAGCTGTTTGCCATTCTGCTCGCTGTTCTTCTTCCTGTACTGCCAAAGCTCTGATCGGATCTGCTGCCATTTTGCTGCTTCTCCCTTATTAGGATGCTGCTGCGGGCCTCCTTCCTGTTCAGATCTACTGACTCCCTGTTTGCCGCTCCTCCCTAGCTGCTGCTGCTGTGCCTCCAGCTTGATCCCTAACTGTTCATCTTCTTTTTTGTTTCCTCCCCGAGGCGCCCTACTTGATGCCAACTGGGTTGAGTTGATCATTTTTGTTCCTGCTGCCTTTCTGTTTGAGTTTGACTTATGTTATTTGCCGATTTTTCTAGTTGTGAGAGCTTATCTCAGAATTCTCGGGCCTTTTATGATTTGGTTAGTCAGCATGTTGGCTCTCCATTCAGGTCTTTGTTCTCCCTTGCTTTCTTCTCGGGTTTTTTTGGGTGGTCATTCTGGCTTGTAGATTCCCCCCGGCCCGGGCTCTTGGCTTCACTATTGTTTCTATTTTTGCTTTAATATATTTACCTTAAACAAAAAAAAACAAAGAGATTTTACTTACCAAAACAAGAAAGAGCTCTTAGTCCAGCCGCTCTTTCATTGATTTACCTTGAACAATATGCTGCTGTTTTCTCCAAAACTTGTTTTTGCTTGTTGTTTATCTGCACTTCTTGGTTTCTCCTTATCATCTGAATCAGAGAGACCCTGCTCAGAAGTCGACCTAGCCAATCAATATTTTGTTTACCTTGGTTGCTGTCGCGGGCTTCCTAGAGTGAATGCTAACATTTTTCGGCCACTAAATTCTATTTTCTGGCACTCCCAAAGTTCACAATTTTTTATTTTGGAAATTTCAAAGTTCCTTCTGACAATTGGAGTCTCCGTCGGCATAGTTTAAGGCGTAAAGGAATGGTTTTTCGAACTGCCGTAAACAACTGTATCCGATTTTGGCTAGCCATTATCGTTGCCAGCTAACTGTTATCGTCGCTAGGTAGCCGTTTCTGGTGCAGACTAGTCGTTGCAAGCGAAGGATAGGTGTACCCAAATGTCAGAAGAACTCTTGGCCTTGAAGCACATCCTGCCAACTCATCTCCCCAATTTCTTGGAAGTCATACAAAGCTACTCAAACTAACCAAATGCCAAACCTAAGGCTTATGCAATAACTTCTACGGCTGCTCTTGAAATGGCCAACCTAGGTAAGTCTTCTTTCCCTCCTTTAGATGCTAGACGGCTTGGGAATTTCTCTTTGCAAGAAAATGCCGGTTGCAAAATTTGGGTAACTTTGTTCCCACCTCCCCCCTTTACTCGAAATCCACCAAGATGCAAACCACTTGTTTGAGAAAACTCTTGAACTAGCACCTGAGCAACCCACACCCATTTCCCCCACTTATGCCGACATGGTGAAGAATGACCGAAACCTTGGTCAAGGTCATCAATTATCCTTCTGCCTAGTAAAAGAGGATGCTATCAAAATCTCTAAAAGTGAAACCCCTAATGTTAAGTTTATGCTACGATTCACATTCGTAGGATACTTCCCATCTCGTCACCAAGGGAAGACGGCTTGTTAAGTTATTCTTTTGATTTCATAACATTTAAAGTTGACTGTATCTTTGTGCATTCAATGTGACGAGGACACAACCCATGGTTTCCCTGCTCCATCTATGCGATCCTTCCATTCGGCCATAGTTGATTACCTATAGCTTCCTCCCCCCAGGCTTCGGTTAAAGTGGAAATGATGTATTTTTCTTGTTTTTAGTACAATTTACTTACCGAAAAAAAAGAGCTCCAATTCTATCAATCCTTACTATGTCTGGCCTAAAATGTTTTCCCATGTTGAATCAAAATTAATCAGCATGCTCCACTCCTAGTGGTGTCCTTCCATCAATTGATTTAAGTTTCATCCTTGCGACCATACTCCCCACGGAACCCAAAGGTTATATTTACTCAAAAGGTGCCAGAGATGTCTTATAAGCAACATTATTTGGTCCCTAGTCGACATCATTTATTGTTGAGACTAGGACGGTATCTAATCATCTTTGAGCCCCCAACTTTCATTCTTGATTAGTGAAAACATCCTTGGCAAATGCTTTTGCAGTTTTTTTTCTTTCATAAATATAAGAATTTCACCTCTGACTATGAAATAAAAATTCACCCTTTTGTCCCTGTTAATCATTACTCGATCTTGAAGGCTAACATAATAGGATCGAAAACCAATGACGTTATCCACTGGTAATGTATACAGCATGAAAGCTAGCTTTGAGCACCATAAATTCTTCAAAGCAATAGCGCCGGAGGAATGATCCAGCAAATTAAGGCCAAGAACGCATCACTAACAGAAAAGACGCCACTGACAGTGCACAACGTAAGGCAAACCGACATACATATCTCAAGATCCAACTATGAGTTTTTGAACTGCGATAACTTAAATATACGCCATTGGATCATTATTAAGGGATTTAGATTGTACTCATTCCAACTACCAAACTCGAAGAGCATGGTATTAATATTTATTGTCAGTACCTCTCAATGTCAAGATCCAACTATGAGCATTTTCTCAGGCTCCCTCTTTGGAATCAAACCATATTCTCCATCACACATCGCCACCATAATAAGCCACAATCCTATCATCAAAAATTGATAGGGCAGAATTTGAATGATGCGTCTCTAGTACAAAGGCCGTGTGATTCGTCAAGTTATCATAAATCATCAAAGCAACAGACTAGGTCTGTGTCGACCTTTTATCTAATAAATAATTCCCTTCTAGAAGTTGAGATTTTTTGCACGTATTACCTTTAGAATTATTGTGGTTATTCGAGTATCAAGTATCATCAAACAAACTAAAACTTATTTAATGAGTCATTCTTAGTTTCATAGTTTGAATTAGTTCATATTTACACATGCATAGCTTAATCTTTGAGACAAACATATGACTAATGACAAGATCAAGGAGGTTGCATTCCTTCTATGCTTCTGGATTACATCCTTGATTGAGTTGCGAGGGCGATGTAAACGCGCAAGGAAAGTAATCACAGTCATTCTTAGTTCCAACATGGGTCAAGTTCTCATCACTTTGCAATTGAAGAGGCCGACCACCAATAAATTAAATTTCTTCATCCAAGGCAACACAATCAAAAGCAACAACAAGAACTTGATCAAGAGATTTTCTTGGCAAGGTACAGCAGCCTATCCAAATTACATGGATTGCTGCACGAGTTTTGCAGAGTCACCCCCTGCGTGCTTGCCCGAGGCCGCCCCAGGCAACTATTTACAAGTTTAAAATTTTCCAACCGACGGTCACAATTTTTAAAAATTGTAGGACGATCACATTTTCCAAAAATTGAGGGATAGTAAAATTACCAGACAATTAAGTACCAACAAAGTGAGACGGATGATCGAGGGTGATCGGTGTCATGGATGCTATATTGCATGTTTGGCCAAACATGCAAAAGTAGGGTCCTCCATCATCCTTCCTCAGAAGGATGCATGCCCGCCCATCGATGCATGTGGGCGCCCTTACCCACCAATACCTCGTTATACCTCCCCACTAAAGAGCAGTTTCGGCAACTTTGGCCCGGGCAGCAGTGCATGTCGCACCTCAGCACATGTGACGTGCCATGGTCGCACTTTAGCGCATGTGCCAAGCCATGGCTGCACCTCAGCACTTGTGCAACCTACCATAGCCGCGCCTCTATGAATCAGTCGTGCTTTGGTTGCACCTCAGCGCATGCACAACGTGCCATAGCCACATGTCAATGCATGCATTCCATTCCATGGCTACTTCTCAGACCCCATTCAACGCCATGGCTGAACCCCAGTGCACGTGTGACGTGCCATGGCCGTGCTACACTGCGGACTCGCTGTGCTGTGGCTGCACCATAGCGTGCACGCAAAGTGCCTTGGATTCTGTGTTTGATTTCTAGCATGGAACGAGAGACCACAAACCTGAGTCCACCTAGAATAACCACAATAATTCTAAAGGGTCGATTGGGGTCAAGTTCCTCGTACTTGATTCAAAGGTGATCCAGGTATCTTTTTTCGCATCGTTGAAGGGTCTCGGGTTTGATATACCCGTGGTTCTCATCAGAAGACCTTAGAAGCACTTCAAGAGCATTTTATTTGCCTCACTTGTTTCGGGATGTGCACAAAGTGGAGGAAAGGTGCATCATTTGGAAAAAGGACAAAAGTAGGGTCCTTCCCCAAGGGTTGTACATGCCCTTGCCCGTCCCAAGTAATCCATTGGTGGAAGTAAGCATGGACTTTGTTTTGGGATTACCTCGAACTAGTAGATCTAAAGAATGCATTATGGTTGTGGTTGACTAGTTCTCCAAGATGACTCATTTTATAGCTTGCACTAAAATGGATGAGGCTAGCAAAATTGCCAATTTTTTCTTCAAAGAGGTTGTTAGATTGCACGGCATCCCGAGGACTATTGTATCGGATCGGGACACAAAGTTTTGAAGCGCATTTTGGAAGACCCTATGGAGAAAGGTGGGCACCAAGCTCCTCTTTCCATCCTCAAACCGACGGCCAAACGGAAGTGGTGAATAGAACCTTGGGGAGTTTTCTTAGAAGTGTGGTTAGCAAGAAGCTCACGGATTGGGATGTCCAGCTCCCATACATTGAGTTTGCCTACAACCGAAGTGTCCATAGTGCCACCAAAATGACACCATTTGAAGTGGTGTATGGTTTCTACTTTTTTATTAGCAGCCAACTCTCAACCTTCACGTTGAGGGAGTTTATTCTCCTTCATGTGATGTTATTTAGCTACTAACAATTGCTAGAATTTAGTTTTTTTTTTTTTTCAAGTTGAATGTAGTCACTATATTTGGGTTGATCCATTCAACTGAATGTGGCTATAATTTCAGCCTACTTAGAGGCTATAAATACCTCACTTGAGGATGATTGTAATCAGCTTTGTGATATTGAAAATTAGAGTGCATTGGCATTTCTCTGGAATTCATTTCCTAAGCTCCATTCTGATTGACCTTCGGTGAGTGATATCCGGCCGTCCGAAAAGAACCCAATTTAGCATACTTTTGAGCTAGTGAGTTGAGTTTTTCTTGCTGCTTTCCATCATCTTTGCAAGGAAGAAATGTTAGTAGCAAGTTCCATTTAGCTCTTCCTTCTGTTTCGTGATCATTATCCTCCATCAAACCCTCCATAAAATCAGCAAACCTTCACCAAAACCATCCTTCCATTTTTTATTTCGTGTCAAGAAACCTTAATGGTGGAGCCAACTTTGGATGATCAAGGACAACCCAAACACCTTCTCTCTTGGGAATTTTCCACAATACCTGCAGAGCAAGGTGGAGAAAGAAAGGTGGAGGCGGCCCAAGACAATATACACCTAGCCGAGGGTCCGACCATTGCATGGTCCATCCAAGATTTGGAGAAGGGAAGTCCAAGCCCAGTTCACTCGGGTACTTCATCACCCAAGTTCACATGGAGGGATGAAGACCCATTTTGTTTTGTCGCTTAGTGTTTTGATCATTTTTGGTTGAACAATTATCGTGTGAAAAGTGGATTGTATTAGTTAGAGTTAGGGTTTTATTTGCTAACGGGTTAGTCACGTGAAAACCATCTTTTGTGCTTCAGATGGGAAGTGTTGAAGGGGGGGACCATTTTCAGCCTTGGTGCCTCCTTTTCGGGTAACTTCTAGGAGGACCACCTAGTTGTTTTTTTTCTTGTTTTGTCATTTCAGGTAAGGCTGTTTTGGAATCTTTCGGTAGCCGTACTGTAACGTCCCTAATATTTTTTTTTTCTGTAAAAACATGTACTAACTTTTAACAATTTAAGGTAAAACTTATCAATTTGAAATCCTTGAGATAAAANTATTGTCATGAAAATCATGCATGCAAATCATTTTAATATTTTTTCTTAAAACCATGATGCATGAACAATTAAAATGCATAAACATGTTAACATGCAATAAAAAATACAATTCAAACATGGCAAGCACTCTAAATATGTATCGTTATTATAATACCAAAAATCAATCAATCATCAAACGTGGCACACAAACATATCCTCAAATAAATTGAGGTCGGTGTATTGTGCGGTACACCCCAAACAATCCAGCATATTCTAAAATCATAAAATCATAATCTTTGTAATGTAGTCCCCTTAGGGCCAATCACATGCAACATTAACTTACCTTAACTTTTTTCTTGAATCAATCCACTTGAGTCCCTTTTTAATCAAATAAATGACCTAAACGTCTAAAACATAACGATCAGAAATTGCATAAAGTCTTAACTTTCTATTCCAACTTCAAATGACTATAACTTCCTCGATAATGATCAATTTCTGATGATTAAGGTGTCAAATCGTTTCTTAAGGAGTCTACTATAACTTCTTAAAAGACACCAAATTCACAAAACTAACGCATGTCGACTTATGTGGACAAAACAAAGGGAATTCACTATTTGAACCCCAAATCGGTCGACCCAACCTATAAGGGGGTCGACCCATGTCGACAAAACAGAGACCGTATGTTTTTAATTTGAGAATCGGTCGACCCAACCTATAAGGGGTCGACCGCAGCTCTTCCTAGTTTCTGTATACTAACTTGCGACATCCATAACTTTGTCTACATAGCTCCAAATTTAGTGATTCAAACGGAAATAGATCACTCAAAGATTCTTCTTTAACCCGTAAAAAGGACATAAACTCCAATTCGTATCACATATTGACATAATTTGAAAAACTCTAACTTTGTACATAATTGACTGATTTTCTAACAATCTTCATGAAATCCTTCATTTTTATCCATTAATTCAACCAATACCATCATATTATCCTTACTGAACCTAAAAGAACTTTAAAGGATAGAAAAGTACCTTGAACTTCGGTCTACACAAAACTTTAGAGTTTTCCACTTCACGTCTCTTGAGATATCTCACTTTCTCTTTTTTTTTCTCTCACAAAATCTCTTTCTTTCTCAATCTCACTCTCCCCTCGTCAAGACATGAGAACTCAGAGAGAAATTTTGAGAAGGAACCGTGCTGGAAGAGAAATGGCATACCATGCCTTCTTATCTCATTAATTAAACAAAAATCAATGTTTCTCTCACGTCCACCATCAGATTTCTCCTTAACAAAAATCAAAGTTTCTCTCACGTCCACCATCAGATTTTTTCTAAGTTTCTTGTTGACTTTTCAACTCAATCGGGAAAGTGTCGACCGCTATTCAACAAGTGTTGACCTCTCATCCGTTGTGTCGACCGAAGGAAGTTCCCGAGAGTCATTTGTGTTGACCGCTCGGTCCTGGGGTCGACCGAAAGTGTTCCTGAGAGTGACTTGTGTCGACCCCTCTTAAATCCTGGGGTCGACCTAAAGTATTCAATTGTGTCGACCCCTCCTAAATCCTAGGGTCGACCTAAAGTACACAATTATGTCGACCCCTCCTCAATCCTGGGGTCGACCGAAAGTATTCAATTGTGTCGACCCCTCCTCGATCCTCGGGTCGACCGAAGTCTTCAATTGTGTCAACCCCTCCTCAATCCTGGGGTCGACCAAAAGTGTTCCAAAACACTTAGAAGATTTTCTAACTTTTCCAAATAACATCATTACTTATACCGCCTTAAACCTTATTTCTTCATCACCTTCAACCTACTAAATTGCTAACATCCACAATACTTAAATTCCTCAATAACTACCCAACATTTATGAAATAACTCTTAAAAATTTACAGCCTAAAGTCACAAAATTCTAAAATAAAAATGATGGTTGATACACCTAACTTCCAAACTTGGGTGATTTTGAAGCCTACTTTAATCTCATTTGTAGTCAGTAAAGTTTGAAATCAAAGACTGCATTTTGCATCTCATTTCCTTGGTGGTTTCTCCTCCTCCACCATTCCCATAGCACATAATCTCACCAAGAAGAACTTATTGAGCTAAGAATCAAGAGGTATGACTTTTTATTACGTTGTTTAGATTGATTATGATTATTTACATGATTAAGTTAAGGATAAATGAGCATTATGGTAGTATCAATGTTTTGTAAGTTTGTTGTGATTGGTACACAAAAATTAAAAGTTTTAAACCTGGCCGGAGACATTTAATCCTGTTTTTGACTCCCCCGAGCCAACCTTTCCCATTTTCCCCCTCCTTTCTCTCTCGATTTCACCTTAACCGACCCAACCACCATTCCCATAGCACATCACATGGTCCAATGTTCAAAGATTCTAGGGTTCAGGGATTAGGGTTCAATGCTCCAAGGTTCAGGGTTTAGGGTTTAGGGTTTCGGGATTCCAAGTTCAAGGTTTAGGGTTCAAGAGTTAATGGTTCATGGTTATAGGGTTCCAAGTTTAGTGGTTCAAGGTTCCAGGGTGAAGAGTTCTGATATGATTTGGTTAAGAAATGAAGGAAGATAAGAAAGGTGTTGGTTTAGATTCGGCTTGAAGAAAAATCTGGGATTTTTAGGTGTTATTGTGATAGGTGGATCTCGGGTGCATATGGAGTTTGCAGCTGACATTTTGAGGGTCTGTTATAGAATGGAGTAGAGCTAATGACATGAAATGGAGGGGGTTTAGATTTAGGAAGTGGGAGAATCGGGTTAGGTTAAATGGAAAAACGATAATCCGATAATTCCAGAATCGGGACTGGAATTAGGACGGTGATAACTCAACGATGCGATCTATTTTAGGGCTGAAATTTTAAGTGGATCTCTGGAAAGAAGATAGGTGATATCCCTCAAAAAATGAAGGAAATCAGCTAGATGGATCGATCGGAATGTAATGGAACAGTAATGGTGGTCGTGAGGTGGCCGGAAATGCTGAGGAGATGAAATTGCAAACGAAATCAACGATGGAAGAAGGAGCTTATGGACTTCAAGCTCACCCTACATCCTTGAAGAAGGCTGGAGACTTTGAAGCAAGAAGAGGTCACTAGCTCGGACGGAGAAATCTTGAAGGGAACCCACGGTAACCGGAGAACTTCCGGCTGCCCGCTAAAATTGGAAAATGCCCAAGAAGGGAGAGCTAAAAAGCTTCTTTAATTCAAATTCCACATTGAGGTTACAAGCACGCCATGGGGGAGGTTTTATCAGCTGAGAAGAGAGGAAAATTGGAGGGAAAATTTAAAGGCCAAATCATGCAACATGCATGCTTGAAATGAAAATAAAAGGAGGGAAAATTTGACCAATGAGAATTCTAGAATGTGCAGCCACGTGGTATTGAATTCCCTCAGCCAATTTTACCTTCTTTCTTGGCCCAAAATGCCCCTCTATCATCTGAAGATCCCTCATGCAAAACCCCATGCAAAAGCATGCAAAACAAATAACCAAAATGAACCTAGCCGAGAAAACTTATCGGGTACTCTAAAGTTCAATGTAAAAATTAATGTAAAAAGTATCCTCAAAATGCAATAAAATTCCTTCCCTCCAAGGAAAAGTTGATGAGTGGAGTCGTGGGACCTTTGATCACGTTTGCATGGGACTCCAACTCGCCATGCAACGTGCCACTTTAATCGGGTTCGGGTGCGGGCTTGATTCCAGGAGGCTCGGTTATTGGTTGCAATTCCTCTTCTTCTTCACACCAAGTTATCACGTGTTTTGGCCTTAATTGATCCTCGAAAGTTAGCTTTAACATGTATAATTCTTCAAGTAATTTTCCTGCAAAATCAAGAAACATATTAGAAAATGCCCGAGCTCGGGCTCGGGTGAGTATTCCGCTCGGTATGCCAAACCGTGGCATGTCAGCTAATTAGAGTAATAGCTCTATGGACTCAGGAGTTATGCAGATTGGAGTATTGGGTGGTAAAATTCGATGGACGAAGGGATTCAAGGGGATGGTGACCAAGGATAGTGAAGAGCTAATGTGGATTACACGCTTAACCTAAGTCCACTAGAAAGTTGCTGAAGTCGTGTAGCACGGCCTAACTCACCCTAGCTTGGAAGGAGAGCAAAAACCTTGAAGAAACTCTCGAAGATTGCTGGATAAGTGTTTGTGCAAAAATGTAAAAAGGTAAAATAAACTAAATGGAGAGAGAGAGAGATCTGATGCACTCCCTACATCTTGGGCTTGGTTTGGTATACTTCTCCATGGGCCCAACTTGTACCCGGTTTGGTCTTCTCTTGGGTCACGGCCTTGATCTTCTTTCCATGACCTTCTAAGCTTGAAAATGGCTTGTTCTTGGCCTCTATTTCCCATTTGATGAGATGTTTGGGTTGCTCCAAGTCTTTCGGAGTAGGTCTCTCCAAAATGATTCTGTTCACTTCACTTCCTACAAAAAGAGCAAATTGATTTGAAAACTCCTTGGCTCGTGCTCGGGTGATAGCTCCTTGAGGCATGGTTTCGTGCATGGTATCCCGAGGAATGTCATCTTCCCCGGCTATCAGAGGATTTGTCCTCAAATCTAAGGGTGAATCGTCCTCCAATTGCTCCTCTACATAATCTCCAACTTGTAAGCATTGTGATTAATTTTCTCCAAAATTTTGAACGGTCTGTCAACTCTAGGTGCTAGTTTTGAACCCCCTTTGTTTCATAAACCTTTCCTTTCGTAGATGAAGCCAAACCAAGTTTCCCCCCTTGAAATTGACCGCTTTCCTCCCTTGGTTAGCATATTTGGCATAGGAATCATTTGCCCTTTGAATTGCCTTTCTCACATTCTCGTGCATCTTCTCCACTAGCTCGGCCTTTTTGGCCCCATTCGGATTGAGAATCTCCTTTGATGGTATAGGAACTAAATCAACAGGTGTCAAAGGGTTGAAACCATACACCACCTCGAAGGGAGTCATTTGAGTGGCATTGTGCACACTCCGATTATACACAAACTCTATTTAGTGGAGTTGAATGTCCCAATCCGAGAGCTTCTTACTAGCTATGGTCCTCAATAAGCTTCCCAAAGTCTGATTGACCACCTTGGTTTTCCCATCAGTTTGGGGATGGAAGGAGGTGCTAAAAAGGAGCTTGGTTCCCACCCTTTTCCATAAGGTCTTCCAAAAAGCACTCAAAAATTTTGTGTCACGATCCGAGACAATGGACTTTGGAACACCATGCAAATGAACCACCTCTTTGAAGAACAACTCGGCAACATGATTAGCTTCATTGGTCTTGTAACATGCTAGGAAATTAGCCATCTTTGAGAACTAGTAAACCACCACCATGATGCAATCCTTTGCCCTACAAGTCCGAGGAAGACCTAGAACAAAGTCCATGATCAAATACACCCAAGGATGACTAGGGACGGGTAGAGGCATATAAAGGCCTTGAGGAAGTACCCTACTCTTTGCCTTTTTACAAATGATTCACTTCACCCTATGCACATCCCAAAATAGGTGTGGCCAAAAGAAGTGTTCTTTTAAGGATTCAAAAGTCTTCTTCTCCCCAAAATGACTAGCCAAGCTGCCACCATGAGCTTCCTTGATTAGAGACTCTCGGATTCCTCCACAAGGAATGCAAAGTTTCCCTCCTTTGAAAAAGTAGCCATTGATAACCACACTCCACCTTTTTCGAACTCAAATCATACCAATGGCCGAAATCTTGGTAATCCTTATAAGCTTCCTTGATCCAATCAAAACAAAAGAAGTTTGTAGAAAGTTGCTTAAGAGAACAAACCTCCTTGAGAGAGCATCAGCAACCACATTGCTTTCTCTCTTCTTATAGTAAATGATGTAAGAGTATCTTTCAAGAAACTCCACCCACTTTGCATGCCTTCTATTTAATTTTCCTTGGCTCTTAATATGCTTGAGAGCTTGATGGTCGGTGTGGATGATAAATTCCTTGGATAAGTGCTGCCAAACTTCCAAAGCCCACATAACCGCATAGAATTCCTTATCATAAGTTGAATAATTCAAGGTGGCACCCTTTAGCTTCTCACTAAAATAAGCTAGGGGTCTTCTTTCTTGCATAAAGACCGCTGCAATTCCTAATTCGGATGCATCACATTCTACTTCAAAAACTTTGTGGAAGTCGGAAAGCATAAGCACGAGGGCTTCACAAAGCTTGAGCTTGATCAACTCAAAGCTATCTTTGGTTCAATGCTCCAAGGTTCAGGGTTTAGGGCTTAGGGTTTAGGGTTTTGGGATTCCAAGTTCAAGGTTTAGGATTCAAGAGTTAATGGTTCATGGTTATAGGGTTTCAATTTTAGTGGTTCAAGGTTCCAGGGTGAAGAGTTCTGATATGATTTGGTTAAGGAATGAAGGAAGATAAGAAAGGTGTTGGTTTAGATTCGGCTTGAAGAAAAATCTGGGATTTTTAGGTATTATTGTGATAAGTGGATCTCGGGTTGCATGGAGTTTGCAGCTGAAATTTGGAGGGTTTGTTATGAAACGAGAGTAGAGCATATCATCCAAAAATTAAAGTAATAGCTCTATGGAATCATGAGTTATACAGATGGGAGTATTGGGTGGTAAATTTTGACGGACGAAGGGATTCAAGGGGATGGTTCAGAAAATTGGATGGTGACCAAGGATGGTGAAGAGCTAATGAGGATTACACACTTACTCTAAGTCCACGGGAAAGTGGCTGAAGTCGTGTAGCATGGCCTAACTCACCCTAGCTTGGAAGGAGAGCAAAAACCTTGAAGAAACTCTCGAAGATTGCCAAATATGACACACCGGAAAATACCGAGTCTTGGAGGGAGAACCGACCAAGGAGAGGAGAGGCAAAAAACACTCTTTCTATTTCAAAATGCAACTAATCAAAACTTAGGTAACAAGATGAATTAAATACCCCCCCCTCCTCCCTTTTAACAAGGCCGGTGGGTCCCCAAGCCCATGCAAAAGCTAAAACCCATGTAAAAACCCTAACCCTAACCCGACTTGTACCCGGTTTGGTCTTCTCTTGGGTCACGTCCTTTATCTTCTTTCCATGACCTTCTAAGCTTGAAAAAGGCTTTGTCTCGACCTCTATTTCCCACGTGAGGAGATGTTTGGGTTGCTCCAAGTCTTTCGGAGTAGGTCTCTCCAAAATAATTCTGTGCACTTCACTTCCTATAAAAAGAGCAAATTGATTTGAAAACTCCTTGGAACCTTGGAACCATGAACCCTTGGAACCCTCGACTCTTGAACCCTAACATCTAAACCCTAGAACCCTAAAACCTTGAACATTCAACCATGAAACGCTGAATCTAAAACCCTAAACCTTGAAACCTTGAGCCCTAAATTATAGAACCATGAATCCTAAACCATGGAACTCTGAACCTTAGAACCCTTAACTCTAAAGAATAAACTCTATACCATGGAACCCTGGAAATCTGAAACCTTAACCTTGGAACCCTGAACCCTTGAATGCTTAACCTTGAACCCTAGAACCTTTCAATCCAGAACCCCAAACCCTTGAACTATGAATCCTTGAACCCTAATTTTTAGACACTATAACCCTTGGAACACTTAACCTTTATCTTCGAACAATGAAACTCTTAAACCCTTTAACCCTGAACTCTTAAACCTTGAACGGTAAACTTTGAAATCTTAACCTTGGAACCTACCTTTGAACCAGAAACCTTAGACACTTGAACCCAACATGTAACAACCCTCATTTTTACTTTAGAATTTGTGACCTTAAGATTGAAGTGTTAAAGATTCTTTTTATTGGATGAATGTTGGTTAAATTTTGAGGTATTAAGGTATTGTGGATATTAGTGAATTAGTAGGTTGAAGGTGATAAAGAGAATAATGTTCAAGGGGTATATGAGATAAAGTTATTTGGAAAGGTTGGAAAATTAAGAACACGTGAATTGGTTACGATTATGAATAATTAGAATAAGAATACTCTATTTGGGGTGTATCACACCATGCACAGGCCCAAGTGTTTGGGTTTGATTGGTGTTTGTTTGAAGTCTATTGTTTGATGGTTGCTAGGTTTAAGTAAAGTAATGAAGTAAGTTGGGTTAAATATACTAAAAGACCTTCATGTAAGATCTGGTCGACCCCATGATTTAAGAGGGGTCGACACAATGAATAATTTTGGTCGACCCTAGAATCATGGAGGGGTCGACACAATTGTAATGCTTTCGGTCGACCCCAGGATCGAAGAGGAGTCAACACTTTGTTTACCAATCGACCCCAGGATTTAGGAGGGGTCGACACAATAGGACAATCCGGAACACTTTCGATCGACCCCAGAACTGAGAGGTCGACAAAAAAGTGTCGAGGGAACTTCCTTCAGTCGACATAAATAACCCTTGGGAATACTTTCGGTCAACACAATAGACGAGCGGTCGACACATTCCCGATTTGAGTTAAAAAGTCAGTAAAAACGTGATGAATCTTGATTGATGGATTTAAAAGAAAGATTGATTTTGTTTGATTAGGAGATAAGAAGGCATGGTCTGCCATTTCCATCCCATCACAATTTCTTTTCTCTATCTTCTCTGAAGCTGTCACGTCGGTCAAGAGAAGAGTGATGTTGAGAAAGAAAGGAGATATCATGAGAGAAAAGAGTGAGAAAGTGAAGGGAAGTGGAAAACTCTTAAGCTTTCGCGGAAACTGAAGTTCGAGGTAATGTTTTATATCCTCTTAAGTTCTTCTAAGTTTATTGATGATAAAATGATAGTATTGTTTGAATTGGTGGATAAAAACAAGTTATTTCATGCTAAGAGATAAGAAAAGAGTTAAGTATGAACAAAGTTAGAGTTTTGGAGATTCGGTCGATAAGTAGTAGGAATTAGAGTTTATGTCCTTCATTAGAGTTAGAGTAAACTCTTAGAGTAATTTATAGCCGTTAGAATCATTGAATTCAAATCTATGTGTAAAAAGTTATGGAAGTCGTAAGTCACCGTATAGAAACTGGGAAGAGCTACGGTCGACCCCTTTACAGGTTGGGTCGACCGATTCTCAAATAAAAAACACACGATCTCTGTTTTGTCGACATGGGTCGACCCCTTATAGGTTGGGTCGACCGAATCGGGGTTCAAACAGTGAATGCCCTCTGTTTTGTCCACATAAGTCGACATGCTTTAGTTTTCTGAATTTGGTGTCTTCTTAGAAGTTATAGTAGACTCCTTAAGGAACAATTTGACACCTTAATCATAAGGAATGGATTATTATCGAGGAAGTTATAGTTTTTCAAAGTTTGATTAGAAAGTTAAGACTTTATGCAATTTCTGATCCTTATGTAATTTATATGTTTAGGTCATTTATTGGATTAAAAAGGGACTCAAGTGGATTGATTCAAGAAAGCAGCTAAGGTAAGTTTGCATTAAGATGGTTTGGCCCTTAAGTGGGACTACATTGCAAAGATTAGGATTATGTTTGATGTGTGTTGCATGTTTGTTTTCATGACATTTTTGGTGATGTATGCTTATTTTCATGTTATGTGATGTGATTTAAGTGATGTTTTCATAGTCACATGGTCATGCATCATAGTTTTACAAAATGTCTACGAATTATTTTCATGCATAGTTTTACAACGTAGTTGGAGGTAAACGAGATATGATTGGTGGTATGGGACGCCAATTATGTTTTGTCTACGATGAATTAAGAACATGAAAAGCAGAACAGTAAAGTAAATGGTTATTACAGGCCTGAGCACTCCAAGTAGTAAGTCAGTGGGCCCAGGTCCAAGATCAGTAGAAGTTGAAGTAGGTGAAGGGAGTGTTTTTGAGATCCTATAATATTTCCAAAGATAAAGAAGATACAAAACCTAAGAAACGTGAATGAAATTGTGCATTGTTTTAACAACATAGCATACTCATGCATTGCATTTTATAGTTATGCTTCTTACTGAGCTTTAGGCTTATAGTTTAGGCTTTGCAATGTAGGAAATGTTTTGGAGGAAAGGGTGCAAGTGACTGATCAAGGAGTTAGAGGAGAAGAGTGTCCAAATGATACGGTTTATTGAGTGACGATCGATGGGGAGTGATGCATGACACACACAGAGTTATATTATAAAATATTTTGAATGTTTTGAAGATGTACTTAAAATGTATACCCTTATTTTGGTGTGATGGATTACTAATGTTTTGAAAATGAATGTATTTTAAGTTGAAGTAATTGTCTTTCACTGCAGCTTTAAGTTATTAAATGCTTATGTATTTTATTTAAAGTTTTAATTCAAATGTATGTTTTTATTATTCGACGGTTTTCCTTGTAAACTATTTTACAATCTAAAGATAGTTTTTTTGAAATTTAAGTAACAAGTTTTACAAGTATTCCATTTTTGAAAGTAATGTAAGTAAGTAAGAAACCCAGTAACGGACCGGTTCTCGGGCTGCCAGCGAGTAAGTAAGTAAGAAAGTTAGTAAGTAATGTAAGTAAGAAGAGCAGCAAGCGGCGTCCCGGGAATCGGGTCGTTACAATTATGGTATCGGAGCAAAACACACACAAATAAATAAGGGAACGAAAGGGTGAGTGCACTGGGTTTAAGTCAGTTCTTTAGACAGCTCAATAACTGTATCATTTGCATGCTTCTATGTTATAGAAGGATTAAAGTTGAGAGATACTTATTTTGGAGTACTAACGATCTGATTGGTGATTGAATGACTATGAGGAGAGGAAGAACAAATATTCCAGAGGGAACTAATGAGACTGCTATTGACCTACTGTTAGAGTTGGTTAACCGCCAGCCTCAACAATTGGAGCGAATGATGAATGGCGAAGAGCAAAGAAATGGATGAAACAAGAATGGTGGAGGGCTGAGCTGTGAGAGATTTAGGAAAATGAATCCTCCACCGTTTGATGGACAGTCCACAGATCCTGTGTTAGCTGAAGAGTGGATTACGCTCCCAACAGATACTCTCATAGTTTTCACATCCAAGAGGGGAGTTTAAGTTCATAAAGAAAGGATTGCATCTTGCCATGAATTTTGAGGAGAAGCGACGAATATAAACCAAGGCCAGTAGATTCTGATGAAAGAAATAGGAGTGTTGATTATCATCAACTAGGTGTTTTTAGTCCTAGGAATGAGCATGAAGATTATCTTTACTCTAGACTAGGCAGAACAAAAAGAAAATAATAATAGAAAAATCATGCTCATGAATATGCTTAAGGGAGCTTAAATGGAATGACTCACTTGTATACTGAAATGTGGATATGGAGCTTTCTGAGTATACAAGGATTGAGTATCCGGGTCAAGTAGCCTTCTAAAAGACTAACTTTTGAGAAAACTCATGTAGATAAGGAGCATTCGGTGTTTGATTCAAGTGAAGCGTTACATCATAGGTTGACTGGATCTGATTATAATAGAGACATAAGAAACTCAAATGGAACAGCTTGTGGTGATGTCAGGTACGCTTCAAGATAATAATGAAGTATATACTTATACATTACTTGACTCTAGTGTCACCCACTAGTTAGTAATCTATTCTCAATCTCTAGGTATGAGAAGATATCTCTTGCAAAAGACAGAAAGTAATTAAAATAAGCCTAGATTATCAAGTAGGGGGAGTCTCGTAAATCTAGAAGATTGAATGTAAGGGTTTTGAGAAGAACTAGTTAAGGAGGTAAGGGACAGATATATCTAGAAGCCATTTTGAGGTTTACCAAAATTTGCCCCACACTTAAGTGAGTAAAGAAAAACTTAAAGTTTACTAGTATATTCAAGGTCTAAAGTTGGAAACTTATAGAGGAGTTGAAGTAGCTAGTACCAAGAACGTTAATCATGCTAATGTGGTGGCCGGGAATCTTGGAAATTTAGATGTGGTTTATAAGGTATAAGAAATATTTGATGATAAATTCTTTGAACCAGTAATACCTCAATCAAGTAAAGAATGACAACCACTGATAAATAGTCGCATTGCTATTATTTGGAATGATTGTAAGCTCTCGGCTATTACGTTGGCTGCTTCCCCGCAAGTCATCCACATGGCTTTAACCTCCAAAATCAGCAAGCTCTCCTTTCATTCTTCCTTTATTTATGGTCTCCATTCTATTGCTGATAGGAATGCTCTTTGGGCTAATCTTTCCTCTTTTAACGAGGATATCTCCACTCCGTGGATTCTCATGGGGGACTTTAACGCTATTATGTCTCTTGATGAAAGAAGGACCAATACCCGGGTTTCCTCCAGGGAAATCAAAGGGCTTAGAGACTGCTGCTTTTCTCTCGGCCTTCAAGAGCTAAATTCAGCGGGTTGCTTCTTCACCTGGTCGAATGGCTCCGTTTCTTCCAAACTTGACAGAGCCCTAGTCAACAGCCATTGGATTCACCACTGCCCCCCCACCTCAGCCACCTTCCTCCCCCCTGGGCTCTCTGATAAATCCCCATGCGTGGTCTCCCTTCATTCCTCCCCTCCTCCAGGAAATCTCCCCTGGAAATTCTTTAATATGTGGGCCTCGCATCCGGATTTTAAGCCGATTACATCCTCCCTCTGGAATTATGAAATTAATGGCTCGAAGCAATTTATCCTTGCCTCCAAGCTAAAGCTCCTTAAACCCAAGCTCTCAGACCTAAACAAGAAGCACTTTCTGCACATTTCCAACAGGGTTTCTAACGCTAAAGTTCTTCTTGAGAATGCTCAATCTGCCTTCCTCGCTGCGGCCTCCAACCCCCCCTCGGTCAATATATCTATCCTGCAGCGCAACCTCTCCTTCCTTGGAAATGCAGAGAAAACCTTTTACCAGCAAAAAGCCAAAAAGTAAACTCCTCCTCCAAACTGACAAGCCTACTAAATTCTTTCATGCATTGGCCCGTAGAAATGCAAAGAATAATTTCATTGCTTCCCTTACTAAAGATGATGGTTCCGTCACTACTTCTCTGGGCCAAATACCAACTGAGTTCATCAACTATTTCAATAATTTGCTTGGCACCTCTCACCCAGTCGCTCTGATTAAGGACTGCTATTTAAGCTCGGGTCCCAAAATTTCTACTGAAAGCTGCTCTACCCTAGTTAAAGATATCTCTTCAACAGAAATTTTTGATGCCCTGCGTAGTATTGGCTTTGAAAAGGCTCCTGGCCCGGATGGTTATTCATCAAAATTCTTTATTGATGCATGGGATATTATTGGGGATGACTTTTCTCATGTTGTTGCTGACTTTTTTAGATCTGGCCGCTTACTAAAGCAATTCAACCACGGCATTATTGCCCTTATCCCCAAGTCCAGCAATGCCCAAATGCCCAAGGATTTCAGGCCGATTACCTGCTGTAATGTCATTTATAAAGTTATATAAAAAATCTTGGCTAATCGTCTCTCGGATTCCCTCTGCCCGATCATTGACCAAGCTCAATCAGCTTTTGTTAAGGGTTGATCTATGACCGAGAACATCCACCTCATGCAAGAGCTTATCCGAAAGTATAATTCAAAGAAGCTTCCCCAAGATGCTTCCTGAAAATCGACCTGTGGAAGGCTTTTGACACCATTTCGTGGCCCTTTCTGAACTCCATTCTGTTAAAG
>QAOC01012726.1:1622-22786 GCA_003255005.1 Begonia fuchsioides | reverse complement strand
TAGGACGTGGATTAGGCGTGAAACCGATCGTGGCTGGCTCTTTCATGGCTCTCTGTGATTGCTTCGTTTGATGGAGCAAACATTGTCCACTTTAAACGTTCTACCACTCTTTAGAAACCTTCAAAGATTGACTACATTTCATATGAAGAAGTTTTCTTTATCCGAGAGCAGGCTTGTTGTCAAATTTGTGGAGCAAGCTTTGGAGGTCCACCTGTGCCGGATCAAATTGTGGTACCCATGCTTTGTTGCTTGGACCACTAGCATGGGGGCTTCGACTCCTTCTTCTATCCGACCTCCATGCTTTGAATTCAAAGGAAAGAATTTGAGTTGAACAAGGTTGAATTCTTCAATGATATAGGGAGCTACAAAATTAGAAAACACATTAGATAAACATTGATGGCAAGAGAGTTTTTGGGACGTTCATATCATGTCAGTGTACGTCTTCTTCACCTACATCATAAAACTCATCTATGAGCATAAACCTTAGTAAGTAGTATAAAATATCCATGAACATGTACATGATATGCATAAGAAAAACCTCTTTTTGTTCATTGACATGCCATGGGATGCCATGCATGGAGCCATAACTCAAGGAGCAATCACCCGAGCTCAAGCTAAGATGTATTCTAATCAATTTGCTCTTTTTGTAGGAAATGATGAGCGCCGAATAACTATGGAGGAACCAATACCGAAAGACTTGGAGCAACCCAAACATCTCCTCACATGGGAAGTCTTGGAAAAGGAGGTCAAGATCGACGCTTTTTCAAGCTTGGAACATCTTGGAAGAAAGTGCAAAACCGAGGCAAGGGAGGAGGGAAACCCGAGTACAAGCCGGGTATAGGTCGGGGCCCATGGAGCATGGCTCAAACCTGATCAGCCTTCTCTTTTCCTAGCTTTATTTTATTCCTTTTTAAATTTGCAGAAACAATTTTTTAGGGTTTTATGGGTTTTGCATGGGTTTGGAGTGGGTTTCCATGGGTTTGGAGTGGGTTTTATCTTTTGCATGGGCTTGTACTCTCGGGAATTTTTAGATGGCAGCCGATGGAAGGGGGAACCAAATTTCTAGGACCACTCCTCCTTTGTCTCCCCAAATTGGGTATATGTTGGGTGGTCCTTTCCACCTTTTTTTTTTGTGCCACACCAAATCGCGTAAAGCCTTGGAAGCCATCCAATTAAGGTGCCATCTCCCTCATGTGAAGGAGATTAAAACTCCCTCATCACCGAAAATTTGTACTCAGTTTTATTTTCAATCTAAAAAAGTGCTTTGTATCTCCTTCCTTGGCCGGTTTCCAAGCTCCAAGACTCGGCCCTCTGGTGAGTAATATCCGGCGACCCGAGAGTGTTCCTTTAGGGTTTTGGCTTTACTTCCAAGCTAGGATAAGCTAGGCCATGCTACACGGCTTCAGACACTCTCCCGTTGTCTTAGGGTAAGCGTGTAATCAACATTAGCTCATCTTCATCTCTGGTTACCATTCATTTTTCGATGAACCCCATCCTTTTCCGATAACCTCCTTTTTGGCACCAAAAAATCCCCTCTGTATAACTCTCAATTCCCCAAAGATTTTACCCTAATTTTTCGAGGTTAAGCTCTTCTTGCATTCCCAAACAAACCCTCAAAATCTCGCTTACTAACTCCTTTCACAACCTGAGAACTCTTTTCTTTAATATCACCTATTCACGGCCCATTTCTTTATTTCTATCTCATGCAAAACCAATTTTACTCCCCTTCCCATTCTTGAAGCTTGTCATTTGGTATCAGAGACATTCATCCCTTCCCACCCTTCCACTTTTCTAGTATTTTGGCTATCTTGTGTAGTCAAAGCATGATGACTCAAAGTGGAGCAAACAACAACCCCAACCGAGACCATATTCCACCACAAAATCCACCTCCGGTGACCCCTAACCCGGAAGTTATGGGGTCGAGCATACAAGGACAACTAGATAAGGTCCGTAAGAAGTTTGTGATGGTATTCTAAATGTTGGAGACAACTTTTCCTCCAATGAGGCCCCCTCCAACCCCAGCTCAAAGGAGGAGACCCGAGAATAGCATGAGGAGGCCGCGACATCAAGCAACCAAGGACTCGAATGAAGAGTTTGATTACAATGACCAACCCAACAATGAAGATGAAATAAGAAATATCAAGGTAACCATTGCAGCCTTTAATGGTTCCTGCAATGGTGATGCGTTCCTTGATTGAGTTGAAAAATTAGATAAAGTGTTTGACTGTTATAACTACTCAGAATAGTTGAAGTTAAAATTGATTTCTTTGGAGTTAACCTTGTATGCTAGCTTATGGTCGAATAGTTTGAAGGCCCAAAGGAGGCGTGATGGTGAGGATGATATTCCTACTTGGAGGGCCATGAAACTCTTCATGAGAAAGAGGTTTGTGCTGAGCCACTACAAGCAAGAATTCTTCATCCAACTCCAATCATTGAAACAAGGGAGCCTCTCAGTGGAGGAGTATTTGACTGAATTCGAAAAACTTAGAATTCGGTGTGACCTAGATGAACCCAAGGAGAAAATCATTGCAAGGTTTTTACGAGGTTTAAACAAGGAGATTTGAGATATAGTGGAACTACAACCGATTGATACCATGAATGCGGTCATTCAACTTGCCATGAAAGTGGAGAGGCAAGTGAAGAGGAAGGGAAATGGGGTGGCTAAGTGATTTTCTCCCAAGCCCCCCCTCCCTGCAAGCCCTTTTCTAAGGTTGAGGAGAAACGCCCTTTTGCGAAGCCTTTGTCCCAAAAGAAAGAAGGCGATGGGAAACCTAATGACGAAGTTGGTTAACCAATAAATAGAACCATGGATAAAAACTTTTAATTTTCGTGTATCACTCATAGAAAACTTAAAAAGTCATTGATAATCTCATAATTCTCACTTATCCTTAATGTAATCATGTTAATAATCATAATCACTCTAAACCACGTAACATAAGGTCATACCTCTTGATTTTTAGCTCAATAGATTCCTCTTGATGACAAGAAACCTTCTCCTTAAAGGATTGGAGGCAATTTCAGCTTCTTCCCCTTCAACTTTCACTTTCTCTCTGTAAACCCTTTTTTGTCAAATTCTCCCTCTCTTTCACCC
The DNA here is from genome assembly GCA_003255005.1 of Begonia fuchsioides. Taxonomy (NCBI): domain Eukaryota; kingdom Viridiplantae; phylum Streptophyta; class Magnoliopsida; order Cucurbitales; family Begoniaceae; genus Begonia; species Begonia fuchsioides. The sequence continues at coordinate 19,695 of QAOC01012726.1, read as the reverse complement.
CTTCTCTCACTTCAGCATGAAAATGGCTTATCATCAGCGATCTTCCAATATTTCTAGATGGTTCATGGGGTGAAATTACTATTTTGCCAAATTTATCCATTTGCTTTTACCATTTTACAGTAACCTTTGTATTAATTGCTAAAATACGTTAATTATCATTATTTAATTCACACTTAGCTTAACTAATTAATTCACATTAGTTCTAAGCTAATCCTTAGGGTTAACTTAACTAATCATGATTAGTAAACTTTAATGACGCCATAATTTTTACAAATTATGTCTTCATCATGATTTGGTACTAATCCGATAGTGACATGTGTCATACTCCGATTTGCCTCCCTTTCATACTCCTAATTTGGTATGTATGACTTCAAAAATATTTCTAATTGAACCATTTGATACCATAGAAACACTTAGTTTGTCCACTGGTATTACAAAAGGTGACATGATATGGAGGGCCCAAAAATTCTCTTGCCATCAATGTTTATCTAATGTGTTTTCCAATTTTGTAGCTCCCTATATCATTGAAGAATTCAACCTTGTTCAACTCCAATTCTTTCCTTTAAATTCAAAGCATGGAGGTCGGATGGAAGAAGGAGTCGAATCCCCCATGCTAGTGGTCCAAGCAACAAAGCAAGGGTACCACAATTTGATCCGGCACAACTGGACCTCCGAAGCTTGCTCCATATATTTGACAATAAGACTGCTCTCGGATGAAGACAACGTCTTCATATGAAATGTAGTCAATCTTTCAAGGTTTCTAAATAGTGGTAGAACGTTTAAATTGGACAATGTTTGCTCCATTAAATGACGCAATCACAGAGAGCCTAGGAAGAGCCATCCACGATCGGTTTCATGCCTAATCCACGTCCTAAAGCCTTTCGGAAAATTGAAGAATAAAAAGTTAGCTAATTATCATTTGGGAGGATATTTAGGACATTTCCTTGGAGGCTAATGAGCTGGAGGAGGAGCGTAGGAAGAGCGTCCCATGAAGGCTTCTCATTGGTCCATCTTTAAAGCCATGGATTGGTGTTCTTGGAGATAATCTAGGCCGTCCGATGATAAGCATGTTTTAGTTTAATTTTCTATTTAATCATCCCCATCAAGTGTAATGATCAGATTTGATTGAATAAAGATTTATCTTTTCAAATTTGAATCTACCCCTTTGGAGTTTTTCCTCCAAAGACTCGGTCTCCGGAATCCCAAATCCGGCCACCGAGAGACACCCGGAGTTGATTGTCTTTCTGTGCTAAGACGATCTATCCTTACCACATTTCTCTAGCCATCTTCATTGTCTAAGGGTGGGAGTGTGGATCATCAGCTCAAGCATCCATTTTTACGTGAAAGGAACCACCTTTTACTGCAAATCCCCGTTTCCGACCATTCCGCATCCGTCTTCCATCTCGCCTCCACAATCCCCAAACCATCCTTGAGAATTTTTCCAATTTTTGATGTGTTCTTCCAACCTTATTCATTTAGAAAACCTCTAAATTTCAGCTCAAAACTCATCCCCGTTTACAAGTTACAGTCATTTCAAATTCATCCTGGTTTTCCCGGATCTATCGAGAAAACCATAAATTATCCCCTTAACCATTTTCACCATCATCAGCATATCTTTAAATCCGTGCGTGAGAATCCCGTAATGTTTGGAGACCATGTCCTACCTTCATCCCTTAATATCTTCTTCAAATTTGGTTAAAAACCTCACTCCTGTTTCCGAGATCCAATCGCCCAAAGTTTATCCCGAATCTGATTTTTTGGGTAATCCCTAAAAAACTGCCAATCCAAAATATTTCCATTATTCCCATTCCTATTTCGTGTCAAAAGATTTTGGGTTCCATGGTTCCTACTTCTAAGGTTCAAGGCTCTAGGGTTTAGATTCCATCATTCCAGCGTTCAGGGTTTATAGTTTCAAGGTTCATCGTTCTAAATTTAAAGGTTTAGAGTTTTAGGATTTAAAGGTTTTAGGGTTTAAAGTTTAGGTTTCATGGTTCAAGAGGCTCTAGGGTCCAAAGTTCAAGGTTTAGGGTTCAAGGGTTAATTATTCTTGGTTCATGATTCCAAGGTTTAGATTTCCAGGGTTCAGGGTTTAGGGTATAGGGTTCAATGAATAAGATTTAGGATTTTAAAGTTCAAGGTTCAAGATTCAAGGGTTAATTATTCACGAATTAAGGTTCCAAGGTTTTGAAATCCAGAGTTTTAGGGTTTCAAGGTTCTAGGGTTCTAGGATATGGTTCATTGTTCTAGGGTCTAGGATTCGAGTGTTTCAGGGTTAAAGGTTCAAGGTTTAGGGTTCACAATTCTAAGGTAAGTATTAGAAGGTTCGTGGTTACAGGGTTCAAGATTTCAGGTTTCAAGGTTCCACGGTAACAAGGCAAACCGGGTTCCAGGGTTCCTATGGTTCTAGGGTTCTAGGATTCAAGGTTCCAAGTTTTAGAGTTCAAATTTCAAGGGTTCTAGGGTTCAGGGTTCCAACATTCTTATTTCAAAGATTGAGGCTTCATGGTTTAGGAATTAATGTTCGAGGGTTCAATGGTTCCAGAGTTCATGTTTCTGGGTTTAAGATTTTCAAAGTACATGGTTCCAGGGTTCAAGGTTCCAAGGTCAATGGTTCCAAGCTTTAGGGTTTGGGATTCAGGATTCTGAGTTTTTGGAATCTAGGATTTAATACTTCAAGGTTCATGCATCTAGGATTATGCATTCAAGTTACAGGGTTCTAGAGTTCTAAGTTTTAGGGCTCAAATATTTCATAGTTCGGGGTTCCTGCGTCCATGGTTGAGTGTTCAAGTTACAGGGTTCTTGGGTTCCATGGTCTAGGATCCAGAGTCTAGAGTTCAAGGTTTAGGGTTCAAGGTCCAAGGTCCAGGGTTCAAGTTTCAGGGTCTAGGGATAGGCTCCATGGTTCAAGGTTCTATGTCCAAAGTTCAGGGTTAAAGGTTAAAGGGTTTCTACTACTCAAAAATTCAAGGTTCAAGGTTCCAAGGTATAAGGTTTAGGGTTTAAGGTTCAAAGTTTTGGAGTCAAGGGTTTAAGGTTGTTGGTGCAAGGGTTACAAGGTACAAGGTCCAGGGTTCAATGTTCAGGGTTCAGGATCAAGGTTTTAAGGTCCAAGGTCCAAGGTTAGGGTGTTCAATGTTACAGTTAAGGGTTTTAGGGTTTCTTGATTAAGTGTTAAGGGTTCAGGGTTTGAAGGTTTAGGAGTCTAGGGTTTAATGTTTATAGTTCTACAGTTCAAGGTTCCAAGGTTTAAGGTTAATAGTTCTAGTGTTTAGGGTCAAGTGTTCCAAGGTTCAATGGTTCAAATGTTCAGGTTTCAGGGTTTCAAGATTCCAAGGTTCTAGGTTCTAGGTTCAGGGTTCTAGGGTTAAGGGTTAAGGTTTCTATGGTTAAGGGTTCTAGGGTTTAAGGTTTAAGATTCAGAGTTCAAGAATTCCATGGTTCTAGTTTCTAAGGTTTAGGGTTCTAGGATTCCAAGGTTCAGGGTTCAGTGTTCTAGGGTTCAGGGTTTACAGTTCCTTGGTTTGTAGGTCCACACTTCATCGTTGATTGTTTTAGTGTCCAAGATTTTTAGGGTTTAAACATTAGGATTCATGGTTCAAGGGGGTTCTAGGGTCCAAATTTCAAGGGTCAAGGTTCAAGGGTTAATTATTTAGGGTTCATGGTTCCAAGGTTTGTGGTTCAAGGTTCTAAGGTTTAGACATCCTTGAATCAAGGTTCAGTCTACAATGGTTTCAGGGTTCCAATGTCCAAAGTTAAGGGTTCTAGGGTTCAGAGTTCAGTGTTCAAGGTTCCAAGGTTCCAAAGTTACAAGGTTCAGGGTTCAAGGCTCCGAGATTAATGGTTCAAGGTTAAAGGTTTTAGGGTTCCCTTGTTCAAGTTCAGTGTTTTTATAGTTCATTGTTTTAGGAATGGTTTTGGGGTTTACGGTTTAGAGTTCCAAGGTTTCAAGTTTCAAGTTTCTCGGGTCAAAGGTTTAGGGTTCGAGGCCTGAAGGTTTCAAGGTTGAGGGTTTCAAGGTTTAGGTTTAGTGTTCTAGGGTTCAAGGGTTTTAGAGTTCAAAAGTCAGGGTGTAAGGGGTTCTCGGGTCCAAACTTTAGAATTTAGTGTTAAAGAGTTTAGGGTTAAAGGATTCTGAGTTCTGGGTTCAAGGGTTGTAGAGCTCTAGGGTCCAAGGTTGTGGAGTGGCTTTGGATTGTAAAAATAGAAGCAGGGGCTGAAATTTGGAGGATTCTTTGGTGGATAAATGAAGAAGATAATCTCCAAATTTGAGAGAATTTGGATCACGGATGAGGGAGATATGATGAAGGAAGTGGAGGTCACTCAAATCTGCCGGAAAACTAGAGACCGGAGGAATGGTCAGAAAAATGGAGGGGAAAACGACATGGATGAAGAGCTAATGAACTACAAACTCACCCTAATGACCACAAGGAGGGGCTAGAGCATTGCAGCATGGTCTAGCTTCTCTAGCTCGGAAGAGAAGCAAACAACCAAGGAAAAATCCTTCTCGGTTGGCCGGATATAACTCACCAGTGCCGGAAGAGATTTCAAGAGTTAAGGAGAATTCAAGAAAACTCAAAATTTCTATTAACCAAAGCTGCTTACATCCCAAAAAGAAGAGAGAAGAAGCCAAATTGGCCGAGTCACCAAACCCTAAACAAAACGGCATATGCATGAGTCTAAAATTTAAATGAAAATTAATTCTAGATTTCCTTCAGCTAACCCACAAAATCTTCAAGGAAAATGGGACCACTTTATGTGGGAGAGAGAGAAGGTTGGGACCACTTTTACGTGGGAGAGAGAGGGAAGTTGTAACAACCTGATTCCCGGGACGCCGCCTGCTGCTTTTCTTACTTACTTACTTTACTTTCTTTACTCGCTGGCGACCCGGGAACCGGTCCGTTACCGTGCTCTTACTTACTTACTTACTTTACATTGGTGGAAAACTCGTTACTTTAATTTATGAAAACTATATTTAGCTTATAAAATAGTTTACAAGGAAAACCGTCAACTTGAAAAATATACATTCTTGTAAACAACGATTTGAATTCCACCTTTTATCAAAAAAACATAAGCATTTAATAATGTAAACTTACAGCGGAAGACTATAGTTCAAAATACATTCATTTCAAAAGCTTTGTAATCCATCACTCCAAAATAATATATACATTTAAATTACATCTTCAAAACATTCAAAACATTTTGTAATAAAACTTTGTGTGTGTCATGCATCACTCCCCGTCGGTCATCACTCAATAAACTGTATCATTTGGACACTCCTCTGCTCTAACTCCTTGGTCAGTCACTTGCACAACTTCCTCCATTACATTTTCTACATTGCAAAGCCTAAACTATGAGCCTAAAGCTCAGTAAGAAGCATAACTATAAAATGCAATGCATGAGTATGCTATGTTATTAAAACAATGCACATTTTCATTTCGTTCTTTATTGCGTTATTCTTGCTTATCGATCCAGCTTTCCACCTCGTGGTTCCACCCAGTCCTCGAGACCGAGCTCTCCACCTCGTGGTTCTACCAGTCGTTTACATGTTCGGCTTTTCATGTTCTTAATTTATTAGAGATGAAACATAATTGGCCTCCCATACCACCAATCATATCTAGTTTACCTCCAACTACGTTGTAAAACCATGCATGAAAAAAGTTCGTTCATATTTTGTAAAACTATGATGCATGACCATGTGACTATGAAAGCATCATTTAAATCACATCAAACATAACATGAAAACAAGTATAACATCAAACATGTCATGAAAACAAGCACAAAGCACACATCAACATACATCCTAATCTTTGCAATTCAGTCCCACTTAAGGGCCAAACAATCTTAATACTAACTTACCTTCGTAGCTAGATTGAGTTGATCCACTTGAGTCCCCTTTTTAATCCAATCGATGACCTAAACCTACTGATCATTTAAGGATAAGAAATAGGGTAACATGACTTGTTTTATGGCATAAAGTCACAACTTACTATTCCAACTTTGAACAACTATAACTTCCTCTATATTGATCCATTTGTGATGCTACGGGTGTCAAATTATTCCTTAAAGAGTTTACTATAACTTCTTAGAAGACACCAAGTTCACAAAACTAACATAGCATAAAGTGTCCATCAATGTTTACATAACACTGAGCATGCACCTATGAAAATCAAGGACCGGTCGACCCAACCTATAAGGGGTCGACTCATGCTCAAAAACAGAGAGCATGTCGACCGCAGCTCTTCCCAGTTTCTGTACACTGATTTGCGATGTCCATAACTTTTTATAAATTCCTTAGATTTGAGTGATTCCAACGGCTGTAAACCACTCTAAAAGTTTACTTTAACTCTGCTAAAGGATATAAACTCAAATTCGTGCTACAATTTGACCGAATCTCAAAAACTCTAACTTTGTGCATAATTAACCAATTTCACAGCAATTAACATGAAATCATTCATATTTATCCACCAACCCAACCAATACCATCATTTTATCATTACTAAACTTAGAAGAACTTAAGAGGATAGAAAAATTACCTTGAACTTTAGTTTCCATGAAAACTTCAGAGTTTTCCACTTCCCTTCACTTTCTTACCCTTTTCTCTCACAATATCTCATTTCTTTCTCAGTCTCACTCTCCCCTTGATCAAGACGTGATAACTTAGAGTAAAATAGGGAGAAAGAGTCGTGCTGGTAGGGAAATGGCAGACCATGCCTTCTTGTCTCCTTAATTAAAAAAAATCGATGTTTCTCTCACGTCCAACCATCAGGATTTCTCCAAGCTTTTATTGACCTTTCAACTTAAATCTGGATAGTGTCGACCGCTCGTTCGTTGTGTCGACCGAAAGAAGTTCCCGAGAGTCATTTGTGTCGACCGCTCGGTCCACGGATCGACCGAAAGTTTTCCCGAGAGTGACTTGTGTCGACCCAACTTAAATCCTGGGGTCGACCTAAAGTATTCAATTGTGTCGACCCCTTCTAAATCCTGGGGTCGACATAAAGTACACAATTATGTTGACCCCTCCTCAATCCTGGGGTCGACCGAAAGTATTCAATTGTGTCAACCCTTGCTCAATCCTGGGGTCGACCGAAAGTATTCATTGTGTCGACCTCTCCTCGATCCTGGGGTCGATCGAAAGTATTCTTAAACACCTAGAATATTTTCTAACCTTTCTGAATAACGTCATTACTTATACCCCCTTAAACCTTATTTTCTTCACCACCTTCGACCTACTAATTTACTATTATCCAAAATACCTTAACACTCTAACATTTAAGCAACATTCATAAAAAAAATCTTAAACGCTTTCGTCTTGAAATCACAAATTCTTAAAATAAAATGAGGGTTGTTATAGAAGAAATCTGCCCTTGCATGAGACCCCTGAAACCCATGCAAAAACCCACTAAAAACCCACAAAACCCACTCCATACCCATGCAATACCTAGCAATACCCATGTCACACCCATCCAAACCCATGTGAGAAATATTCAGCTATGAAATAAAGCTAAACCTTGAGTAAAGTTTGTAAAAAAAATGAACTTGCATGTGCCGTGCGTTTAAGTGTCGGGTGGCACGGTTGGCTCAAATCCTTCAAATTGGCCCATTTAGTCTTCTCAGCTGCAACGCTTTGTGTCTCCTTCATGATCTAGCCATGGGATGAGATTCTTAGGCTGCTCCCAATCCTTGGAAGAAGGTTACGTCAATGCAACTCCTCGTAAAATTTTTCCTACAAATAAGCAAACTTGTTAGATAAAAATTTAGCTCACGCTCAGGTGATGGCTCCTTGAGGCAAAGTATCATGTGGCATGTAATAAGGTTTAGGGTTCTAGGTTTAAGGGTTCCAGGTTAAAGGGTTCATGGTTTCAGGGTTCATGGCTTAAGGGTTCATGGTTCAAGGTTCTTAGGTTTCAGGGTTCAAGAGTTCAAATTTCAGGTTCATGGTTAAGGATTCCAAGGTTAAGGGTTCTAAGGTTAACAAATCCATTGTTCAGGGTCCTGAGGTTCATGGATCCTAAGTTAAGGGTTTAAGGTTGTAGGGTTCAGGGTTCTATAGTTCAGGACTATAGGGTCCAAGGTTCCAAGGGTAAATGTTAAGAATTCAAGGTTCGAGGGTTGAATGTCTTAGGGTTCAAGGTTTACGGTTCTAGGGTTCTAGGTTTCAAGGGTTCAAATGTTCAAGGTTTAAAGTTGACGGCAGATTCTAGGATTCAAGTTATGAGTTTAGGGTTCAAGGTTTAAGGGTTAATGTTTCAAGGTTTCAAGGTTTCAAGGTTTAGGATTCATGGTTCAAAGGTTTAGGGTTTAGGGTTTTAGTGTCAAAGGTTTAAGGTTCTGGGTTTAAGGTTCTGGGTTTAAGGTTTAATGGTTTTGGGTTTCATGTTCAGGTTTAGAGTTCTAGAGTCCAAGGTCCAGGGTTTAAGGTGCTGGGTTCTAGGGTTCAGCGTGTTAAGGGTTACGAGTTCAGGGTTCTAAGGTTTCATGGTTAAGGGTTTAGGGTTCATCGTTCAGGGTTCTCAAGTTATAGGTTTTAAGGTTTAGGGTTCAGGGTTAATAGGAAGGATTTATGGTACATGGTTTACAATTCAATGTTCTAGGATTTAAAGTTTAGGGTTTAAAGGTTCTGGATTCTAGGGTTCAATTTTAAGGGATCACAATTTAGGGTTTAAGTTTCTAGGCTTGCAGGGTCTAAGGTTAAGGATTCAAGGATTCTATTTTCAAGAATCTAGGGTTCGAGGTTTAGGGTTAGGGGTTTAGGGTTTAGGATTTAGGGTTAGGGTTCTAGGGTTGAGGGTTCCAAGGTTCAAGGTTTAGGCTATCAAGGTTTAAGGTTGTAGGATTCAAGGTTAAAAATTTGTAGGGTTCAGGGTTTGAGCGTTTAGTGTTCTAGGTTTCTATTGTCACATCCCATTTTTATACTTGCTTTTTATGCATAATAAAATACTATTTTAACTCATTTTATAAAAACTACAGCGGAAGACTTAATGATAGTTAAATCCATTCCATAAGAACACCAATTAACCATATAAAATTTCTTAATCAAACATTGTATTCGTTCAAAACATAAGGTTAATTTACAAACTTTGATAAATACGTATTATCAATCTCTTTTAAACATTACACATTTCAAAACATTTTTTTTTTCAAAACACTAAACATCAAAATACATCTCCCACCGGTCGTCACTTAACTATCCAAGCATCTGCACTGGCTATACCTCCTCCACCACGTTGTATCAATGATAAGGAAAAACCTCATCACCACTAATCTCATCGCCTACAATACAAAGCTTAATCTAATAAGCTTAAGGCTCAGTAAATAACCATACATGATTCCTTAATGCCTACATGAATATGCATTTCTTAAAACATGTTCCATTTTTGTTTCATTTGATTTATTGATACTTTTACTTTGGTGTGGGCGTCACAACGTACAGGGAGGGAAAAGCACCATTTAGTATTCTTCACGGGCAGCCCAATGAACACCATTTGGTCCATTTAGGACAGTTCATGAGCACCATATGGCCCGATCCGTAAGACAGCTTATTCCATCACACCCATAGCTTGATACTTACATGCTTTATATATCGAATATTAAAGATTAAGGAATAGAGTATTAGTACCCTATGGCCTCCCTTCAGATAGCCTTACTCTACTCCCTCCACAATATCCAGTTGAATCATCATGAAAACCATGCATGTAAAACATTTTTGTTCTTTTCATAAAACATGATGCATGATCAATTATACATATGCATGACATACAACAATCAGATAACCTATAAGGATAATATTAAATTTAACTTAACATATCAATCATCAAACAATTGCAAACAAGCACACAAACAATCCCAAGAGTTTGGGTCGGTGTATTGTGCAATACACCCCAACAGAATATTATACATACTTAATCTAGCACCTAATCAATTCAAATCATAATCCATAAAGTCTACTCTTTGTATTGTAGTCCCAACTGGGCCAAAGACATTCATAGTTACTTACTTGAAGTCCTTAGCTTTAAGTTGATCCCTTAATCCCTTAATCTTAAACACTTATCACTTGGTAACCTTAATACATAAAAGAAAATTAAGTGAGCAATCTCAGATATACACTATTTTGGATTAACTTCCAACAACTATAACTTGAGATACACAAGTCCAATTACGATGATTAAAGTGTCATAATCTTTTTGAAGATGTCTACTTTAAGTCATCTAAAGAGAGTAAAATCAAATTAAAACTGTGCAGATTTGTCCAAAATTGGGAAATCTTGATACAACTTTAAAATTCATGCACTAGCAACAATTCTGAACCAACCCAAGCACTTAGATATCAATATATGGTAAGAATTGATACCTTAGAGGAAAACAAAACTTGCACCAAAGTTTCCAAATTCGTGGCTTCCATGTTTTCCTCTTTTCTTGCTTCAATAGTGCGCACTAAATCTCACTTTTATGCAATAAATACCCTCACACACTTCAACTATCCTTAAATCTTCACTTTTCTTCTAAAAAACTAGAGAGAACTTGAGAGAAGGAGATGAATTTTGTGGTTTTCCCCATCCTCTTCATAAAAAGCTAAGGAGGAGGTGGAGAAAGCATGAGGTGTTTTCTCCTCATTCCACCCACTGAAGCTGCTTCCCAAATTCAACAATCATATTTATTTAACTTTAATAATAACATTTTTATTTATATTATTTTACACAGAAAATTAAGGTGGAGGTGGAGGCGGAGGAAAGCATGAGGTGTCCATTCAAGTAGGAGGTGTCCATTCTAATAATCACTAATTAGCTTAGGTTCATCTTATGATTGAGAGTTTTATTTATTTTAACTTTCCTTCAAACCCTTCATACACGTAACATTTTTTTTCCCTTCATCGATCACAACTTCTAATTTACCTTACCATCAAAACTAAATGACAAGATCATTGTATCATACACAAAAAGCAAGGGAGTTACAATCTGCCAACCTTACATGAAATTTTTTCCTCAAAATTACATGTTAAACAACTCAGAATATTTCTTCTCCATATCTTGTTGTCTTTCCTAAGTAGTTTCTTCCATAGAGTGGTTTTTCCACCATACTTTGACTAGTGGAACTTGCTTATTTCTCAATTCTTTTATTCTGGAGTCTAAAATTTTTACCAGCTTCTCTTCATATGTTAAAGTTGGTTCCACTTCGATGCTACTTGGTTCAACTACTTGATGTGGATTGCGCATAAACTTTCGTAACATTGAAATGTGAAATACATTATGCACTCCTTCCATAGTCGATGGCAACTCTAACTTATAAGCCGTCTTTCCTATCTTTTCCACTATATTGAAAAGTCCGATGAACCTTGGAGTGAGCTTTCCCTTTTCACCGAACCGTCTTACTCCTTTGAATGGAGAAACTTTAAGGAAAACTTCATCACCTTTCTGAATATCCAATTCCCTTCTTCGTTGGTCGGCATAACTTTTTTGACGACTTTGTGCCGTTTTGATCCTTTCCCGAATTACTCTCACTTGCTCTATAGTTTGTTGGAAAATCTCGGGACCATATAATTGAGCCTCACCGACTTCATTCCAATATAGAGGCGACCTACATTTCCTCCCGTACAACGCATCATATGGTGCCATACCAATCGTAGCTTGATAACTATTATTATACGTGAATTCCACTAATAGTAATAACTTACTCCAGTCACTTGGAATTCTAAAACACATGCTCTTAACATATCTTCTAATATCTGAATTGTCCTTTCGGTTTGGCAATCGGTTTGAGGATGAAAAGCTGTAGTAAAAATCAAACTTGTCCCCATTGCCTTTTGCAAGCTTTTCAAAAACTTTGATGTAAATCTTGGGTCTCTATACAAAATAATAGAAACCGGAATTCCGTGCAATCTTATTATGTCTTGAACATATAACTCAACATACTTGTCCATTGTGAAAGACATCTTTACCAGTAAGAAGTGGGCAGACTTTGTAAGCCTATCAATAATCACCCAAATGGCATCATGGCCTTTTATTATATTTGGTAATCCCACAACAAAATCCATTGTGATATGTTCCCATTCCCACTTCGGAATTGGTAAACATTGCAATGTCCCGGCTGGTCTTTGATGTTCAGCCTTGACTTGTTGACATACATAACACAAGTCCACATATTTTACTATGTCCTCTTTCATACCTGGTCACCAAAATTGTTGCCTCAAATCATGATACATCTTTGTACTTCCGGGATGTATTGAAAACATAGCTGAATGAGCTTCTGTCAATATGTCTCTACGTAACTCATACACTTTTGGAACATACCATCGGTTTCTATACTTTAATATACCATCATTTGAGCAATGTAGCTCGAAAGAAACTGACTCCTTGCCCAACTTGTACCGTTTATACATAAGATAACCTTGTTGAGCTTCTTTAATCCTTTCCAAAATAGTCGGCATGATTGTTAATGCCATAAGAGTAGAACTCAAATCCGACACTACTTCAACCTCAAATCTATCCATCTCTTCTTGAAGTTTCATTGACACTGCCAAAAATACAGATTGCACTGACCTCGACTTTCTACTTAGAGCATCGGCTACAACATTTGCTTTTCCATGATGATACTTAATTTCAAAATCATAATCCTTCACGAACTCGAGCCATCGTCGTTGCCGCATATTTAAATCCTTTTGTGTAAACAAATACTTCAAACTTTTATGGTCCGAGAATATCTCACATTTCTGACCATAAAGATAATGTCTCCAAATCTTTAAGGCAAAAACTACCGCCGCTAACTCAAGATCATGCGTAGGATAATTTCGCTAGTAGTTTTTTAATTGTCTCGAAGCATAAGTGATGACTTTTCCTTCTTACATTAGAACACAATCCAATCCAATCTTAGAAGTATCACAATAGATACTATATCTTCCTTCTTCTGTCGGAATAGACAAAATTGGGGCCTGATGTGCCTTCCTTGTGTCGTGCGATTTGTGGGGTTGTGTTGCGGAAGCGTATTGTGAGGGAAATAAGGGATAATGGTCGTATGGAAAGTGGAATGGCTCGGGTGAATAATGGGATGGATCGGTGGATGAAAATATGGGTGAAATCAGATAATGGATGGTTTGAAAGCTCGGGGAATGGAATGGTTAAACTCTTGCGAGTTTAGATAGAAGATGGATGAACAATTTGAATACCTGAGCAATCACGGTATTCTCCTCGGTAGACCTCGCCCGCACTCGGATATGACTCACCGAACGTACGTGCAAAGGGTTGACGGTCTCGGCCGGATATTACTCACCGAAGAAGTATGCGTCGGAGAGAGCTTCAAGCCTTTCGGGAAGAAGGTCAATGCACAATTTTTCTCTAAAAATTCACTCTATTGAAAACGGAAATCGATTACAATACTTAAAGACATAAAATTGAACTAACTATCTAAGAAGAAGGAAGCTTTCAGCCTTTGGATGGATCGAACGCTTCACGTTAACTTTGGAGAAGTCCATGTGCGTGATTCTTGGTCGGAGGATCCGATTCATGCATGTTCCTCGCGGGTTGGTTCGAAAGTAGACCGTGATTGTCTTGGTTGACCGAGAGGTGCTCATGGTTGACCGAGAATGTGCGTCGGGTGGGCGGAGCTCTGAACGATTGAGAGATTGGCTCATGCCAATCTAGATCCGGGGCTTCTAAAGTCTTCTCGGTGGTCAACTTGAGGTAGCGCACGGTCTGGTTCTTCAATGGCTCGGTGATGACTCAAGCGTGTTCGTGGGCACGTCCAAATGGGCCGAACCGGCGGTCATGCATGTGAGATCTTCAAGGGATCCGCGAGTTTGTTGAGCAAAGCTGTTGCATGAAGATCCTCTGATGATTCAACAGCTGGTTCACGGATTTTGTGCATGGGAATCCTCTGGAAATCGCTGGTGGTTCGGTGATCGGCCATGCTCGTGCGTCCGATGGTTATCTATGGTCATCAAGAAGATATGCTCGTGTGATTCTGGATCTCTTCCTATCCCTGACCAAATAAGTGAATATCTTGACAAATAAAGTAAAGTTGCCAAGGGAGTTTGGTCCGGGTCTTTGGGTTGACCGATAGTGGGCCGAGCCTCGTGAGAGACTCGGCCATCTTGGGCTTCCAATGCTGCATTAAGTGTCCTTCTTCTTTAGACTTCTTGCTTTCTTCACTAAGTCTTCTAAATGCTGAAAATACTCTAAGGTGGCCGGGCTCGGCGTTGGGTGGGCCGAGGAGTCGGGCTCCGTGGGAGAGCGTGCGATCCAAGGGGATCGGACCGTGCATTCCCTCATGCTGGCCACTTATTCTGCTGGGCCGAAGCCCTAGTGGACTTCGGCGAGATCGACGACCGAAGTCGTCGGGTCGTGGTCGTGGGATGCCTGTTGGGCGTCAGGCGTGTCTCGGTCACGAGCCTCGGTTGCGCCGTGGGCCGGGCTGCTGGGTGTGTCGTGTCCGGGTAGGGTCGGACATGGCCCGGTGTGCGCGTCGGGGCCGGGAATGGCCGAGCACCAAGTAACGGAGTGCTTGGGCCGTTCTCGATCATGCTCGGAAGGTGTTTCCGAGGCTAAGAGACCTGCAAAATGAGCAACTAAGTTAGAAAAATCACCCGTGCTCGTCGGGTTCACGTCCGTGTCCGTGATGGGCTCCGGTTGCACATCAGGTCCATTGTCAGCCTTTGCTTTAATTCGTGAAAAATTTGTTCACATTCCTTGGACCACAAAAACTTCATATTCTTCCTTGTTAATCTGGTTAATGGAATAGCAATCTGTGAAAATCCTTCTATAAATCTTCGGGGTTCAGGGTTTAAACGTTGCAATGTTTTATTGTTCATGTTCCAAGGTCTCAATATTTAGGGTTCTAGGATTGAAGGATCAAGGTCCAAGGTCCAAGGTTTAGTGTTAATAGTTCTTGGGTTCAGAGTTCAAGGTTTAGTGTTCCAAGGTTCAAGGATTCCAATGCTAAGGGTTCTAGGATTAAGGGTTTCAAAGTTTCATAGTCTAGGATTCAGAGTTCCAAGGTTCATAGTTCAAGGCTCCAGAGTTCCAAGGTTCATAATTCTAGGGTTCAGAGTTCAGTGTTTGACGATTCAAGGATTCCAAGGAACCCTCGACCCTAGAACCTTGGAAACCTAAAACCCTCAACTCTAAACCTTGAACCCTTGAACCTGAGAACTGTGAACCTTAGAACCCTTAACTTTGGAACCCTAAACAATGGAGCTTGAACCTTGAAACCTTGAACCCTAGACCCTATAACCCTAGAACTGTGGAACTCTTAACCCTGAACCCTAGAATCATGAACCTTGTAACCTTAAACCTCCAATCCTAGAACCCTAAACCTTGGCACATAAACCCTAAACCCTTAACAATGAAACCTTGAAACCTTAAACCTTGAACCCTAGAATCCTTATCCTTGAACCTTTAATCCATGGAATCTTGAAAACTTGAACCCAGAACCCTGAACCCTGAACCCTAGTACCCTTGAAGCTTGAACTCTAAACATTGGAACCCTAAACCCTAAACCTTGAAACCTTAAATACTAGAACCCTAAAACCTGAACCTTAAACATTGGAACCCTTGAAACCTAGAACCTTGAACCTTGAATCCAAGAACCTTCAACCCTGGAACCCTGAATTCCTAACCATAAACCATGGAACCATAAACCCTAAACCTTGGTACCCTGAATACTGGATCCCTGAAACCCTTAACCCTTAACTTTTGAGATGTGAACCTCAAATCCTTATCCCTAGAATCTAAAATCCTAAACCCTTGAATCCTAAACCTTGAACCCTGGACCTTGGAACTCTTGAACCCTCAACAATGAACCCTTCAACTCTAAACTCTTAAGCTCTAGATTGAATCTTTGGATCTCTGATTTTAATGCAACGTATATTTCTAATAATGTTGGTTTCTTGAAGATTGTTGTTGTACTTAATGCGTCAGCAATAATGTTTTCTTGAATCCTTGGTAGATCAACAGAAATATCATCTTCAAAGATAACATGACCAAGAAAATTCACTCCATCTAGCCAAAATTTACATTTGGAAAATTTTGCATATAACTTGTGCTGCCTTAGTTTATCTGAAACAATCTCTAAATGCATATCATGTTATTCTTTACTTTTGGAATAAATGAGGATATCATCAATAAAAATGATTATAAATCTATGTAAATATACAAGAAACACTATGTTCATTAAGTCTATAAATGTTACAGGCGCATTTGTTAATCCAAAGAACATTACCAAAAACTCATATTGGCCATACCTCGTACAAAATGCTGTCTTTGGAATATCCTCGGACTTCACTTTAAGTTGATAATGACTGGAACGTAAGTCTATCTTTGAGAAAACTCGTACACCATTGAGTTGATCGAATAAATCATCTATTCGTAGTAAACGATACTTCTTCTTTATCATTAGCTTATTCAACTCTTTATAATCTATGCACATTCTCATTGTTCCATCCTTCTTCTTTACAAATAACACCAGGTCTCCTTAAGGTAGCTTGGCCGAATGAAAACTTACTCATCGATTATTTTAATTGACATTTTAGCTCCTTAATTCAGCTGGGGTAATCTAATATGGCTTTTTAGATACCGGTTCTGCACCAAGTTATACATCAATTATGAATTCAATCTTCCAGTCTAGTGGCAAACCAAGAAGATCATCTAGAAAAACCTCTGTAAAATTTTGCACTACCAAGATCTCATTCAGTTAGATACTTGGTTGTTTCTGAGTATGAATAATACTTTCCAAGAATCCTCCACACCAACTTTTCAATAATTATTTAGCATTAATAGCTGATATAATTGGCAATTTCTTTCCACACTTAACTCCTTGAAAAGAACAAATTTCTGCACCTAGAGGATGAAAATAAACAATTTTGGTCCTAAAATTAATTGTTGCATAGAGTTGATGCAGCAAGACCATTCTCAGAATTGCATCATAACCCTTCATTTTCATGATTACGAAATCAGTATATAGTATCCTATCATCTATCTTAACTATGCACTCCTGTAACACATGGCTTAAATTTAAATCCTCATCTGAAGTAGCATCACTTCATACTCATACTCTACTTCTTGAGGGTAGCAATTAAGCATAGGTATAAACTCAAGTAAAATAAATGAGTGAGTTGCACCGAAATCGATCAAGGTATAAGCAGGCTTATACATAATATAAATGGTACCTGACACCACTGCAGATTAATTTGCCTCTGCTGGCTTTATCATTGTAAAACATGTGGTGTCACCTTTGATTTCTCCTTGTCAAGCATTGGGAAAAACATGGAAATGTGCCCTGGTTGCTTCCATCTACAACATTTTTTAATGCCTTTCAAGTGTCTCCTAGATGTACCCTCTTACATTTTGGACATTGTTGTGGTTGAGAAGACTTCTGAATTTTCTTTTCTCTGCCTTGGTTTTGTAATTTTTCTCTTTGTATTTTACCTTTTATCAGAGTCTACCATCTCTTATTCCCAGATGACTATCTTTCAGTATAAAATTTCTTAACATTTTCTTGATGTTGCTGAAATTTTGCCTCGACTTCTTCTACTTTGAATGTTTTAGTTACAACGGATGAGTACAGTAATTCATGCATACCTAAAATTTTTACAACCCTATAAATTTTAGATTTCAAGCCTTGGGGTGAATTGATACACTTTATTGTGATACCCAAACTTTTTGAAGGAACAAGATCATAACATCTTAATATATATGTTTATGTATTAATAGCCTTGAAACTTAAGTAAATACTATTCTAAATTAATAAGTAAAGCTAATCATAGTTAAAGGATATGACACCTCCACCTTACCTTTCCTTCTTAATCAATGATATAATTTCAATAAATATTAATCATAGAATATTATTAAATGTAAATTATGATTTTATATATTAAAGTAGTGAAGCAATAAGAAAGTGCCACATGTCACCATTAGATTAGTGCCTAATCATGATTAAGGTGTAATTAGTGAATGATTAAGAGGTAATTAAGGTTTACTAATCATGATTAATTAAGTTAATCTTGAAGATTATATTAGTACTAATCTAGATTAATTAATTTAAGTATGTGTGATTAAAAGATGATAATTAAGGTATTTTTACAAATATAA